>OX456984.1:119012182-119414682 GCA_949752695.1 Melanostoma scalare | reverse complement strand
GGGACATTGCGAGTAACAATCGCTGCCATTTCTACAGTGTTGTACTGCAGTTCACGATTCATTTAAGTGTTGATTATATCAGATGCTGGTCGATTTGGCGAATTCATACCGAAATAAGTGAGTGATAACTTGGTAATGACAATGCTAAGATCCTCAATAGCAATCAACGCTTCATTCAATATTAACCAACAACAGTCGAAAATAAAAGCAGCCAGTGTGTCTTGGATTGACTGTAAATAATCGCCCCAAATCGTTCGATTTAAATAAATTGAGACATGCATTAACTGGTGAGCCTTGCCTGCGGGGCATCCACTTTTTTTGTTTGAGCCCATTTGAAATAGCGTGGTACTTGTGAATAGAGTAATGTTTTTGCAAAAGCACCAAAATCATCCGTACTATTACACAATTCAAAAAATGCAGTGAGTGTAGTTTTAGGTGGATTTGTAGCACGATCAATCACTGTCTCGTTTGTAAAAAATACACGCCGACCGTTTTCAAGATGGACGGCTTAGTTAGCCGTCAACTGATGGATCCCGTTCATGGATTTGAAAAACGAAGATACGCCAAGCAGCTTCATTGGAGCTGACGAACCGACCAATTTGGTAGAGCGTAATTTCATCGTTTTTATTCATTGGAGGAGCATGCATTAGTGTTTTCTACTTTAAACACAGCCATATCACTGCCTTTATGGACACACTTGCAAATATTTGATGCTCTTCACAGAACTGCAAAACTCAACATTAATATGAGCATTGTATGTCTTGCCTAGCAGAGGCGAATAACTTACACTATACGTATATGAATTCTCTGCGCAAAAAATGTGATCTCAGAATTTATTTTTAAAGAAATTAAATTGATAAATATGACATCTACACTGAGACTGTAAAATCTAATATACAAAATTCTCGAGTCACAGTGTAAATTAAAGAAACAATGTTAAGGGTAGATGGCCCTTATCACTTAGGGGTATGGAAAATAATTAGTAGGTAGCCGATTCTCAGACCTACTGAATACGCACATAAAGTTTGGTAC
This sequence comes from Melanostoma scalare, assembly GCA_949752695.1. Lineage (NCBI taxonomy): Eukaryota > Metazoa > Arthropoda > Insecta > Diptera > Syrphidae > Melanostoma > Melanostoma scalare. The sequence continues at coordinate 119,413,650 of OX456984.1, read as the reverse complement.
AAATAGGTAAAGCCGTTTCGAAGGAGTACGGTAACTAACATTGTGACAGGGAAATTTTATATACATATGTATACAAGTATATAAAGATTTTGAAAGAAAATTTTTTTTTGTTTATAATCTTTTTAGTCTATTGTTATGCACCTATTTTATTTAGGAAATACATTTACATTTACATTTACATGAAACCTACTTCACACATAAATCTGCGGAGTAGGGGGTTGCAGCCGGGCGACAAAGACCATTTGGCTGATACACCACAAGACTAACTACACAAATACTACATAAAACAAATAACACATGACAACAGCACGCAGTAGTTACGGACGGTCCCCCATCTTGTAACTAACAGCGCTCATTCCGATTTAATTACGGTGTTCTAACCAGTTAGTTAGGAAATACATTCGAAATCAAAGAAATACTTGACGAAATAAAAAAAATACATACATTCTTATTTTACTATTTACACCGTTTAATTCTATAACTTCATATGGTCCTTTAAATGGGTTGTCTAATTTTTTCTTATTAACTACTTTTAAAAATACCTTATCCCTAACCTTTAGTTCTAATGGCAAAATTCAAGAAGTACATTCTTAGCTATTATTCTCATCTAATCTAAATCTTAACTCTAATTTGTAATCATCAATATTATATACATAAATCTTTAAATCTTTCCAGCAATATTTTTGTTTTATTTTGTTTGTCGTTCTTTTTACACCTGAGTGTCGACCTGCATATGGGGTACCATGGAAAATCTTTATTATTTTTCTTTTTCATTTTCACTAACCAGTCTTATTTGACGATCACATATTAATATTTTTAATCTTGCATTTTCTACATTTTGTTGTTGTAAATCGTTATATAATTTTTTCTTAAATTCATTTATACGTTCAAATACTTCATCATTGTTTGCAAGTAAAATATCAAATTGGTAGCAATTTGATATTTTACTTCTTCATTCTGAATGTCAGCTTCTCTAAAACTAGACCTAAGTTAAGATTTGGATTATCACTGCATTCTATAATTATATTTTTATTATTTACATGAAATTTTGTACATGCCTCCCGAATCAAATCTTAGTTCAGATGGGGATTAGCTGATGTACTTCATGTTCTTGTAGCTTTTCTTTTTGTTACCATATAAATAAAATTAATAAAAAAAGTATTTTCCAAAATAACGGATCCCAAATGTAGTAGTAGTTGTACTGTAGTAGATAATATAATCGATATGGAGACAAATTCGTTTTTTTGTTGTGAAACTCTTTGAGATGGAAGCAATGTTGTTGGTAAAAATAAAAGTACTCATCTTTGTTTGTTTGCTTGATGTTTTTTTTTTTTTTTTTGTTATTTTTTTTTTGTTGCTAAATTTTGTGTATAAGGAATTGTTTTATAATTTATCTTCGACATAAATATGAGCCATCATCCGCCTGTTCTTGGTGGACTTCAAAAGTGTTATCCTGTTCCATTTACAGTGAGGTTGGCGTGTCTTTTTTGTTATATAGGTTACATATGCCACCCCATCCATTTTCGCGACAAAGAATTAAACTTGATTTCCCACGGAAACCAAGTTCAATTAAGTTCATTTTGTACACGCGCATTCTTTTTGGGTTTCGTAATTGGAATTTGGAAACCCAAAACGAGCATGCACTTTGCTTTGCTGACATTAATATTATGTGAATAGAGTTCAATAATGATAGCTTATGTTAACGCATTGAAATGAATTGTTAATTTAGTCTTAAGTAACCGCTCAAGAAATAAAGTCACCTTTTTAAAAATCTAATCGTGGCAACCAAATACTTTTCTGGCGCATTCGGTAGGATTTCTTCAAATTAAAGAAATCCAAAAGAGAACGAAGTTTACGCGAAACAAACGGAAATTGTAAAAGCCTAAATCTATCGCGGGTGAAACGAGTGAAAAAAAAACACAAAATAACATTGATAACTGCCAATCAGAAAATCTAATTAACCAAAAAGTGAAGTTTTTGGTATAAGAATTTTTGTTATGTAAAACCAGTGAAAAAAAAAACACAAACTAACATTGTTAACCGCCAATAATAAAATCTAATTAACCAAAAAGTGAAGTTTTTGGTATAAGAATTTTTGGTGCTCAAGTTCAAGTGAACGTTGTGAAAGAAAAAAAAAAGTAACCACGGTAAACAAAAAGGATAAAACGCTGAAATTTTGGCCGGTTATCAACAACACCATGGACCAAGAACAACTAGACCGTCTCGTGGGGCCATTCAAACCCTAGCAGTGCGTCCGCAACCACAACAAAGTCGGACAGTCCAAATTATAAAAGAAATAGCGTACATACCGGAATTCGAAGGACAAAATTAAAGATTGACGCAGTTCGTCAGTGTGGTGGAAAACCACATCAACGGCACCAGAGCTGAGGAAAGGCAGGAGATATGGAGGGCAATATACAACTCCAAGGTGACGGGAAGAGCGAAGGAGCTGCTCATCCACAATACCACAACAACGTGGGAGGAAGCAAAAAATCTATTGAAACCAAATTTCCGACCAACAATCAACTACAAGGAAATTGCCAACAAAATGTCTTACCTGAAAGTAAGTTCCATACTAGATTTAAATAACAAAATCGAATATTTAATTAGAGAAGCGAACACATTCGCTACATACGAAAGTAATTCTGCGGAAGTTTAATCAAATTTATACGTATTGATAGTTAGTAAAATTAAACAACTAGCTATAGGGAATTTATCAAGGGACATTAGGGATATCTACGATATCCACAAGATTAAAGAGGTCCTCTATTCATTTGAAACATACTATTAGAGTTTAAAACAAACAGACAGTACAGACAAGATAGACCGGTTAATTATAGGAACACTGTAGGACAAAACAGCAGTAACTATAACCAGAATTTCCAGAGACAGAATAGTAATTTTCAAGCTAACGCCAATTCCTCAGGACAGTTTAATCTGTTCAGGCAAGCAAATAGTTTCCAACACAACAGGCATCCCCAAGAAAATTTTCGGAATACGTCAGGGCAGTATAGGAATGGGAACACACCTGTTATGTATTATCTTTCGTTATGTACTTTTCTCATAACGTGAATGTCACCTCATTTAACTGTCAGAATACGCAAGTAAATACCTATGTACTTGTCAACAAGTAACGTGTGACAAACACCATGTGGGCACTCAAGTTTAAGTCGTCCTCCAGTAAAGAACTTTATATTCATTATACTCATTAAATAAACTTTATACTTTGAATTAAAGTAGTCAGTGTTCTCATTTTTCCACTCCGAGATATAACATTAATTGGCGACGAGGATAAATAAAAAAAAAAAAAAAAAATTTTAATCGGCAGTCATTTTATAATTTACAAAAATGCCACCAAAGTTAATCGGCTACGTCGAGCCTTTCGAAATCGGTGATAATTTTAAAGATTACGAAAATCGCTTAGTTAATTTCCTTAAACTAAACGACATAAAAGATGTCGACAAAAATATATATTTTATCGGAATCATGGGAAAGTCTATGTATGAACTATTAGCGAAGCTCACTTATCCAGCAGATCCATGTGTAAAGTTATTCAGTGAAAACATTGCTTTGTTGCGCAGCCAATTCGCGCCTAAACCCAACAAAAGAGCAGAGCGGTTCAAATTTCATCACATTGTCCAACAGCATGGGGAATCCATAAGTGAATACGTGATAAGACCCAAAGCCGCTGCTCAAGAGTGCTACTTTGGAGAATTTTTGGACAACTGGCCAGGCACTGCTGGTCCTGTCCCAACCATTAGCATCACGTCACCATCACCAGAGCCTGGAGCAGTTCCAAAAGAAGAAACCAGCAGCCCAGACGTTAATTTGGGTGTGTACAAATTAAAAATACTAGACGATCAACTGTCTGATCGTTTTATAGTAGGCCTCAGGCACGAGAAAATTCAGATGTCGCTTCTGGAGCACGACAATTTAACGTTTGAGCAGTACTGCACTAAGGCTTTGTCTATGGAGGCGTCTGAGAAAGCTTCATCATCAGTTCAAGCACCAGCCTCAACGAATGCTGTGTACAGCAAAGCCTACAAGTCCGACAAGTCAACATTTAACAAAAAACCACAGTCATCTCAGATGTCAAACAACAATTTTACACATCAAACTTCGCGCAGTACAACCCATCACAAGCCTAAGAGTCATGACAACCAATGTCCACGATGTGGGAGACCAGCTCATCAAAATTGCCCAGCAGTCGATTGGGAATGCTTTACTTGTAACAAAAAAGGGCACATTTCAACAATGTGTAAAGCAAAACGGAGAAATAAACCAAACATACATGTAGTCAACAGTGTCAATGCGGTCAATCAGTCCCAACAGTGTGTGGTCTCGCTCAACGGAATAGAAGTCGTAATGGAAATCGACACCGGAGCTGCAACGTCAATTATGAGCGAAAAATTATATAAATTAAGTTTCTCTAAATTTAGTCTGAAAAACAAATTTGCTAATCTAGTGTCTGTTACAGGTAGTAAGATCGAGGAATTAGGAGTCATGGATTCCGAAGTTGAGTGTGCCGGTCGGCATTTTAACCTGCCAGTTGTAGTCGTCAAAGGGGACAAGCCGTGTGTGTGTTTAATGGGTCGCGACTGGATTGATCAGATTTTCTCAGGTTGGAGAGGCAATTTTGAAAGCATTTGCACAGTAAGTCAAGTTAATGACGATATTAATATTGTTGCGGAAATAAAGTCAAGATTTCCAAATATCGTCAATTCGAATTTAAAGTCGCCTATAGTCGGTTTTGAAGCAGACATAGTCCTAAAAGAAGATGAGGTTCCTATTTTTCATTCAGCCTATAGTGTTCCTTTCAAATTAAGAGACAAGGTTGCAGCGGAGATTGATCGGTTGATCAATGAAGGAATTTTAGTCAAAGTCTCCGTGAGTCGTTGGGCAAGTCCCATTGTTATTGTTCCGAAAAAGGATGGCACAATTAGGATTTGTGTTGACTGTAAAGTCACACTGAATAAGTGCATATATACTATGCACCATCCATTTCCAAAAATTCAAGAGATTTTTGCGGAACTTTCGGGTTGTTCACACTTTTGTGTGATAGATTTGACAGGAGCATACCTGCAAGTGAAAGTCAGTGAGTCATCTAGGGATTTGTTGGTCATCAACACCTTTTTAGGGCTATTTGGTTACACTCGTTTAGTTCTCGGTGTAAGCAGTGCGCCTGGAATTTTCCAGTCAATTATGGATAGAATCTTGTTGGGTTTAAAAAGAGTGAAGTGCTACGTGGATGATATTCTGATTGGAGGTTCGTCGGTTGATGAATGTAAGGCAACCTTATTTGTAGTTCTTCGTCGGCTTTCTGTGCACAATGTTCGGATTAATTTGCTGAAGTGCAAATTCCTGGCATCGTCAGTAAATTTTTTAGGGCACAGAATTTCAGAAAAAGGCTTAAGTCCGAACGAAGAAAAGGTCAAGGCTATTCTTGAAGCACCTGCTCCCACCAACATTCAGCAGTTAGAATCCTTTTTGGGCTTGTTGAATTTTTATCACCAATTTATACCTAACTTTGCAACGGTTTGCTATCCATTAAACTGCCTTAAACGTAAGGGGCAAAAATTCGTTTGGTCAGTAGAATGTGCGAAAGCATTTAAGACATGTAAAGAGTTATTAGTCAGTAATGCGCTCCTAGAACTGTACGACCCAGACAAAGAAATCATTGTGTCTACAGATGCCAGCCCATTTGGTGTAGGAGCAATTTTAGCTCACGTCGTACAAGGGGTTGAAAAACCAGTATTTTTTGCATCATGTACCTTGAGTACATCCGAGCGCAACTACTCTCAGCTGCATAGAGAAGGTCTCGCAGTTATTTTTGCCATAAATAAATTCCACACGTACATTTATGGTCACAAATTTGTTTTGTGTACTGACAATTTAGCCATTAAAGAAATATTTAGCCCTGGTAAGCATAATTCGGCGGTTGCGGCTACCAGGCTACAACGTTATATGAAATTCACAGTGTAAATATTTCTTTAATGGCTAAATTGTCAGTACACAAAACAAATTTGTGTACAAATAAATGTACGTGTGGAATTTATTTATGGCAAAAATAACTGCGAGACCTTCTCTATGCAGCTGAGAGTAGTTGCGCTCGGATGCACTCAAGGTACATGATGCAAAAAATACTGGTTTTTCAACCCCTTGTACGACGTGAGCTAAAATTGCTCCTACACCAAATGGGCTGGCATCTGTAGACACAATGATTTCTTTGTCTGGGTCGTACAGTTCTAGGAGCGCATTACTGACTAATAACTCTTTACATGTCTTAAATGCTTTCGCACATTCTACTGACCAAACGAATTTTTGCCCCTTACGTTTAAGGCAGTTTAATGGATAGCAAACCGTTGCAAAGTTAGGTATAAATTGGTGATAAAAATTCAACAAGCCCAAAAAGGATTCTAACTGCTGAATGTTGGTGGGAGCAGGTGCTTCAAGAATAGCCTTGACCTTTTCTTCGTTCGGACTTAAGCCTTTTTCTGAAATTCTGTGCCCTAAAAAATTTACTGACGATGCCAGGAATTTGCACTTCAGCAAATTAATCCGAACATTGTGCACAGAAAGCCGACGAAGAACTACAAATAAGGTTGCCTTACATTCATCAACCGACGAACCTCCAATCAGAATATCATCCACGTAGCACTTCACTCTTTTTAAACCCAACAAGATTCTATCCATAATTGACTGGAAAATTCCAGGCGCACTGCTTACACCGAGAACTAAACGAGTGTAACCAAATAGCCCTAAAAAGGTGTTGATGACCAACAAATCCCTAGATGACTCACTGACTTTCACTTGCAGGTATGCTCCTGTCAAATCTATCACACAAAAGTGTGAACAACCCGAAAGTTCCGCAAAAATCTCTTGAATTTTTGGAAATGGATGGTGCATAGTATATATGCACTTATTCAGTGTGACTTTACAGTCAACACAAATCCTAATTGTGCCATCCTTTTTCGGAACAATAACAATGGGACTTGCCCAACGACTCACGGAGACTTTGACTAAAATTCCTTCATTGATCAACCGATCAATCTCCGCTGCAACCTTGTCTCTTAATTTGAAAGGAACACTATAGGCTGAATGAAAAATAGGAACCGCATCTTCTTTTAGGACTATGTCTGCTTCAAAACCGACTATAGGCGACTTTAAATTCGAATTGACGATATTTGGAAATCTTGACTTTATTTCCGCAACAATATTAATATCGTCATTAACTTGACTTACTGTGCAAATGCTTTCAAAATTGCCTCTCCAACCTGAGAAAATCTGATCAATCCAGTCGCGACCCATTAAACACACACACGGCTTGTCCCCTTTGACGACTACAACTGGCAGGTTAAAATGCCGACCGGCACACTCAACTTCGGAATCCATGACTCCTAATTCCTCGATCTTACTACCTGTAACAGACACTAGATTAGCAAATTTGTTTTTCAGACTAAATTTAGAGAAACTTAATTTATATAATTTTTCGCTCATAATTGACGTTGCAGCTCCGGTGTCGATTTCCATTACGACTTCTATTCCGTTGAGCGAGACCACACACTGTTGGGACTGATTGACCGCATTGACACTGTTGACTACATGTATGTTTGGTTTATTTCTCCGTTTTGCTTTACACATTGTTGAAATGTGCCCTTTTTTGTTACAAGTAAAGCATTCCCAATCGACTGCTGGGCAATTTTGATGAGCTGGTCTCCCACATCGTGGACATTGGTTGTCATGACTCTTAGGCTTGTGATGGGTTGTACTGCGCGAAGTTTGATGTGTAAAATTGTTGTTTGACATCTGAGATGACTGTGGTTTTTTGTTAAATGTTGACTTGTCGGACTTGTAGGCTTTGCTGTACACAGCATTCGTTGAGGCTGGTGCTTGAACTGATGATGAAGCTTTCTCAGACGCCTCCATAGACAAAGCCTTAGTGCAGTACTGCTCAAACGTTAAATTGTCGTGCTCCAGAAGCGACATCTGAATTTTCTCGTGCCTGAGGCCTACTATAAAACGATCAGACAGTTGATCGTCTAGTATTTTTAATTTGTACACACCCAAATTAACGTCTGGGCTGCTGGTTTCTTCTTTTGGAACTGCTCCAGGCTCGGGTGATGGTGACGTGATGCTAATGGTTGGGACAGGACCAGCAGTGCCTGGCCAGTTGTCCAAAAAATCTCCAAAGTAGCACTCTTGAGCAGCGGCTTTGAGTCTTATCACGTATTCACTTATGGATTCCCCATGCTGTTGGACAATGTGATGAAATTTGAACCGCTCTGCTCTTTTGTTGGGTTTAGGCGCGAATTGGCTGCGCAACAAAGCAATGTTTTCACTGAATAACTTTACACATGGATCTGCTGGATAAGTGAGCTTCGCTAATAGTTCATACATAGACTTTCCCATGATTCCGATAAAATATATATTTTTGTCGACATCTTTTATGTCGTTTAGTTTAAAGAAATTAACTAAGCGATTTTCGTAATCTTTAAAATTATCACCGATTTCGAAAGGCTCGACGTAGCCGATTAACTTTGGTGGCATTTTTGTAAATTATAAAATGACTGCCGATTAAAATTCTTTTTTTTTTTTTTTATTTATCCTCGTCGCCAATTAATGTTATATCTCGGAGTGGAAAAATGAGAACACTGACTACTTTAATTCAAAGTATAAAGTTTATTTAATGAGTATAATGAATATAAAGTTCTTTACTGGAGGACGACTTAAACTTGAGTGCCCACATGGTGTTTGTCACACGTTACTTGTTGACAAGTACATAGGTATTTACTTGCGTATTCTGACAGTTAAATGAGGTGACATTCACGTTATGAGAAAAGTACATAACGAAAGATAATACATAACACTTTATATTCATTATACTCATTAAATAAACTTTATACTTTGAATTAAAGAAATCAGTGTTCTCATTTTTCCACTCCGAGATATAACAACACCAAGATATAACAATTATCAACCCATTTTTAACCCTTCAGGACAGATTAGAAACGCGACACAAAACCCAGCTCCAATGTCGATAAATCAAATCGAGACTAGAGAAGAAGAAATTCACAATGTTGAGTTTTTTCTCGATTGAGCCTCGGGAACAAAATATTTTTAGATTTAACAATTGATAGGAGAAAATATAAAGCACTTTTAGATACGGGTTCAACCATGAGCATTATAAATTCTAGCTCAGTAGATTGCAGTAGGTTTAAGATATACGACAAAATAAAAATGCAGCTTAAGACAATTAACAATACAACGGATGTGGTAGTGGAAAGAATCATTACCAATATTCCGGAAGAATTTAAAGAAGAACATAAAACTGCTACCAGATGGTACAAGAGAGACTTAGGTCCAAAGCCTTATGATATCCTGATAGGCATGAACTTACTACGTACAATTGTTAAAACTCTTGATTTTAACAGTAAAACTCTCATATTGAAAAACAATTCAATAATCCATCTTTACTCCGAAAAAGACATCACAGCCTTCGATTGTTTTGAGCTTATCGGAGCAGCAAAAGAATTGGACCTAAGCCATCTAAACGCGGAAAAAATAAAGAAATAAAATCACTATTAAGAAAATTCAGTAATTTGGTTTATCGTGAGGGTGATCAACTGACTAATGCAGACACGATCAAGCATAAGATAAAAACTACTATATATCAATCTATACATTCAAAAATCTATAGGCTACCACATAAACATGAGGAGGAAGTTAAAAGACAAGTTGAGGAGATGGAAAATCAAGGTATTATTAGGAAATCTAATAGCCGGTATTCATCCCCCATTGTTGTAGTAGCGAAAAAATTAGACAATTCGGGAGAGCAAAAGTTTCGCCTTTGTGTAGATTACAGGAAATTTAACGAAATAACTTCTTCTTTCCATTTCTTTCCATTTCCGGCGTTACGAGTAGTGATCTTGAAGCGATCACAACTCTCCTACTTTTCTGCTTCACACTAGTGATCCGCCTGTGGGGTACGCCGCGTTGACCTCAGAAAGCGTCGGCAAGCCTCCCGGTTTTGGATTGTTCCATGTTTGAGGCCAACCAAATGCTGCTGTTTTTGCATTTGCTTGTACCAGGAGTGTTTTGGCCTGCCTTTTCTTTTTCGTCGCGAATTTGTTGAAACGTTGTACGATATTGCCTTTTGGACGGGGTTCTGCGGATCTCTCCTTTGAACATGAAAATGCCAACTGAGCCGGTCGTGCTGAATTTTGTCCAAGATGGTACTTTTTACATGAAGGCTTCCACGGATCTTAGTACTTCTAATTCGATCAAGCTTTGTTACTCCTGCTGTCATCCGAAGCATCTTCATTTCATTGAACGAAATAACTATCGATGATAAATATCAACTCCCGAACATCGATAGCATTCTTGATAAGCTTGGCAGAGCACAATATTTTTCATCAATTGACCTTGCGAAAGGTTACCACCAAATTAAAGTTCATCCCGCCGATATTCAAAAAACAGCATTTGTGACACCCAATGGCCTCTATGAATATCTTAGAATGCCTTTTGGACTCAAGAATGCCCCAGCCACATTTCAAAGGCTAATGAACAACATTCTTTGAGACTACATTAACAAAATTTGTGTCGTCTATTTAGATGACATCTTAATTTTCTCAACTAGCCTCAAGGAACATATTCACTCTTTAAATTTAATTTTTAAAAAATTATCTGAACATAGCTTAAAGATTCAGTTTGACAAGTGCTCTTTCATGAAAAAGAACACTGAATTCTTAGGTCATGTCCTCACAGCAGAAGGCATGAAACCAAATCCGAAGAAAACTAAGTGTATTGAAGAATATCAGATTCCGAAAACCGAGAAACAAATAAAATCGTTTCTAGGAGCTACAGGGTTTTATCGAAAATTTGTCAAGGATTATGCCAAAATAGCATATTCCATGATTAAGTATTTGAGAAAAGATTCCAAAATCAACTTACATGATCCGGAATATATTCAAGCATTTGAAACTTTAAAACTTAATATTATCAAACACCCAATTTTAAAATTCCCTAACTTCCAAAGACACTTTTCCGTCTATACAGACGCAAGTAACTATGCAATTGGAGCAGTGTTGACTGTTGACACAAGAAGGTCAACCAGTCTGTTACGCATCCCGCACCTTAAATGACCATGAAAAAAAGTATTCAGTAACGGACAAAGAATTTTTAGCAATAGTTTGGGCAATAATGTATTATATATTTATGGGGCACGAGATTCACTGTCATAACAGATCATCAACCTATTAAATAATTAAATAAAAAATATAACGGCAAAGAGTTTAGTCAAAGAAACCAGAGATGGCTTCTGAAACTACAAGAGTACCAATTTGATATAGAATATTTAAAAGGAAAAGAAAATAAAGTGGCGGATTTCCTTTCAAGAATTCCAGAAGAGGAAACAGAGACGAATGATACCGACGATAAGTCAATTAACAATCTGTCTGATATTGCAACAGTACATTCGCAAGAAGAGCAACTGCTTGAACACATTCCAATTAAAGAAACAATATTAAACAAATACAGAGCACAACTCATATTATTAAATGAAGTAGATAAAGAGATTGAAATCATAGACAAGAGAAGAATTATTTACGTAGACATGACTAGAACTAGGGAATACTGGTCGGATTTATTAAGACGATTTATAAAACGAGGACTAACAGGTATTTTCACCGAACTTTCTTACGAAGAAATTAATAAAATACAAAGATTATTGATAGAATTAATTAGTAGTAATAGATAAATAAGATTTATAAAAGTAACTAGTAGAGCAAAGGAAATACGAACAGTAGAAGAACTCCACAAACAAATTTCATTATATCACATAAAAGAGAGCCTACACAGTGGTATAGTAGAGACGTATCATAGCCTGAAAAAAAGAGTTTATTATCCACAAATGTTAAGAGAAATCACTAAAGTTATAAATAATTGCAAATCCTGTATAGAAACTAAGTATGAAAGACACCCAATAAAAAAGAAATTTGAAATTAGTGAAACACCATCAAGACCAAACGAAATTTTACATATATGTAGACATTTTTTATTTCATGAAACAACCATTTCTCACTTTAATAGACAAATTAACAAAAAAAGCTTACGCCTATTATCTACCAAATAGAAATTGGATCAAGAAAATCGAAACAATAGAAGAACATATTACAAAATTTGGTAAACCAAAGAAAATTATAGCTGATAACGAATTCCAAGCAGAAAATCTAAAAGAATTTTTTAACCAACAAGAAATAGATCTTCACCTTACTAAACCTAACACCCATACTGGTAATAGTGACGTTGAAAGATTTCACTCTACACTTCAGGAGAAATTAGTTTCAATGAGGAATTTAGATTCGACATTAATTCAGAGAGTTCATAGGGCAGTTAAGAACTACAATGAAAGATATCATTCCACGCTTAAAACATCTCCAAATGAAGCAATGTTCGCAGACATAGCTACGCTATGGGAAGTATATAATGAAAACAGAAAGATAGTACCAATAAAAAATTACAAGAGAAATTACTACAAAAATGAGCCTAGATACAGATTTAAAAAATTAGGAAGAGAACATCCTATTAACATTAAACGACCTCGCATATTTGCAGATGACAATTTTAGTATACGCACTAACAACACGAATGACACCAGTAGCAGCGACTCTAACAGTCAACAGATTAACAACTAACAAAGGGTACACCATCATTAACATGGGACAAACCGAATTGATAGAAAATACAAGGACAATACTGCATATCATAAACACGGACGACTTAGAACAAACGTTTAATTCTATTAAAGGCAGTGTAAAAAATCTTCAAATAGGAAATGACATAACGATAAGAAAAATGATAGAAAGCATACAAGTAAAACTAAATGCAATAGGACTAGTAAAGACAAGACAAAGACGAGGACTTCTAAACATTATAGGAACAGCACAAAAATGGCTTTTCGGAACAATGGACGATTCTGACAGACAGGAAATAATAGAACACTTAAAAACAATAGAAGATAACGACAGTAATGCAATTTTTAACCTAAACAACCAATTCAAAATAAATTCATATTTTAATGACACAATTTTTGACTTAAAGAATATCATTGAAACAGATAGAAAACAGCTAGCCCAGGCATACAAAGAATTAACAGGAAATGAGAAACGAATTATATGTAGAACAACAACTAAAGACTGACCAAATATTAAAATTAAGTTTCTTAGAAGACAAACTGAATCAAATTGTAGATACCATAGCTCAAATAAGATTAGGACTAGTTCACCCAAGCATAATGACGTCAAGAGAAATGACAGAAACAGGTTTAGACATTTACAAACTTAAAACCGCAAGAGTAGGAGTTTGAAGATACGAACAAAATAGACTCATAATAGCCATGAAAATTCCGAGTACCTACAAATTAGTAGATCTCAAGATCATAACGGCAATCCCTACAGAAAATAATCAAGAGATAATAATCAAAGACCAATATTTTATAGAAACGAATGAAACGAGATATGAATATAATGATAAAATTTTATATGAAAAAGAACTTATAAAACTAAGCAACTGCCTCTCTCATAATAACTGTAAATTGAAAAAAAATAATCTTATCGAAATAAAATCATTAGATGACTACACTATTCTTTGTAAAAATATGAACAATGTTGAAGTAATAAATAAGTGTGATGATCGTAAAATAAAACTAAGTGGAAATTACTTAATGGTAATAAATAATTGTTCAATAGAAATACTAAACCAAACATTTGGCAATATGAATATTCAATACGCAGATAGATTTTATTATAACGAGAATTTAAAACATAATTTTACAGAGGAGCTTAGTTTTGAAGAAATTATACTGAAAAATTTTGTAAACTTAGAAAATATTGGTTTTTTGGGCTTTTATGATCATTAAGTTGGATGCGATCAATAATTGAATAAAAATTAATCCATCTTGGTTTTACCCTACGTTTCGCCAGTTGTTTTACAGCTTCTTCAGGGTTTTTATTTAGCTACATATAGATATATTTAAATACATTGTAAGAACAAAACGCTTTTAAAGAAATTTTACATTTGAAAAGAACTTACTATTTGGTATTAAAAAATATAATTAAAATTTGCACAAAAAGTGCGAAAGAAGTAAAACAAAAAATTAACCTAGTATCACAATATTTAACAACTAGTTTATGGCAACACTATACAAAGAACTAATGTTGTCGACGTCTTCTTGATGGTTCATCGTCATATTAATTTTTTGCTGGATTCTCAAGCTCTCCAGAGTGAAGCGGGTGGTCATGCGTTTTTCTTCCCACATTGTTCTTTATCGTTTCCTTTGCATGGAATTTCGTATACAACGTTGTTTTGGTCTATTGTCTCTTTTTTTGGTTTGGTGTTTGTATTGTAAATATTGAATTTAATGTTGTGTTAGCTTTATGAGCGAAAATGGCATTTCTTTTGTCTATTGGTAATGTGTTGTAGAGTGTTTTATTATCAGTGAGATGAGGAATATTATGTGACTGAGTTATATTTAGGGTTGCCGGAGTCCACTTTTGTTGTTACTTGGTTATTTTTGTTGAGCATTTTTTGTAATTTTTCGTTGATGAGTTTATTGCTTATGTTGTTCGGCAAATTATTTATTTGTAAAATCGTCCTTATTTTTCTGATGTTTTTGGTATGGTAGATGGTGTCACTTGGATCCAGAACTTTATCTATCAGGTTTTTAGCTGTATATGTTTTATATTTTGTGGGTTGTGAGGACAAATAGTTAATTATTCTGCCTGATGCAATTGGTTTACTGTACCAGTCAAACGAAATCTTATTATTTTTCCTTATAAGTTTTAAATCTAAGAAGGCTATTTCATTTTGGTTTTCCAGTTCTATTGTGAATTTCAATTTTGTATGGAATTCATTTAGTGTGTCAAGTATTATTTGAACGTCATTTTTGTTTACTATGGCAATAATGTGTTTACAATGAGAGCTGGTTTGAAAACAGAACTGATGTAGAGTTTCCAATTGAGTGTAAATGGCTCTTATCACTTGGAAAGAAATTTGCACTACCGATCACCAGAGAAAATTTCTCACCAATACATGTAATAGCCGAATTGGAAGACTACATTCAAACAATAGAAGATGCAAAACAAAAAGACATTGCCAGATCCAAACTATCACATAGAATTATCAGTCTCAAAAGAAATTTTAAAAACAACAAAACAGAAAAATTCATTCTCAACACATTGAAACAAACAAAAACCATCATCAATAAACACAAGAATAAAATAATAATCACAAACGCAGACAAAGGAAATAAAACAGTAGTCATATATAGAGAAGATTATAACAACAAAATGAATAAACTACTCGAAGACAAAACTACATACAAAACAATTAGAGCCGATCCAACCAATAGTCTACAAAAAACAAACAACGAAATAGTTAATAACAGAGACAAACAAAAAATAATTGACATTAGACAAAAAACAAAACTCTCAAATACCGCGGCATCAGCACCAAAACTTTATGGACTTCCCAAAATCCACAAACCCGATATTCCTCTCAGACCAATTGCAGCATCAACCAATGTTCCGTGTTACTATCTCTCAAAACACGTCGGAGAAATTCTCAAAACAATAGTATCAGAAGAGTACAACGTTAAGAACTCTCTTCAACTAAAAAATAGAATAAAGGAAATAGAACTTCATGAAGAAGAGATTCTCGTCTCATTTGATGTGATATCTCTTTTCACAAACATACCCACACACACAGCCATAAAAATAATTATGCAAAATTGAAAGGCTAAGCAACAATACTAAAATACCAAAATCACAGTTTTTAAAAATACTAAACTTCTGTTTAAAGGACAATAACTATTTCCAATATGACACAACATTCTACAATCAAACATTCGATATGCCAATGGGAAACCCCTTATCACCCACAATAGCTGACATCGTATTAGACCATCTTCTTGACGAAACCATCGACAAACTGAAAAAGTGCAACACCAAAATCAAATTCATAAACAAATATGTAGATGACATTATTGCCATAGTAAACAAAAATGACGTTCAAATAATACTTGACACACTAAATGAATTCCATACAAAATTTAAATTCACAATAGAACTGGAAAACCAAAATGAAATAGCCTTCTTAGATTTAAAACTTATAAGGTAAAATAATAAGATTTCGTTTGACTGGTACAGTAAACCAATTGCATCAGGCAGAATAATTAACTATTTGTTCTCACAACCCACAAAATATAAAACAAATACAGCTAAAAACCTGGTAGATAAAGTTCTGGATCTAAGTGACACCATCTACCATACCAAAAACATCAGAAAAATAAGGACGATTTTACAAATGAATAA
This sequence comes from Melanostoma scalare, assembly GCA_949752695.1. Taxonomy (NCBI): domain Eukaryota; kingdom Metazoa; phylum Arthropoda; class Insecta; order Diptera; family Syrphidae; genus Melanostoma; species Melanostoma scalare. The sequence continues at coordinate 119,397,283 of OX456984.1, read as the reverse complement.
TTTCCCGAACAACATAAGCAATAAACTCATCAACGAAAAATTACAAAAAATGCTCAACAAAAATAACCAAGTAACAACAAAAATGGACTCCGGCAACCCTAAATATTACTCAGTCACATATATTCCTCATCTCACTGATAATAAAACACTCTACAACACACTACCCATAGACAAAAGAAATGCCATTTTCGCTCATAAAGCTAACACAACATTAAATTCAATATTTACAAACACCAAACCAAAAAAAGAGACAATAGACCATTTCATTTTTAATTCATTTTTATTCAGTTTTTCTTATATCTACTTATATGCTAACAAAAATGTGTAAAACTAGCTTATGTAATAACTTAATTAACTTACTGACCCTAGGCGGGTACTCTAAATTATTCAATATCTTACTACTAATGCCTTTCGGCCTTAAGATAACTTATGAATCAAAAACTAGAGCTAGTTAAAACTAAGAAAATTTTTTAAAAAACTTAGTTTGAATGATCATTTTTTTTTTTTGTTTTCTTAAGACTAATTAAAACTAATTAAAACTAATTAAAACTGCTTAAATCTACTTAAAACTAGAGCAGCCACAGTAGCTTTTGGCTTTTTTTTTTGTTTTGGTTTTTTAAGTTTTGTAATTTTTTTTTTTGGCTTTTTTGTATTTTGTAATTTTTTTTCTTTTTTTTTGTATTTTGTATTTTTTTTTTTTGTTTTTATGTTTTTTTTTTGTTTTTTTTGTTTTTTTTTTTGGATTTTTGTGATTTTTTTGTTTGCCACTGTGCCTACCCCCTATACCCTAAGACTTACACGCTAAACCTGTGTAAGCCAGCCATTGGCGACTCGCTATCATTATCAAATTCATGTTGTTGCTCCGACAACCACCAGAACATTTTCGACGTTTTAACAACGTCACGACGATCGCGATCTGAGACCGCCCTACTGAACCGGAGGAGCTCTTCAGCTTCTCCGCCTTCTGCGGTGACGTCTCGGTTGTAAAGGAGCCGTCGTTCCACGGACTTCCGGCAGACGTGGTAGATTGGCGGTACCGCCAACCTATCCTGAATCAGCCCTACCATATCAAAATAGAGGAAAGCCTCCGGTGGGACAAATCCACTGAAGCGCGTTTTCTCCATATATTCAGTGTTGGGGTAATAAGCCCCAAAAATCAGGCCATTGGTCGAGGTCATCGCTCTAGCAGTGTGACCACGAGTCAGTTTTATAATGAAGTTGTCGATCCTGTTTATTTGAGCCCCGTTGTAAAGGACCTCATTAGGATAATATTTTCTGTACTCCGACTCTGGTGTTCTGTGCAATCCAAGACAGGTACGCAGACACTGTCTCTCAAACACCCGAATCTTTTCCATTTGAGACGCTGTAACATTGAACCACACGGGGCACCCATAGACAATCATTGGCCTTATGAGGGCCATGTAGCAAATCACCTTCACTCTGCTATCAAGTTGACTGCTGTGAAACAGTCGCCTTGTCAGAGCGAAAGCTCCTCTAGCTCTGGCCAGAGCCGCATCCATATGTTTGTTAAAATATAGATACTGATCTAGCCAGATGCCCAGGTACTTGACTACTACTTTGTTTGGCAGTGGGTTACCATACAGATCAACGATCACCAGCTTGCGCCAGTTCTTTCTCGTATCCCATGAGGCCCGAGCCAACGGGGTCCTAAACACAATTGTTTCCGATTTCTGGAAGTTGATTTTCAACTTCCAGTCATCGCAATATTGCTGGATCTTATCGAAGTCACGCTGCAAGAGTGTTCTGATGACTTCGATCTTTGGACCTGTTCTGTACGCAATGAGGTCGTCAGCGTACGCTATAGCATGGTGAAGAGAACCAATTAGATCGCCAGTGAAAATGCTAAATAGAATAGGCGAATTCACCGCTCCTTGTTGCAGACCGTTCTGTATTTTAAAAGTTCTGGTCGAAGTTTTATTGCAACTTTTCACAACAAACGTTCTACCATGAAGCATGTCATTGAGAATATAAAGCAATGGTTTACTCATGCCATACCTGATCAACTTATGGAAAAGACCGTCTAACCAAACGGTATCGAAAGCCTTCTCCAAGTCAACCAGACATGCACCCGTACACTGTTTTTTGGCTTTGTTCCATTGAATATCTGATACTAGTTTAGACGCGGCATGTATGGTATCATGGCCCGCCTTAAAACCGAACTGATTTTCAGGAATAATATGTTTGTCCTCAGCCCATGTGGACAGAGCTCTATTGAGAACCTTCTCGAATACCTTGCTGATACTCGGAAGAAGACTAATTGACCGGAGATTTGCTGGATTGGAACCATCCTTCCCTTTTTTAAGGAGAGGATGGACCACTGCCGTCTTCCAACGCACTGGATAATATGCATTATTCAGCGCATTGTTGAACAACGTGGTGTATATGTCCACCGCTTCTGAAGGGAGGTTTCGCAGCACAATATTGGGTATGCCGTCGACTCCTGCTGACTTCTTTTTCTTTATTTTGTGAAAGATGTCCAAGAGGTCCATCTTAGAAACGAACAGGGTGTTATTCCCGTTTCGCTGGGCGATGACTGCATTTGCAAGTCGGTCGTCATTGAACCTAGTGAAACCAGGATTCTCGGATCGCCAATGCGAGATCTCGTCTCTAAGATAGAAGTGTCCAACGAAGGCTCTATTCTCAAGGTCGTAATTCGGGCGAATGGACTCATTCACCTTATATACTCGCTCGAAAACAGCACCCACCGTCTCTACCTTCTCCTGAGCATCTTCCACTATAAAGTGGTCATCATCCAAGATGGCCTCATCCGGATCTATTCCTATTGTCAGAAGTAAGTCTTTGTTCTCTGTCGTCCTTTGGAGTTTAATACCCTGAAGGTCATTTTGATCTTTTCTCCTAAAGATTTTGTTTATTTCCGGAAACATACTCGGGTTGTTGGACTGTACAGCCCGAATTTTATTGTTCCAGAAACATGAAATGGAAATTCTATAGTTTTCTTTAATAAGTTGTTGGAGATTTTTGATCTGTGACCTCAGAGTTCTAATCTCCAAATCGTGTCGGTCAGTAAACCTCCTGTGCAAGAGTTTGAGTCTTGAAAGGAGTCTACTTTTTTGTTTGTAAAGTGCGTCTATTGTCGCGTTTCTGTACATGTTCGTTGGATCATTTTGCCTATACCTAGGAATTGTCCTGTCCATTGTACTACGGATTGCATCCTCCATGCGTTGCAGGTATCCATCGATCTCAACGTTCGACAGATTCCTGTTGCATGGTGGCGCAATACCGTTCGAACGAAGTTCCCTTGAGACGGCACCGGAAAAGCGCGGCCAACGTGTCTTACCGAAGTTGTAAGAGTGCGTCGGCACGTACTCCTCCAGTTCCACAAGGTCGTTCGGAAGCAGTATAACGGCGGCAAGTCCACAGTGGTCACTGTCGTACTCAACCGTCGTCAAACAATTTTTCGTCCGTCGAAGAATGTCGTCGGTCAGTTTCAGTCTTGAGTCTAAAAGCAATAGATCCAAATAAGAGCCACTTCGAGGATATGAAGGCCTGTCAGTAGCTAGCAGATCGACTTTACACTCAATGCTGTGGAGCCCCAGCCAATTGAATAGCTGGGTCCCCCTTAGATTGGCTAATTGATTTCCCCAATCTGGGTGTTTAGCATTGTAATCACCGGCCAAAAGGAAATAGTTTTCTTCTGAGTTCAGTTTCAGACATCGAAAAAGTGTTTCAAGCTCTGTTATAAAACATGAATTTTGTGAAGCCTCCGGCGCATAGATCGCGACCACATACAACCGCCTCCCCTGTTGGAGAGGGATGCATACGATACACGCTTCAAGCAACTGGAATCGGCGTACTTCACCACTATATATTACTTTATGAGCAATGCCCTTGCGTATGAAGATTGCAACCCCACCCGCGAAAGTCGAGTTGGGTCGGTCCCTCCTTACGATAATGTAATTATTATTCGTCAAATTGTGATGCTGGTTTAGCCTAGTTTCGCTAACCATACATACATCAGGACGTTGGTCTTTTAACAACTCAAGGAAGTTGGCTCGTCGTTCTATCCTAACTAGCGAATTCACATTCACGGCTAGGATCTTAAAAGGCCTCTCCGGCAGCGCGCCCGTTAACCTAAAAATTGCGCAAGCGACGGCACTGCACGGTAGATCAAGTCCACCCTACGCGCCTGCTCACTTATTTGCCGTGATAGTTCACTCATTTGTGCCTGAATGACACGCAGAGCGACCATCACCTCTGACTCCCCAGAAGCTTCCTTTGACACAGATGGCTGTGCGGCCGCTTTCTGAGGAGGTTGTACCGTTTTCCCAGCCCCCCAAGCCATTTGGGCGTAAGAGACTTCGGGAACGACGGCCCTTGGAATTGGTCTGGCTGTTTGCCTTCCCTCATCCTTAGTTGCTGTTGGAGCAGCTATTTTTGATTTTTTAATAATCTGGTATCGAGGACAACCCCGATAATTAGCAGGGTGCCCATCTCCACCACAGAGAACGCACTTCAATAGGGTCTTGTCTTCGACCCTTGTCTCACCGAGCTTACACTCTTTGTCTTTGTGGTTCTCTCCACACTTTACGCACCTCGACTGCATTTGGCAGTTGAATGCGGCGTGCCCGAACCGTTGGCAACGAAGACATTGTAAAATGTCCCCGTGCCTGTTTAATTTTTCCCATCTTACCATCTGGTAGTCCAGGACGGAGATTTTCCTTAGACTCTCCAGACGGCTATTGGGTGATAAGGTGACGAGGAACATCGGCAATAGCCGCTTCTCCCGTCTTGCCTTGGCCGTGGTGAACGACTTGACCCCGATGAACTCGAGATCGTCGCCCGCCAACCTGCGGAGTTCAACTAAGAGCTCCTCTGGGTCAGAGGTAGGCTCTACCCCTTTCAATAGCATTGTTTTCGGTTTCTCCTCTTTGGGAGTATAACTAAAGTGTTGGGTGGTTGTTGTTTGCAACAACGCCCGAACGATCTTGTGGTCACCAATGCTTTCGCATTGGATCGCATGTCGATCTTGGCCTAATCTTTTAATTGTAAATTTGTCACCAATGGCGGACTTACATAAGTTTTTGGTAGCTTGAAGTTCCATCTTTAGGGTGTTGATAGGGGGCACCCTGCTCTTTGTCTTCTTCTTTTGTTGTTGTTGGGTTGGCTGCTGCTCTGCTGGTTGCTGCTGCTGGTCTGCTGGCTTCTTCTGCTGCTTCTGGATCTGGCTCGGTGTCGCGGCTTTTATAGCCGCGGTCCCCCGTGGCTGCTCTTCGGTAGCAGTTTTTTTATTTAACTCAGCTTTTTTAGCTGTAGTCCCGCGTTGCTGCACGGGCGCAGTTTTTTTGTTTGCAGCATTTTGTGCTGCTGCTGCTGGTCGCTGTTCTTTTGGCGCATCAACTTTTGGTTGCGACTGTTGTTGATGCGCCTCCCTCTCCGCTCGCCTACGATCCTCTTGCCTTTGTTTTATTTCGGCAATTTCTTTATTGAACTTAGCCAGTGTCTCCGTGAGAAACTGGATCCGCTGTTCTTCTTCCTCGTCGTTGTTGATGTTCTCTGCCAAGGCAGCGAACGAATTTCCGCTACCTGTATAACGGCCCTCGCCACCGTTTGACTCATAATCGTAAGTCGAGTTGAGACTTACGATGCTTTCTGTGTCCGTCGACATTAAATCGTCATCGACCTCCTCTGCCGCTCCCTTCGCCTTCTGCTTTCGGGGCACTAAATTCGGCTTTCCCTTTAGGCGCCGCCTCCTTTTAACTGCAGTTCCAGCTGCCTCTGTTGTTGTTGCGGTTGTTGCCGCTATCAGTTTAGACCAAAACAACGCTGTATACGAAATTCCATGCAAAGGAAACGATAAAGAACAATGTGGGAGAATTTACATTGGTACAACAAAGAGAAAACTGAGTGTGAGATTACTGGAACATGAAACAGATGTAAGGAAAAAGAGAACAAACACAGCACTCTCACAACACATGAATGACAATGATCATATGGCAGACTTTAACAATGTAAAAATACTAGACAAAGAAAAGCGCATGACCACCCGCTTCACTCTGGAGAGCTTGAGAATGCAGCAAAAAATTAATATGACGATGAACCATCAAGAAGACGTCGACAACATTAGTTCTTTGTATAGTGTTGCCATAAACTAGTTGTTAAATATTGTAATACTAGGTTAATTTTTTGTTGCACTTTGTGTTAAATTATTTTTTCATATTGTTTTTATTTAATTACAGTGTTGTCCATATTTTACTTCTTTCGCACTTTTTGTGCAAATTTTAATTATGTTTTTTAATACCAAATAGTAAGTTCTTTTCAAATGTAAAATTTCTTTAAAAGCGTTTTGTTCTAACAATGTATTTAAATATATTTATATGTAGCTAAATAAAACCCCTGAAGAAGCTGTAAAACAACTGGCGAAACGTAGGGTAAAACCAAGATGGATTAATTTTTATTCAATTATTGATCGCATCCAACTTAATGATCATAAAAGCCCAAAAAACCAAAATTTCTCACAAATTAAATATATGATCAAGCTCCCATTATCTTAGAAAATATAAACTTGCTTAAATTCCACAAAAATGTACACTATTCAGTAATATCAATATTTTTCCTAACCTTGATTGTACTTATTACTTATATCTTAAAGAAAAACAAAAATTTTAAAATTTCAATCAATAATGTCAGTAAGGAAACTCCCAAAATTTAGGAGAATTTTAACCTAAAGGGGGGAGAGGTTACATATGCAACCCCATCAATTTTCGCGACAAAGAATTAAACTTGATTTCCCACGGAAACCAAGTTCAAATAAGTCTTTTTGGGTTTCGTAATTGGAAACCCAAAACGAGCATGCACTTTGCTTTGCTGACATTAATATAATGTGAATAGAGTTCAATAATGATAGCTTATGTTAACGCATTGAAATGAATTGTTAATTTAGTCCTAAGTAACCGCTCAAGAAATAAAGTCATCTTTTTTAAAAACCTAATCGTGGTAACCAAATACTTTTCTTATATATATCGTAATAAAATGAAATACAGTGGGTCTTATTACAAATCTTTTATTTCTTGTTAGTTGTGTACATGTTGGTGGTCAAGACGGGAAGAAGGAAATTGCTCCATGTTCATCTATAATTCGATAATTTACTTACTTACTTACCTAGGTGGGCATTACAGTTCGGGGTGAACCTGGGCCTCAACCAACATCCTTCTCTAACGATTTCGATCTCGGGCGAGCTCTCTCCAGTTTCGCACTCCAAGTCGGTTGAGGTCTTCATCCACTTGATTGCGCCACCTAAGACGAGGTCTTCCCCTTCCGCGATTTCCCTGCAATGTGCTTTCGAAAACCCGACGAGCCGGAGCGTTTGGGTCCATCCGCTCTACATGGCCCAACCATCGTAGCCTCGCGATGCGTACTCTTCTGGCTATGCCCATGTCGCGGTACAGCTCATACAGCTCGTTGTTGTATCTTCTTCTCCACACATTGTCTTCGCATACGGGACCAAAGATCATTCGGAGAATTTTTCTTTCGAAACGACCAAGAGTTTCCTCATCCGCTTTCGATAAGGTCCATGCTTCCGCACCGTACAGCAGGACTGGGATGATTAAGGTCTTATACAAGGTCACCTTGGTTTTTCTAGAGAGGGTTTTGTTTCTCAATTGCCTTCTTAACCCAAAGAAGCAACGGTTGGCAAGAGTTATTCTCCGTTTGATCTCCGCACTGATGTTGTTTTCCGTGTCTACAGCGGATCCTAGGTAGACGAAGTCCTGTACTACCTCGAAGTTATGTCTGTCTATTGTGACGTTTTGTCCAATTCGTCGATGTTCTGTGTCCTTGTTTGATGACAGCATATACTTCGTTTTGCCCTCATTAACCATCAAACCCATTTTTGCCGCTTCTGTTTCAATACTCGCAAAAGCACCTATGACATCACGCTTTTTTCTTCCCATTATGTCAATATCGTCTGCATAGGCGAGTAATTGTACAGACTTTTGAAAGATTGTTCCTCTTGTGTTGACGTTTGAGTTTCTTACAATCTGTTCAAGTATGATGTTGAAGAAATCGCATGACAGTTTGTCGCCTTGCCTAAAGCCTTTTTCGACATCAAAGGTCTCCGTTCGATAATTTATCGATAACTAAATTTAGATTGTGAAAAAGAAAGTGCTGCCAAATAGTAGTTTAATTCATTTTACTTTAAGGCTATAACAATTTTCCCTTCTCAACAAAAAATCATTTCTATACTAATGATTTTATATGTATGTATAAATGCGAAAATAAAACTTAAAATTATAATACGGAGATTTACTTATTATCTACATAAGGATTTCATATTGTAGTTTTATATTTAGATAAAATTATACAAATATTTTTTTTTTGTTCTACTATTTATTTTAACTACTTAAGGCAAAACAATTTTAGATTCATTTAATTAACTTAGTTTATTAATATGTCAGCCTGTCCACAGGTTTTCGAATTCTAGTACTTTTTCGTGGTACCAATAATTGATTTTTTTCGAAATCGTTTGGAACAGAGTCTGATTGTTTTTCTTTTATATCTTGATCAATCTCTTTAGTTACCGTTACCGGAAGTTGCTGATACGTGCCTGAACGCTTCCTTACCATTATCTAGTTTTATATTATAATGCAAGAAACCTTTCTTTTCATTGATTTTCCCAAAGTTCCATTTTTCCTTCCCAATGTAATTTCTAACCGCCACCGTATCCCCCTTTGACAATTGTCTACTATACTTACCTTCATTACATCCCTTTAAATTATTTACTTTTTCTGGCAATAATAATGAAAATTTGTTTCGGACAGGATAATTGAATAAAACTTCAGATGGCGATTTTTTTGTTACGGGATGCGGCATGATTCTGTATTGGAACAGAATGTTATTAAATTTAATCTCTAAATCTTCGTTTCTATTTCTAAGACAACTCAATTTGTTTTTCAATGTTTGTACCTAAGTCTCTGCCTTAGGTTGATTTTTGCAATAGGTTGAACAGTTTTTTGCAAACTCTTCAATTTGGTAATCAATTTTTGGCCACCAGCAGAAACTTCGTGCCAATTCTTTCATTCTGGTCACACCAAAATGGGATGAATGTAAATCTTCTAGCACCTGTTTTTGAAATTTTGTTGGAATCACAACTCGTGAACCTCGCATTATACAACCACTTTGTATAGAAAACTCATTTTGGTCAACGCCAAATCGGACTTGAGCTTGAGGGTGAGTCCCCGTTTTAATCCCTTCCAATAATTTACATAGAGACGAATCTCTACAACTTTCCTCGGCGATATGTTTTGCCGTAATTGATAGTGTTTCTATTTGATGTATTTCGAATAGATCTGATTCTTCCAGTTTAAAAGAATTATTGGTCGGATTCGGCAGCCTTGACAAGGCGTCCGCGTTGCCATTATTTTCTGAACGCTTGTACTTAATTGTATAGTTAAAAGCTTGCAGATAAATTGCGTAGTGTTGCATCCGCGTAGCAGACATATGCGGCAAGCTTTTATCAGGCGAAAAAATTTGAACTAATGGCTTATGATCTGTATATAAAATAAAATGTCTTCCGTACAGAAATTTATAGAATTTCTTAACACCGTATATGGTCGCGTAAGCCTCTTTGTCAATTTGAGACCATTTACGCTGCGAGTTTGATAGGGTTTGCGAAGCTAACTGAATAGATCAGAGCCATCTGGGTATATGTGTGACAAAACTGCCCCTACACCCACAGGCGAAGCATCTGTCGCTAAACACAAAGGTTTATCTTTTGCATAGTGAAGCAGAAAATTTTCTGACATTATCAGCCGTATCTATAAAGAACTTTTAATCATTGATTAAATTTAATTGTACCAAGTTTAACTTAAACACTTGGTAACGAATCCGTATCGAAAATCAAATTTCACATTTAAGTAACCTTGCTAAGAGCCCTCTCAACTTAAATGCCAATAATGACGTTTAAAGGTCTCTTAAATCCAAATTAAAAATTCATTCTGACGTTTCGGGAAAATCGGTGTCCATTTTGATCTGTTGTTTTGGTAATATAATTTCTAAAAAGAAACTTTTCTTAAAACAAAAATATGGAAGATTTTCTTCGCCATTTAAATGTTTTCAATGTGCTAAGCTTTTTTCAAATTAATTAATAGAAACCTAAAAAGCTGGCACAAAAGCTACGCAGTGCTACAAGGCCAAACGCGTTGTTCTCGCTACAACCATTCTCGTGAGTGCGGTTCTGAAAGGTTAAATTTGAACAGCATTTTTCAAGGCATATTTTTCTGCTGTTGAGGCGATACCAGAGAAAAATCATTTTTGATGTTTATGGTGGTCAAACCCCCACGCAGTAGTTATGCTTTATCCATTTTATGGATGTCGTGTGCCTACAACTACAACCTGAGTTAAGAGATGGTTAGGGAACTGCAGTTTTGCTTGGCAAAGAAAGATTATTCCATGGTCGAACGGTCGACTTGCTACTAATAATAAGGGCTTAAAACCAACAATGCGTTGCGTTAGTTTTAAATAAAAATTCGAAAGAAATTCTCATCACATTTTAGGTTGATGATATCTACCTACTCGTACATAGTGTTTTTTTTTTTTTTTTTTGATAAGCTAAAAGGCACCACATTTTTCAAAACGCTGTTTAAATTGGACTAGATTTCTGTTTTTACTACTTTATTTTGACACAACTATCAATTAGTTTAGCATCAGCGCAGAATCGATTATCGATAAGAATTTAATCAACCTCTCTTAAGTTCCAATTAAGTTTTAATTGAAACTTAACTAATCAACGTCTAAGAGACGTCTTAAGAAAATCTAATAAATACGGCTGTATCTCTTTTTTTATTGCTGCAAAAGCACTTTCACATTCTGCTGTCCATTTCAATTTTATATTTTTCCTAATTAATTCATGCAATGGTTCAAGGATATCTGAAAGATTTTGAAAAAAACGTCCATAATAATTTACTAAACCTAGTAAGGATCGGACCTCGGAAACATTTGTAGGGCGAGAGGCTTTAACAATTGCTTCGGTTTTGCTTTCCGTCTTATGTATTCCGTTTTTATCAATCTTAAAACCGCAGTACTCAATCGAGTCTTGAAAATAATAAGATTTTTCAGAATTTACTCGTATTCCGAATGAAAACAAACGCGAAAACACTGTTTCTAACCTTGCAAGATGTGTATTATTATCTGGCCCTGTAACACAAATGTCATCAATAAAAACTCCTACCCCTTCGATTCCAGTAAGTATTTCCTCTATTTTCTTTTGCCATTTTGCAGGTGCACAACTAAGACGATAGCACAGACGCGTACATTAAACAGTCCTAAAAACGTAGATAAAGTTAATTTTTCCTGATCCTCTTCTCTCACTTTCCACTGCAAATAAGCGCGGCTAAGGTCAACCTTCGAAAATTTGTCCCCTCCATTCATTGCATGAAACAGCTCATCTATTGTGGGAAGAGGATGTTCAGTCGCGACCATATTTTTATTTAAGGTGATTTTAAAATCTCCGCAAATGCGGATTTTTCTATTTGCTTTTACGATCGGTACGATTGGAGTTGCCCAATCACTGTATTCAACGCGAATTAGAACACCTTGATCAACTAAATTATAAATTTCTTCCGCGATAGAGTCACGAAGCGAAAACGGTACAGGTCTATGCTTCAAAAAAATTGGTTTAGTATTTGCCTTTAATTCTATTGAAACTGGTTGTCCCTTAATTTCACCCACTTCTTCCCCAAATATAACACTATACTTGTTTTATAATTTTGAGAGTTCAGGGGGCGACTGAGACACCTCGAAGCTAATTTGAACATTTATATTTTTTTTCATTTACCTGAAAGCAATTTTCGATTTTTGTATCACGTACTTCATGAAACATCTGCGTCAGCGGTAAACTTTTAAATGCATGCAACCACTCTCTCCCCAAAAGTGCATGTTTATTTGACTTGACAATGTAAATCCGTAAATTCTTTTCAATGTTCATATTCTGCGGAGCAGCAACAGCTTCAGCAACACCTAAAACATTAAGAGGAGAGTTATTATACGTATTCAACTTAATACTTGTACTTTTAATTGGAATATGCCTAAAATTCTTACAAAACTCATTGTAACTTATTACCGATACGCCAGCCCCGCTATCAATTTTCATTTTAATTAATCTCTTTTCCATAAAAACATTAATCCACAATTTGTCTCTACAATCATTGCTCTCACATAATATGTTAATATAAACAATTGGTTCTTCAGTGCACGATTCGCAATCATCTTCCAAGTGGTTAACTGTTCTATTTTTTTTATTCGTTTTTTGTTTCTTAAAAAACACTTTAGAGAGATGACCGCGAATTCTGCAAAAGTTGCCAATGGTACTTATGTGAGAGCAGTTGTTCGCGAGATGGGGGCCGTCGCAACGGAAGCAATGTATTTGTTTTTGGCCGTGGCCTTTATTTAAACTTGACACGTGAGACTTCTCTGATGAGTGTTGATCGTTGTTGTTCGCCGACTGGTTGTTCTGGTTCTTAAAATGCCGTTTCTTATTATGTGATGTGTGAAAGAGAATTTATTGAAGCCTTGTGAATTGCTGTCTCGTTTAGTTGAGTCGAGTTTTGTTGAGTCATTTCGAGGCTCGTCGAAATTTGAACCGCTCTCTCGAACGTTAGGTCTTTCGTCTCCGACAATCGGTCCTTTATGCGTTTATCTCGAATGCCACAAACGAGTTGGTTGCGCAGGGCAGTTGTCAGATATGATCTAAAATTGCAATGTATAGCCATTTTACGCAGTGTGGCTCTGTATTCCCGAACGGATTCCCCCTCGACCTGCTCACGATGGTGAAATTTGTAATATTCCGCAACTTCTAAAGGCTGATTATTGTAATGTTCCTTAAGAACATGGACTATCTCGTCATAGGTCTTCGTTTCAGGTGCCTCTGGAGATATTCCGTTGCTTTGTGACGAATGGTCGAATGAATTTGGTCCAATGTAATGCTGCAAGTAATTTTTTCTCATCACTGGACCTCTCACATTGTATATTGTAAACGCTAATTCAAGACGTTGTAACCAGCGTTCAAATTTGCTTTTCGTCTCGTCAAAAAATTCAATCGAGAAACTAGGCGGCATTCCGCCGACGTATGTAGGTGCAGTCACAGCACCAGCAGCACCACCACCAGCCGCGACACCACCCGATGTATTTTCGGTCATTGTATTGTTTTTTTTTTTTTTTTATATACTTTTTGGATTATCACTGCATTCTATAATTATATTTTTACTATTTACATGAAATTTTGTACATGCCTCCCGAATCAAATCTTAGTTCAGATGGGGATTAGCTGATGTACTTCATGTTCTTGTAGCTTTTCTTTTTGTTAACATATAAATAAAATTAATAAAAAAAGTATTTTCCAAAATAACCGATCCCAAATGTAGTAGTAGTAGTACTGTAGTAGATAATATAATCGATATGGAGACAAATTGGTTTTTTTTTGTGAAACTCTTTGCGATGGAAGCAATGTTATTGGAGTTCCTTGGCCTGTTCGCGCTCATGATGTTGCCCTGGTTTTTGTAGTTTGTGTCTAAAAGTAGTCATCTTTGTTTGTTTGCTTGATGTTTTTTTTTTTTTGTTTTTTTTTTTGTTGCTGTTGTTTTTGCTAAATTTTGTGTATAAGGAATTGTTTTATAATTTATCTTCGACATAAATATGAGCCATCATCCGCCTGTTCTTGGTGGACTTCAAAAGTGTTATCCTGTTCCATTTACAGTGAGGTTGGCGTGTCTTTTTTTTGTCATACGCTATACTAGGTAAGTTCCAATTGTGGATTTTGAAGATTGTAGGTACTGTGCAACATTTCAAGATATAAGTTCTGTTTTGGCAGGATCCCCATATCTGATTTTGGGATATTGTTAACGCTTCCCAAGCCGAATATGGATGTTGGCTAAAGAGCCTATCTGATTGATACACAAAATAAGGACGCCTGAGGAGCCTAATTAATCCCATGAATTCTGGTATAGTAATAAATTTTATTGTTTCAAACGAAGACTATTTATACACAAATGATATCTTACATACTAAGAACTTAAGTCTACACATGTATACTCTTACATTAAAGTGATCACACTTGCCAGTTAGGCTTTGTAGTGATCACACTTGCCGGTTAGGCTTTGTAGCATGAACCATTGTATTTAAATCTATAGTAACACCATGAACACTCGCGATGCTTGAGCCAACTACTTGCTCGATTAACGAACTTTGCGGTTCTCTTTAAATTTATTTTGGTGGTGCACTTGGGTATTATAAATACAATGTAGGGTTCTACACTTCACTTTCTTTCCAATTCAAAAGAGAAGTCCTTTAATCGAGCAGGTAGGTGGCTATAGCATCGCGAGTTTTCATGGTGTTACTATATGATTCATATACAATAGCATGAACCCCAAGATCGTGCAATTCACATTGCATGGCTTTTCAATGCCATTACTGTGTCAAATTACTTTTGCAATGGGCAAACGTATCTCGTCACTTGAGAAGGTTCAATGTACCGTGTATTCCCAAATGACCAGATACGTTTGTGCACTTTGTTGGGTATTTGTATGCGTATTTACTATTAATTTGCTGACACGGCAGGTGTGCATTGTAATTGTCGTGTGTAGTGTATGAGCACTACAAAAGTATTGAAAAAAAAATATTGCCGACGGCGACACTCAACTCTCACTATATGAATTTAGCTCACACCAACACGCTCTGTGAGAGAGCGAAACAGACTTATGCTCCACTATGGCTGAAAACTTGCCGTACAAAATGTCAAACTCTTCTGTATTTTTAATTCAAGAAATCATACACGGAATAAAATATCAAACCAATATCAAAATTATAAATGAGCCAACTATAAAAACCATACAATCACCTTCTTGTTGCACTGGGTATACCAACAACAGTGACTTCCAATAAACAAAGCACCTTTCAACCATAAAGTTCCTTGATGTATATATGTAATATGTATGTACGCTGTACGGCGACCACAATAAACTCCACAATCAAATTTTCACCTAGAGATAACAAAACACAGCCAATGTAAAAAGATTCAAACAATTTTAAAAATTCAACTTTAGTAAAATAGGTGAAAATAACACTTCCCTTAAATGTTCCACTAACAAAAATCACAACACACAACAGGAGAAAAAGTATATTGTAACGTGCGCTTAGTTCGCAAAAATAAAACTCTACCTTTCAATTTAATTCTACCACTTTTATTCAGTATCAACTTTCGATATACATTCATTAACGAATCAATAACATAACCACCTTATGGACTTCACTTTATTTAATTTTGCCCGCTTCTTCTTAATTCTTTTCTCATAGATAAGAAACAAAAACAAACGTCAAAATCTTGGATGCATTTCGGCACTTTACAATGCCATCTTCAGCACGTCTTTTTATTGACTAAATACTAAGTACATAATTATTAACAAAGCTTTCCAATAACAAAAATATATAAGAGTGAGAAACTGCATAATGCAAACTAACGCAAAATATTTTGTTGATTTTGTCTTCTTATGATGCTAAAAAGAGATGACTTGATCGGTGCATCCATTGTGTTCATCAAGATGTTGTTGTTTTTGTGCATGTACAGGCTCTCATACGCGTCTAAAAATCTGTCGTCGCTTACATGCTTGATGAGCTTTAGATTTTCTTTCGTCACATTATGTCCATTCTCAATCATGTGTAGAGCTACCGCTGATTTTTCAGGTTTATTTAACTTTTTGTTGGCAAGATGTTCATTAAACCTTGTTTCAATGTTTCTTTTGGTTTGTCCATAATATTTTTGTTCACATTCATTGCATGCAATTTCGTATATACCTGGTTTTTTGTTGTTTTCTGTTTTGTCTTTGGTAGATCCTAACTTTGATTTCAGTTTTCCGTCAGATGAATAAACTAATTGGATATTTTGTTTTTCAAATACTTTAATAAGTTTATTTGTTATTGCAGGTGCAAATTGAATTTTTAACCGTCTTTTTTCTTTTTCTGTCTCTTTAAGACATTTTAGTGTTGTTAAACTTTGTCTTTTTATTAGTTTAGATTGTTTTTGTACCATTTTTGTTATCATTGTATCGTCATACCCGTTTAGTTCGGCCGCATATTTTATATAATTTAATTCTTCCATGTAGTTTTGCACATTCATAGGAATAGAACATAAACGATATACCATGCTATTGAACGCAGCTTTTTTATATTGCATTGGGCAAAAAGAATCACTTGGTATGTAACGTGGAATGTTTGTTGGTTTTCGATATACTGAAAATTCAAGTTTGTTTTCAAGATTTCTTTGTATTAGAACATCTAAAAAGGGAAGTTGTCTATTCTCTTCCATTTCAAAAGTAAATTTAAGGGTAGGCCATTTAGAGTTCAGTTTTTCCATAAAAATATCTAACTTGCTTGGATTTATGGTTGCAAAAATGTCATCAACATATCTAAACCATATTGGTGGTAAGTTTCCTTCATCTTCCATGTTTTTCTCAAAATTTGACATGAACAAATTGGCCAAAAAGGGTGATAACGAGTTTCCCATTGTGGTGCCTTCTGTAATTTGGTAGAACTTGTTCATAAATTGGCAACAATTATATTCCATGCATAAAGTGGCTGCGTCAAAGTAGGTTTTCTTTTTCTCGTCACTATCTTCCCGTTCGTCAAGCCAATTCTTCAACATTTCTAAAGTTTCTTTGATCGGAATGCTTGGAAATAATGCTACCACATCAAAGGATATTAAAACTTCATTTTCTTTTACATTAAGTTTTTCCACTTTTTTAATGAAATCATATGTGTTATTAACGGCTCTATTTTCATCTTGTCTGTAGTTTTGAAACTCGGATACTAACCACTTCGCTATTTTTTCCGTTGGTGCATCGATATTGGAAATGATTGGTCGCATACTTAGTGTTGGCTTATGTGTTTTGGGTAAACCATATAATTTTGGAACCGAAGGATTCGCAACCATAAGCTTCCATTTCACCTTTGCTCCAAACACTCGTAAAATATCCTTGAGTAAAGCAGTTGTTCCTTTAATC
This sequence comes from Melanostoma scalare, assembly GCA_949752695.1. Classification (NCBI taxonomy): domain Eukaryota; kingdom Metazoa; phylum Arthropoda; class Insecta; order Diptera; family Syrphidae; genus Melanostoma; species Melanostoma scalare. The sequence goes on along the minus strand of OX456984.1, from coordinate 119,380,256 downwards.
ATCTTGGGTAGTGGAGTTCTACTCAATTCTACAAAGTTTTGAGACGATGTTATTTCACACATTTTTTCCTCATATTGTTTTCTGTCCATAACAACTAGGTCCCGTCCTTTATCTGATTTCATGTAGCAACAATCTCTTTTCTTAAGTTTTTTAATAGTTTTCAAATGTGTTAACTCCTTCTTTTTATTTTTATTCTTTTGTTCTTCATTAATAGCGTTTTGAATAATAGGCTTTGTTGCATTACGTATATTTGCTTTAGATGTATCACCTAAAAACTTAATTCCAGTTTCTATTTCAACAATTATATCTTCTACTGGCAGTGTCTTCGGTGTTGTTGAAAATTGAAGTCCTTTTTGTAAAAGATTTAACTCATCTGCATCAAATGTTTGAGTTGAAATGTTTCGCACAAATCGTTTTTTATCATTTTCAAGTTCATTACGTTGGTTGTAATTGCTGGCAATTCTTTCATTGTTTTTTCTTAGAATATTGAACTTCTTATCAAGCTTTTTTCTTTTACGTAAAGTTGTTTTTATAATTTTTTCACTGCATTCATCTAGAAAATTCAATAAATCATTCAATTCCATATGTTTCATTAGCCACAAATGAATATTGTATGTTTGTATTTCCACTTCAGAAAGTTTACTATACGTATGTTTGATCTCATAATTAAGCCACATTCTCTTACTATTCTTCATAACCTTCTCCGTTCTGCTGTTGTTGACACAAAATTTAATTTTCACAAAATTTGGATAGTAATTTCCTTTTATACATTTCTTTAAGAAAAACAGATCAGCTTTCCATAAGTGTATTTTAGTTTTCAGTCTCAAAAAAGATTTTTGTTGTTCATGTAATGTTGGTTGGTCAGCCATTTTTAGTTAAATATTAAACATTGATTAAAAACAAAATCTATGTTCTTTTTAAAAACAACACCGTGAAGTCTAGTCACATTCATTAACGAATCAATAACATAACCACCTTATGGACTTCACTTTATTTAATTTTGCCCGCTTCTTCTTAATTCTTTTCTCATAGATAAGAAACAAAAACAAACGTCAAAATCTTGGATGCATTTCGGCACTTTACAATGCCATCTTCAGCACGTCTTTTTATTGACTAAATACTAAGTACATAATTATTAACAAAGCTTTCCAATAACAAAAATATATAAGAGTGAGAAACTGCATAATGCAAACTAACGCAAAATATTTTGTTGATTTTGTCTTCTTATGATGCTAAAAAGAGATGACTTGATCGGTGCATCCATTGTGTTCATCAAGATGTTGTTGTTTTTGTGCATGTACAGGCTCTCATACGCGTCTAAAAATCTGTCGTCGCTTACATGCTTGATGAGCTTTAGATTTTCTTTCGTCACATTATGTCCATTCTCAATCATGTGTAGAGCTACCGCTGATTTATCAGGTTTATTTAACTTTTTGTTGGCAAGATGTTCATTAAACCTTGTTTCAATGTTTCTTTTGGTTTGTCCATAATATTTTTGTTCACATTCATTGCATGCAATTTCGTATATACCTGGTTTTTTGTTGTTTTCTGTTTTGTCTTTGGTAGATCCTAACTTTGATTTCAGTTTTCCGTCAGATGAATAAACTAATTGGATATTTTGTTTTTCAAATACTTTAATAAGTTTATTTGTTATTGCAGGTGCAAATTGAATTTTTAACCGTCTTTTTTCTTTTTCTGTCTCTTTAAGACATTTTAGTGTTGTTAAACTTTGTCTTTTTATTAGTTTAGATTGTTTTTGTACCATTTTTGTTATCATTGTATCGTCATACCCGTTTAGTTCGGCCGCATATTTTATATAATTTAATTCTTCCATGTAGTTTTGCACATTCATAGGAATAGAACATAAACGATATACCATGCTATTGAACGCAGCTTTTTTATATTGCATTGGGCAAAAAGAATCACTTGGTATGTAACGTGGAATGTTTGTTGGTTTTCGATATACTGAAAATTCAAGTTTGTTTTCAAGATTTCTTTGTATTAGAACATCTAAAAAGGGAAGTTGTCTATTCTCTTCCATTTCAAAAGTAAATTTAAGGGTAGGCCATTTAGAGTTCAGTTTTTCCATAAAAATATCTAACTTGCTTGGATTTATGGTTGCAAAAATGTCATCAACATATCTAAACCATATTGGTGGTAAGTTTCCTTCATCTTCCATGTTTTTCTCAAAATTTGACATGAACAAACGAACGATACAATGATAACAAAAATGGTACAAAAACAATCTAAACTAATAAAAAGACAAAGTTTAACAACACTAAAATGTCTTAAAGAGACAGAAAAAGAAAAAAGACGGTTAAAAATTCAATTTGCACCTGCAATAACAAATAAACTTATTAAAGTATTTGAAAAACAAAATATCCAATTAGTTTATTCATCTGACGGAAAACTGAAATCAAAGTTAGGATCTACCAAAGACAAAACAGAAAACAACAAAAAACCAGGTATATACGAAATTGCATGCAATGAATGTGAACAAAAATATTATGGACAAACCAAAAGAAACATTGAAACAAGGTTTAATGAACATCTTGCCAACAAAAAGTTAAATAAACCTGATAAATCAGCGGTAGCTCTACACATGATTGAGAATGGACATAATGTGACGAAAGAAAATCTAAAGCTCATCAAGCATGTAAGCGACGACAGATTTTTAGACGCGTATGAGAGCCTGTACATGCACAAAAACAACAACATCTTGATGAACACAATGGATGCACCGATCAAGTCATCTCTTTTTAGCATCATAAGAAGACAAAATCAACAAAATATTTTGCGTTAGTTTGCATTATGCAGTTTCTCACTCTTATATATTTTTGTTATTGGAAAGCTTTGTTAATAATTATGTACTTAGTATTTAGTCAATAAAAAGACGTGCTGAAGATGGCATTGTAAAGTGCCGAAATGCATCCAAGATTTTGACGTTTGTTTTTGTTTCTTATCTATGAGAAAAGAATTAAGAAGAAGCGGGCAAAATTAAATAAAGTGAAGTCCATAAGGTGGTTATGTTATTGATTCGTTAATGAATGTGACTAGACTTCACGGTGTTGTTTTTAAAAAGAACATAGATTTTGTTTTTAATCAATGTTTAATATTTAACTAAAAATGGCTGACCAACCAACATTACATGAACAACAAAAATCTTTTTTGAGACTGAAAACTAAAATACACTTATGGAAAGCTGATCTGTTTTTCTTAAAGAAATGTATAAAAGGAAATTACTATCCAAATTTTGTGAAAATTAAATTTTGTGTCAACAACAGCAGAACGGAGAAGGTTATGAAGAATAGTAAGAGAATGTGGCTTAATTATGAGATCAAACATACGTATAGTAAACTTTCTGAAGTGGAAATACAAACATACAATATTCATTTGTGGCTAATGAAACATATGGAATTGAATGATTTATTGAATTTTCTAGATGAATGCAGTGAAAAAATTATAAAAACAACTTTACGTAAAAGAAAAAAGCTTGATAAGAAGTTCAATATTCTAAGAAAAAACAATGAAAGAATTGCCAGCAATTACAACCAACGTAATGAACTTGAAAATGATAAAAAACGATTTGTGCGAAACATTTCAACTCAAACATTTGATGCAGATGAGTTAAATCTTTTACAAAAAGGACTTCAATTTTCAACAACACCGAAGACACTGCCAGTAGAAGATATAATTGTTGAAATAGAAACTGGAATTAAGTTTTTAGGTGATACATCTAAAGCAAATATACGTAATGCAACAAAGCCTATTATTCAAAACGCTATTAATGAAGAACAAAAGAATAAAAATAAAAAGAAGGAGTTAACACATTTGAAAATTATTAAAAAACTTAAGAAAAGAGATTGTTGCTACATGAAATCAGATAAAGGACGGGACCTAGTTGTTATGGACAGAAAACAATATGAGGAAAAAATGTGTGAAATAACATCGTCTCAAAACTTTGTAGAATTGAGTAGAACTCCACTACCCAAGATGATTAAAGGAACAACTGCTTTACTCAAGGATATTTTACGAGTGTTTGGAGCAAAGGTGAAATGGAAGCTTATGGTTGCGAATCCTTCGGTTCCAAAATTATATGGTTTACCCAAAACACATAAGCCAACACTAAGTATGCGACCAATCATTTCCAATATCGATGCACCAACGGAAAAAATAGCGAAGTGGTTAGTATCCGAGTTTCAAAACTACAGACAAGATGAAAATAGAGCCGTTAATAACACATATGATTTCATTAAAAAAGTGGAAAAACTTAATGTAAAAGAAAATGAAGTTTTAATATCCTTTGATGTGGTAGCATTATTTCCAAGCATTCCGATCAAAGAAACTTTAGAAATGTTGAAGAATTGGCTTGACGAACGGGAAGATAGTGACGAGAAAAAGAAAACCTACTTTGACGCAGCCACTTTATGCATGGAATATAATTGTTGCCAATTTATGAACAAGTTCTACCAAATTACAGAAGGCACCACAATGGGAAACTCGTTATCACCCTTTTTGGCCAATTTGTTCATGTCAAATTTTGAGAAAAACATGGAAGATGAAGGAAACTTACCACCAATATGGTTTAGATATGTTGATGACATTTTTGCAACCATAAATCCAAGCAAGTTAGATATTTTTATGGAAAAACTGAACTCTAAATGGCCTACCCTTAAATTTACTTTTGAAATGGAAGAGAATAGACAACTTCCCTTTTTAGATGTTCTAATACAAAGAAATCTTGAAAACAAACTTGAATTTTCAGTATATCGAAAACCAACAAACATTCCACGTTACATACCAAGTGATTCTTTTTGCCCAATGCAATATAAAAAAGCTGCGTTCAATAGCATGGTATATCGTTTATGTTCTATTCCTATGAATGTGCAAAACTACATGGAAGAATTAAATTATATAAAATATGCGGCCGAACTAAACGGGTATGACGATACAATGATAACAAAAATGGTACAAAAACAATCTAAACTAATAAAAAGACAAAGTTTAACAACACTAAAATGTCTTAAAGAGACAGAAAAAGAAAAAAGACGGTTAAAAATTCAATTTGCACCTGCAATAACAAATAAACTTATTAAAGTATTTGAAAAACAAAATATCCAATTAGTTTATTCATCTGACGGAAAACTGAAATCAAAGTTAGGATCTACCAAAGACAAAACAGAAAACAACAAAAAACCAGGTATATACGAAATTGCATGCAATGAATGTGAACAAAAATATTATGGACAAACCAAAAGAAACATTGAAACAAGGTTTAATGAACATCTTGCCAACAAAAAGTTAAATAAACCTGATAAATCAGCGGTAGCTCTACACATGATTGAGAATGGACATAATGTGACGAAAGAAAATCTAAAGCTCATCAAGCATGTAAGCGACGACAGATTTTTAGACGCGTATGAGAGCCTGTACATGCACAAAAACAACAACATCTTGATGAACACAATGGATGCACCGATCAAGTCATCTCTTTTTAGCATCATAAGAAGACAAAATCAACAAAATATTTTGCGTTAGTTTGCATTATGCAGTTTCTCACTCTTATATATTTTTGTTATTGGAAAGCTTTGTTAATAATTATGTACTTAGTATTTAGTCAATAAAAAGACGTGCTGAAGATGGCATTGTAAAGTGCCGAAATGCATCCAAGATTTTGACGTTTGTTTTTGTTTCTTATCTATGAGAAAAGAATTAAGAAGAAGCGGGCAAAATTAAATAAAGTGAAGTCCATAAGGTGGTTATGTTATTGATTCGTTAATGAATGTGACTAGACTTCACGGTGTTGTTTTTAAAAAGAACATAGATTTTGTTTTTAATCAATGTTTAATATTTAACTTTCGATATACACTTTATTCGAACTCAACTCAATCACGTTTACTCAGTCTTCACACTATCACTTTATAATAAAAACTGACTATGGTTGCGTCAGCTCCCTCTTTATATAGAAGTGTGAAACATAGAGAGCTTTCTGGTAGTTTTGCTATGAACCAAGATGTTTAGACAAGTTCCCCTCCCGGTATATTTCTGCACACACATACACACTCACAACCAACGTCTTCCTTTATACCATTCCATTATAGTGTTGCCACTTGTGTTTTCGGTTGAACGTTTTCGATTAGGAAACTAGTATTAAATGTTGGGTGTTCATTACACTGTCCCCTCCTTAAGATTGTTCGTCCCGAATAATTCCATCTGCAGCCTCGCCACTATATCGATGCAGCCGGCCACAATGAACTACTTTTAACTTGCCTCTTAGTCCCCTTTGGATGCGGTAAACCACGTCGTTAATCCTCGTGACAACAGTATAAGGACCTTCCCAGTTCTGCTGAAGTTTCGGTGACAATCCCTTTTGACGATGAGGATTATAAAGCCACACACGATCTCCTGCTTGGAATCCTGCCGTTGTCGCTTTTGTGTCGTACCGTGTCTTCATCCGGTCGCTGTAGGTTTTCATCCGTTCCCTTGCTCTTTTATGGATGTCAGCGAGTCTCTCTTTGAGGTCGTCCACATACTCGTTCGTGTCCTATGGCTCCTCTGTGGGGCATCCAAATTCAAGTTCGCTGGGCAGCCGCATGGTTTTCCCGAACAGGATGTCAGATGGTGTTTGTCCTATCGAGCTATGTACTGCACTTCTATAGGCCATCAGGAATAGTGGTACGTGCCTATCCCAGTCTCTTTGGTAGTCGCCTACGACCTTGGTGAGGTGTTCTTTCAAGGTCCGGTTGAATCTTTCAACCATCCCATCAGATTGTGGATGAAGCGGTGTGGTTCTGGTCTTCTTGATGCCAAGTAGTCCGCACACTCCTTGAAAGATGTTTGACTCGAAGTTCCTCCCTTGGTCGGAATGGAGTTCCATAGGTACGCCAAACCTACTTACCCAGTAAAACACAATCTGGTCGACCACCGTTTTGGCTTCTTGATTTGGGATGGCATACGCCTCAGGCCATTTGCTAAAATAGTCCATTACAACCAGAATGTACTTGTTTCCAGCGTTGGTCTCTGGAAAAGGCCCAGCCACATCTACTGCAATCCTTTCAAAAGGCGATCCAACGTTGTACTGATGAATCTTACCTTGAATCTTCCTACCAGGTCCTTTGGTTGCAGCACACATGTCACATGTTCGGCACCACTTCTCCACGTCATCTCTAGCATGTAACCAGTAGAACCGATGTCGTACCCTCTCCAGTGTTTTGTTAACTCCCAGGTGACCTCCAGAAGGTCCGTCGTGCATCTCCCGAAGAACTTCACTGACTTTCGATTGCGGTACGATCATCTGCATCACAAAGCAAGTTCATTTTCTGGAAAGGAAAGAAGTTGCTTGTGATGCTGTTCTCTTTGGAGTACCCGAACTTCCAGATGAAAATTTAAAATTATATTTCTCCAATCTCTGTGACACTTTCCAATGCAACCCCCGACCCCTCTTGGTAAATGCCTACCGGGTTAAAAGACGTAACACCTCTAACCACACACACTTACAACTGAACAATAAATCACCATCTATTATTTTCAAGTTCAACGCCTTGCATGAAAGAAACTATTTTCTTGCTGCTGCAGCTAATTACCGAAAAACAAAAAAATCAACTTTAAAACTCAGTGACGTAGGCCTTACATCGGATTATGATAGCTCAGCCATATGCTATCTCAATGAGAGCCTGACCAGACACTCACGTTTTCTGTTGCAAAGTGCTCTTGGCTTAAAGAGAAAGAAGAAATTATTTTCTGTCTATACAAAGGCAGGGATTGTTTATGCTAAGAGAACTAATAATGATAAGGAAAAGAGCTTTGCAATTGAAAGTTCTGATGATCTTCATGCAATTGCTGCTTCTGTTGTTGCTGTTGCTGCTGTTGCTGCTGCTGCTGGGACCTAACAATTTAATTGATTTACATCATATTATTATTTGTTTTTACTCTTGAACTCTTGATCTCTTTGTTATTTATCCATTTGTTTATTTTTTATCTGTATCCTTATTTCAAATACTCTTGCGTCTTATTATTTTATTTTCTCTCATCTTATTTTCTCCTATCTAAACTTTAATTTTATTTGCTTGTTTTTTTTTTTTTTTTTCTTTGTTCTTTTCCTGCTATGAGTATATACAACAGTGGTGTTCAAAAATCTACGTACGATATGATTAAAATTCTATCAAATTATTGTGATGGTTTCAGGGTATGTTTTTTAAACGCACGTAGTTTGAATTGTGACAAACTAGATTATTTAAAATTTTTATTCGCGGACTCTTGTGTTGATGTAGTTTGTGTCTGTGAGACCTGGGGTGCCAGCACGTAACTTGTTACAATCGAGGATTGTCGATGCAATCGAATGTCGACAGCACCTAATTTGAATCAATCGAGTTTTCTCGATTGTATCGTCTTTTTTGGCAGCACACAAACTTGGAAACGACGCTTGAAACAAAAGTTTTCCCTCGACAGAAAATAGTTATCGTCCGTCGACCTAGGCAGTGTTTTTTTTTATTAGAAATGGAAAAAACTATCAATATGTCAATTAATAAAAAACAAATTGAAATATTAACCATATTTAGCAAAGGGAATCCTCAAAAAAAGGTCTCAAAATAGGAATGTGAGTGTTATCAACACAGTATAAAACACTTCTATTTCCGACAACTTGAATCTACTATAATAATACTCCTTGCTTTCTTGAAATTTTGAACTATAAAATTTTATCAGTTGAGAACAAAACTTGTTTTCCAGAACAAGCAACGTATTTCGGAAGAACTTTGACTCTGTTGTTTGTGCCGTCCGTAGTAACACATTTGCTCCGATATTCAGTGGAAGTTATCCACTGGCTAGGAGAACTGGTGGAACCGATGTACTTCTAACGCTGTTTGGGAAATTTAAGCAGCCTAGTACCATCAGGAAACATTCTTTATTCAATCTGAACTGCAGTACAAAACTAAAAAAAACAAATGGTTTGGTTTCGAGTCTAATTTTTTTTCCTTATACAAATATATGAACACTTATTCATTTTCACGCAATTCTAATGGATTACTTTTATCTCTGAGGCATCTTCTTTTGATTTTTGAGTTAAATACTTCCTCATCGTCACTCTCTGAATCAAAAAATATCATTTTTAAATGGAATTCAACTTATTTCGATCGAGCTTTATTTTAAAGAAAACCAATTGTACATTTCACTTCGTAGTTCACAATGGTGTTTTTAAGTTGATATCAAAATGAAACTCGTTACAAAATACGTGCTGTCAAAAATAATTTGTTTCGAGTTGGCCGACGATCAACAATCCTCGATTGTAACAAATTACGTGCTGGCACCCCTGGTTCAATTGCGATTTGACTGATTCTCAATTAATTATACCGAATTATAAAATTATTCGTAACGATAGGATTACTGAAACCCGTGGAGGTGGCATAGCAGTTTATTGCAGATAATCTCTTAAGTGTAAGATAGTTGATGAGTCAAGGAATTTGGATACGGAATTCTTATTAGTTGAAGTTGCTGATGGCTGTACTAAATGTTTAGTTGCTTGTGCCTATATTCCCAAGAGAAGTTGTTCTCCGTTTGCTTTTTTCTCGAAACTGTCTGAATTCACTGCTTTATATGAGCATATTTTAGTATGCGGAGACTTCAATGCCGATTTATTAAAAAATGACTCACGAGCTTTTCAAATGCATGAATTTTGTTCTTCCCTAGGTCTTACCATATTTAACACAACATATCCTACGCGTTTTGCCAAAAATGCATCTCCTAGTCTCCTTGACCTTATTATTGTTCCTGATGTATCCTCAATTGTACTGTTTGACCAACTTGCTTTCGATCATTGCTCTGACCACGATTTGCTTTTTTCCACCTATGATATCAGATATAATCACGATGCTATTCCCTGCTTCTTTAACTATAGGGATTTTCATTCAATAGATGTTGAGGCCTTACATGCTGCGGCCTCTATGTCACCTTGGTCTAATTGCCGATTGTTTTCCGATCCTGATGCTAAACTAACATGTTTTCAAGAAGTTGTTACTCAGCTTTATAATCAATTTGTACCGATTAAAACTGTTCGCATTCGTAATAAAAACTGCTCCTGGTTTACATCAGAAGTAATCTTTGCCATAAAAACTCGAAACAAACTCTATACTAAATGGAAAAAAAATCCCTCTAATGGAACTTGGAATACTTATAAGACTATGCGTAACTGTGTGGTAGTCCTTATACGTAACGAAAAGAGGCACTATTATGCCTCAAAGCTTAGTACTACTCTCTCTTCTAAAAAGCTATGGAGTAATCTGCGACAGATTGGTATTACTAGCGACAAAAATTCGGCTAAGTGTGAAATTGATCCCAACGAAATGAACAGCTATTTCGTAGGTGAAAGTGCTGGGGAAATCGATTTTAATTTCACTGATAATTTAAATCGGGGTCTTCTTTCTGATAGTGAATTTGGAATAGTTAATGTATGTGAATATGAAGTCAAGACATGCTTATCCCATATTAAATCAAATTCAGCAGGTGAAGATGGCATATCGCTACGTTTTTTAAAGCTTATCGAACCTTTCATCATATCCCACCTAACCCACATCCTAAACCACTGCATTACGACCTCAACTTTTCCTCATTCCTGGAAAATTGCCAGAGTTATTCCTATTGCTAAGAAAACTTTTCCTGAAAACGCTGATGATTTTAGGCCTATCAGTATTCTTCCATGCTTGTCAAAGATCCTAGAGAAACTTATGTCGAAACAGGTACTTTTTTACTTGTCTTCCAATAATTTGCTCTTTGAAAAGCAATCTGGCTTTAGAGCTAAACACAGCTGTTCAACTTCTATGGTTAACATTCTAGAAGAAATACGACAACGTTTTGATAATGGTTTTCTAACTCTGTTTTGCTTACTTGATTTTTCAAAGGCATTTGACAAGGTTAACCATAAAGTTCTTTGTTGGAAACTAAGAAATCTGTTTAATTTTTCTAATAATGCTGAAAAATTGTTCAAAAGTTTCTTAAGTGACAGGTTTCAACGAGTTTTATCGTCTGATGAATCAGTATCAGCGTTGTTACCGGTGAAACAGGGTGTTCCCCAAGGATCCATTCTTGGTCCAATTTTGTTTTGTTTATTCGTTAATGACTTGCCATCAGTTTGTAAATACTCTTCTGTTAACCTCTATGCAGACGATGTACAATTGCATCCCTTAAAAAAAACTTCTGATTTCGTTGAACTTGCAAACAATTTAAATTATGATCTTGAAAGCATTCGGATATGGTCTAACTCGAATGGTCTGTTTCTAAATCCGAAAAAATCGCAAGTAATCCCAATTTCGCATAGATTGCCTGAAATAAATAGGTTACCTGACATAATTCTTTCTGATAAAAAACTAAAAATTGTTTCTACTGTTAAAAATCTTGGATTTGTCATCTCTCACAACCTGTCGGGATATGATCACACTAATCATGTGATAGGAAAAATTTATGGATGCCTCCGTAAACTATAGATTACTGCGAGCTTTACTCCTACTGAGACTTGACGTAAGCTTGTTCTGACCTTGATTTGCCACATATAACCAACCTATTTCGAAAATGTTTACTGTAACTTAGATTCTATAGCTCAGCGTAAACTACAAATTGCTTTTTATGATGCTGTTAGATATATTTATGGCTTACGTAGATGTGACCATGTTTCCAATTTTGCTGATGGTCTTCTTGGTACATCTTTGAAGAATTATATCGATGCAAGAAACTGCATTTTTCTACATAACATTATAATGAATAAAAACCCCGTGTATTTATACAACAAACTTAATTTTCCGCGTTCGTCAAGAACTTTTACGCTAAATACAGCTAAATACCGGTATTTGAATTCATCGCTCCTCTTTTTTGTCTATGCAATCAAGCTGTGGAATTCGCTGCCAATTAATATTAGAATTATTTTGAACACTAACCGTTTTAAAAAAGCTATTTTTTCTCACTTCTCTCTTTAATTTTCTAATACTTTTTCTACTTTCACTATCCTCTTCTTTACTCTACTATCATAAAAATTCTTCGTTTAATAAACTTTTTATTAATTTTTGATTTGTAAACTCAGTTAGCTCTAAGTACTATAAAAGATAATAATCTTAATGTACCAAACTTTTACTTTATACAATAAATTGAAATTGAAATATGATTTACCGTCAGCGGACTCCCATCTTCGCCTGAGGACACCTTCTTGCACATATAGTGAGTCCCACTGTGCCCAATAGGCTTTGAGAACTGGACTCCTGTCAGAAATGTCTCCCCATTCAGGTTTCTCTTCATTTTCTTTCCATGCGAGAATGGGTTCGATATCTGGATCCTCTGTTGAGCGGTCCTCACTTCCTCATTACGCAATCCGCATATGGGGTCAGCTCTTAGTCGCTGAGCGGTAATATTTTCTTTGTTTTCTTGTCGCCTACAATGCTTGCAATCCTCTTTGCAAGGTCTTCGGGACAATGCGTCGGAGTTTGAGTGCAGCTTTCCTCTGCGGTGTTGAATCTGGTAATCATAAGTCTGCAGTCTTTCTATCCACCTAGCAACTTTACCTTCTGAATTTTTGAATTTCAACAGCCAGTTCAGAGCACCATGGTCTGTCCGCAGAAGGAATTTCTGGCCATAGATGTATTTATGGAAGTGCTTTGTTGCCAAGACAAGAGCTAGCAGTTCCCTTCTGGTCACGCAGTAGTTTCTTTCGGGCTCACTTACATTTTAGTGAATAGCGAAGCAAACGCAGCACATAGTTCAAACGCAATAAAAGCTTACTATTGCAACTGTCTCATTGGAATGAGGACTGTTGGTTGTTGCGCTCATGTCATGAGCATTTTATGGTATTTGGGTTACGCAAGACACCAGGAAGCAATAAATATAGCACCAGTTTTGTTCTTGGATGGCATTTTGATAGATCTAAACGCAGATTAGTTTTTTTTTTCATTTGTAGCATTAATATGTATTCTGGTCTTACGTTTTGTCAAAAACAGAGTAGGTACTGCGAAAAATTCGATGAAAAAATGCATTTGCTGTGGAACATATTTTTTGTTCAATTTTTTTTAGGAATTGTGTATAATGTACGTGATATGCTTTATGTATGATAGCGTAATTATGTATCAAATTAAAGCTTACCAATTAAGGATTAAAGTGGTGCAAAAAAAAATATAGGTCATCACTGATTTTTTCGAGATATTGGCTGGCAAACGTCAACGAAAATGTTTTTTTTTTTCAAACAACTTTTTGGTCTGTATTTTCGAAATATAAGGCATTTCATGTATATAAAATGAAAGATATTCTTATGATCTTTCATATGATACCTAAATCATTGTACTACGTGCTATACTTTTTGAGATATACGTAATTATTTGCAGAAATGTCAGATTTTTCCCATTTCCGACTCTCAATTTCAAGTCTAATTATCTCAAAATCACCAAGACCGAATTCAAAAATATTTGACAGACTGATTGGGCTGAACGTACGCTTTCATTTGGTACTAGTCTCATAGGTGTACGCCCTCGGCCCAGGCTCCATAGAAATATGCACCACCTCCTTTAAGTTCGCTGGCAGCCGCATGGTTTTTCCGAACAGGATGTCAGATGGTGTTTGTCCTATCGAGCTATGTACCGCCCTTCTATAGGCCATCAGGAATAGCGGTACGTACCTATCCAAGTCTCTCTGGTAGTCGCCTACAACCTTGGTGAGGTGTTCTTTCAAGGTCCGGTTGAATCTTTCAACCATCCCAACAGATTGTGGATGAAGCGGTGTTGTTCTCGTCTTCTTAATGCCAAGTAGTCCGCACACTCCTTGGAAGATGTTTGACTCAAAGTTCCTCCCTTGGTCGGAATGGAGTTCCATAGGCACGCCAAACCTACTCACCCAGTTAAACACAATCTGGTCGACCACCGTTTTGGCTTCTTGATTTGGGATGGCATAAGATAATGCATCGGCGCGGCGTTTGAGTGCAGCTTTCCTCTGCGGTGTTGGATCTGGTAATCATAAGTCTGCAATCTTTCTATCCACCTAGCAACTTTACCTTCTGGATTTTTGAATTTCAACCGCCAGTTCAGAGCACCGTGGTCTGTCCGTAGAAGGAATTTCTGGCCATAGATGTATTTATGGAAGTGCTTTGTTGCCAAGACAAGAGCTAGCAGTTCCCTTCTGGTCACGCAGTAGTTTCTTTCGGGCTTCGAGAGGACCTTGCTGTAATATGCCACCACTTTCTCTTCGCCATCATGCACTTGGGATAGTACCGCCCCGATTCCAACGTTGCTTGCATCAGCGTCGACGATGAATGTTTTGCCAGGTGTTGGATGTGCCAGCACTGGAGCGTTACAGAGGTGGTATTTGAGTTCCCGAAAAGATTTCTCACACTCACCTGACCATTTAAACTGCTTCCCTTTTTCGGTGAGCTGATGTAAACTCTTTGCAACTCCAGCAAAGTTCTTAACAAAACGTCGGTAATATGTGGCAAGACCAAGAAAGTTTCGGAGTTGATGTTTGTCCTGTGGTGTTGGCCAATTTTTGACGGAGTCAACTTTTTCAGGATCAGTCTTCACTCCTTGGGAAGAGATGATGTGTCCCAAATACTTAACTTCGGTTTTGAAAAGTGCACATTTTTCTGGATTCAGTTTAAAGTTAGCCTCTCGAAGTCTCTGAAACACGGCTATTTCTTTTCTTTGCTTCTTGTTTTCATAATTCGTTTTGAAACTCCTTTGGTAGTATTACCGAAGATCCTCTCTCTCGCTTTATTGTACTCCCATACTGTTATGTGTATACGGAAAACAACATCAGTGCGGAGATCAAACGGAGAATAACTCTTGCCAACCGTTGCTTCTTTGGGTTAAGAAGGCAATTGAGAAACAAAACCCTCTCTAGAAAAACCAAGGTGACCTTGTATAAGACCTTAATCATCCCAGTCCTGCTGTACGGCGCGGAAGCATGGACCTTATCGAAAGCGGATGAGGAAACTCTTGGTCGTTTCGAAAGAAAAATTCTCCGAATGATCTTTGGTCCCGTATGCGAAGACAATGTGTGGAGAAGAAGATACAACAACGAGCTGTATGAGCTGTACCGCGACATGGGCATAGCCAGAAGAGTACGCATCGCGAGGCTACGATGGTTGGGCCATGTAGAGCGGATGGACCCAAACGCTCCGGCTCGTCGGGTTTTCGAAAGCACATTGCAGGGAAATCGCGGAAGGGGAAGACCTCGTCTTAGGTGGCGCAATCAAGTGGATGAAGACCTCAACCGACTTGGAGTGCGAAACTGGAGAGAGCTCGCCCGAGATCGAAATCGTTATAGAAGGATGTTGGTTGAGGCCCAGGTTCACCCCGAACTGTAATGCCCACCTAAGTAAGTAAGTAACTGTTATGTGCAATGGTTTTAACTCTACCCTTTTTACTGCTTCTGGTGGGTCAAGCACCCAATTCCTATTTAATATTTTTTTGATTTGTGGGGGTTTATCATCAGGACGGGATTCTATTGGGTCTGTGTTGAACGCGACTCTCCCGAAAATGTCGCGTTCCTGCGCCGGTTTTCCGGGTCGCATTTCGGACAATTCGGAGTTATCACTTTCTCTAACTCGCATTTGTAGCAAAAATGTTTCTCGGAGCCGCGCACTCCTGATACATACGTCCCTGCGACCTACAGTTCCAACACAGTAAAGTTGTTTGGTCGCTATCGACCCTATTGCCTTTTGGACGAGCCCCTAACTGATGAAACGCTGCAACCTGCTCATCCCTGTGCAGCATCTCTTCAGAGTCCATATCAATTTCATGGACAGCATACCTAGGCGTTTGTTTGACGTTTTCTCGTTCTCTATATGGAAATGCTGTCTCAGCGTCCATACATGCCATTCTCAACTGGTCCAATGTACCAATCGACTGCGGGTATACCAACTTTCCAACTCGTTCATTTAAAGTTTTCTTCAGTATTTTGATTAATTCCAGCTCCGAAATCGGTATTCTGAGCTGGTACCGCATTTTGTCTATTGAGGCAAAGAATTCCACGATCGTTTCGCGAGTGCCGTGCCTGAGTTACGCAAACCAACACATCACAGACAAGCAAAGCAATGTTCTAGTTTAACGATCATTATACGTCACAACCTCACGGCATAGATACGTCACAACTAGCAACCCGAAAGAGCTGTCCTCACCATAATGCTGTGGTGAAAAGCTTATCTTGGATGGATCGTTGCGTGTGTCGCTCAGGCACATACTGCAATGCGTATATTGGTAAATACGTTATTCATGTAAATGGCTAGATTTACTATAATGCAAAGCAAGATACACCAAGCTGCGAAGGAGAGAAAGTATATAGGTTATTCAACACCGGTCCTTACAGATGGAAACAAGCATTTTGGCTTTGAGAAAAATATTAAATTAAACTATTGTAGAAGACTATTGCTAATAAATTCGTATAAATCCTTACTAATATTATAAATGTGAAAGTCACTCTGTCTGTTCGACTTTCTATGTTACCGTCTCCCGCCCAAACTACAGAACCGATTTAATTGAAATTCTATTCAGAGATGATCTGGATCCTGAAGAAGGACATAGGATACATTATATTCGAATATTCCCACGGGAACCGGTCTTCACTAATATTATAATTGCAAAAGTTGCTCTGTCTGTTCACCTTTCTATGTTACCATCTCCCGCCCAAACTAATAAACAGATATAAATGAAATTTTGTACAAAGAAAGTCTAGAACCTGAGGAAGGACATAGGCTATATATTTTATCCCTATATTTCCACGGGATTGGGAACGTATACGGGAACTTTGAAGCTACAGCACCGATTTCATAAATTCTTCCACCGTTAGAATGCTACACTATCCCTGAGTAACATCAACTGTAAGCCATCCCCATATTCCTTCGGGAACAATCACCATATTCCCATGGGAATGGGATTCTTTACTAATATCATAAGTCTGAAATGAAATCTGTCTGTCTAATTTTATTTGTAATCAAAAACCGCCCAAACTATTAAATTTATTTATACGAATTTTGGTACAGAGTCATAGTCTTGAGCCTGAAGATGGACATAGGTTATAAGTATATGTTATCCCTGTATTCCCACAAGAATGCAAACGTAAACGGGGCCCTACAGAACTGATTTCAAGAATTATTTCCCCGTTAGAATGCTACACTATCTCAAAGTAACATTAACTTCAATTTATCCCCATATTCCCATGGGAACGGAAATACTTACTAATATTATAGATCCAAATCAACTCCGTCTGTCTGTTTTACTTTGTTACCATCTACCGCCCATACTATTGAACCTATTTGTATGAATTTTGGTGCAGAGATAGTCTTGACATGGGCTGTATTTGTTTTCCCAACAATCCTATGGGAACAGCAACGTAAACGGGAACTTTGATGATACTGGACCGATTTCAAAAGTTCTTTCACCGTGAGGTGATTTCTGTCAAATTGTTGACTACACAGTTGACCTTAGAAGAAATTTCTATCTTGATCTTCAAATAAATATTGGCAATCGGTAATGACTGTATGGAAAGTCGATTTTGGCGCCGACTAATGAGATAGTTAACCATATAAGCGAATGTTTGACGTATTGGGGGATGTTGTCGAATGTCTATCAATAGACAATATTATGGACACTGAGCAAGTCACATCATACCCTATTGAGTTTCTCAATTCCTTAGAATTATCAGCAGTGGCTGCAAGTTGGTGTTCCAGTGCCAATAATGAGTATTCTAGAATTGTACACAGCTACAAATTACACATCTGGGATGGGGCATTATAAAAGTTTTAATAATGACTGGAACAGCGTAATTAGAAAACTATTGACTCCCCGTATTTCTTTAATTCCCACTGATTTGTCACTTTAGTTTAAAAGAGTGTATCAAACTCGCAAAACCTTTTTAATTGGCAAAAAAAGGAAAAAGTAAGAACGTCGCGTCGTGTGCAAAAATTTACTGAAATAAAATAATATAAAAATAATTTACTAAAACTCATGAATATGTCTTATTTGCAAAATAAGTATTCTAAAAAATTAAAAATGCTGCCGAAAGTCACTATCAAGTAACGCGGACGAAGTCGCGGGCACAGCTAGTATTGTATAAGTATTGAATTATTTTGCATTCGTAATTGGCGCAGCCGTGCAGAGTTTTGTCCAAATACTTAATAGTGAAATATTAGTAGCTAAATAATTCGCGGACTCAACAAAAGGCACATTTCTAGAGAACATAGAAATGGTGAATCTAATTATTTAGCTTAGACGAACCTGCTGAAAAATAATCATTGAAGATTTCTTCTCAACTTTTGGGCCAAAAAACATCACACTGGAATGCAAAACTTGAAACTCAAAAAGCTGTTGTTGGTCGTTAGTGTATCAAACCGGTAAGTCTTGTTTTGTGCATCTCCTCATTGGTTTTCCTATGCCTCCCTACACCCGAAATCAAAGAAAAAAGTTCAAAAATAGTTTTTTGGATAGAAAAAGCTGGAAAAAATCAGTATACAGTTTAGAAAAAGTTATAACCCATTTGAATGATTCAAGAAATTTTTTAATTAAAAGTAAAATTAGCAACACGTGTTTCACTTTTTCATACGAAAATTTGTTTTTATATACCAATACAGAGAACAGTTATACCAAAAATATGAACAATAGTCAAGAGCAATCCAATCAGACTTTGGTAGCAGAAAGTATCTTCAATTCATTGAGGATACCCGACGCCATAAAACATTTACCAACATTTGATGGAAATCCTAGATTGTTGTATGATTTTTTGACAAACGTTGATGAAATAATAAGTTTGTTGACATAAATGAACGGCTTTGGCTATTATAAAATTTTATTACGTGCCATTAGAAACAAGATTGTTGGACAAGCGAATGGTATCCTTAATTTATATGGAACACCGACAAGTTGGGATGAAATTAAAAATAATCTAATAATACATTATTCCGATAAAAGAAATGAGACGAGTCTCATCCGCGATCTTCATCAAATTAGACAGCATCGTGACAGTTTTGAAAAATTTTATTCTAAAGTTATAGATATATTGTCGGCAATGACGAATCACGTGGAAGTTCACGAAACTGATAGAAACGTGATAGCGGCTAAATTTAATTTGTATGAAGAAATGAGTTAAAATACATTCTTATCAGGTTTAACAGAACCGTTAGGATCTACCGTAAGAGCAATGAGGCCTAAAAAATTGTCCGAAGCTTTTAATTGCTGCCTTCAAGAACAGAACTGCATATATTTCCGAGATTCGTTATCTTACAATACTTAAAATAATCGAAATAGACAAGTTGCAAACAGAACGCAAACTAGCAATGATTCAGGCAACTATAGACAACAGAATTCGAATTTTAACCCACTTCAGAGACAGCATTACATTTTTTTTTTTTTAATTTTCGCGCACTTCAAGGGGTTGTGACTACCCTTATAATGTTAAGAACACAATGCGGGTGTTAGGAAATAAGGAAAGGATAAGAAAGAAGATGCCGATGTACATCACTCTAGAATTTCTGTACATTATGTTGCGTGGGGAAAATTGAGTTGGGTAAAGATTCCACATCCGGGTTGAGCGGCTAAAATATGAATCTGTATACTCAACTGTACGACCGAAATTGGGCTGAAGGGAGAACTGATGAACATTCCTTGTGAGGCGGGTATTGCGGCTAAATTGTTTCAGGGGAGGAATGCAACTGGCTATTTCACTAGAGCACTGTTTGTAAAAGAAGCGATAAAAAAGAGTGAGGCAAGTTACATTTCGACGGTAAATCAGTGGAAACTGCACTCCACTCTCTGGTTTGCACCATTGAAAAATCCTTGCACTACAAAGAATACTCTCTCGTCGCATTCCTAGACATAGAGGGTGCATTTAACAATGTTAACAATTCAGCAATCACTAATGCTCTTGATGGGCTGCTCATAGAGGAACACATCAAAAACATGATAACAACAATGCTCAGCAGCAGAATCATTAGTTCCGAAATGGGGAACTACAAAACAAGCAGAATGGCCAATAGAGGAACCCCGCAGGGAGGAGTTTTATCTCCCCTACTGTGGAACCTGGTCGTTAACAAATTGTTAATCGACCTAGAGGACGAAGGTTTCAAAACTATAGCCTATGCCGATGATGTAGCAATTGCCGTTTCAGCAAGCACCCACAAACCCTAGCTGAGCTGCTACAAACAGCACTTAACAAGCTTAACAATTGGGCTGCAGATTGTGGTCTGAACATCAATCCACACAAAACGGAATTAGTTCTCTTTACGAGGAAATACAAAATTCCGGACTTCAGACCCCCAACTATTAAAGGGGTAACTCTCACACTGTAAAATCAGGCTAAATATCTAGGTCTCATTTTTGACAAAAAACTGACCTGGAAAACCAATATTGAGGAAAGAGTAAATAAAGCCAACGTTGCACTCTTCTCCTGTAAAAAAGCCATTGGCGGGAAATGGGGTTTCTCGCCCCAAATCACCCATTGGCTGTTTACCTCGGTAATTAGACCGATACTCACATACGGGGTGATAGTCTGGTGGACAGCACTAGACAAGATGATCAACTACAACAAGCTGGCCAAAGTTCAAAGAACGGCTAGTCTTTGTATTAGTGGCGCACTGAGGACAACCCCATCGGACGCCCTCAATGTACTACTAGATCTCACACCCCTAGATATCTTCAGCAAACAAGTCGCAGCTAGCTCAGCTACTCGACTCAGAGCTACATCACAGTGGACCAATAATCAAATCGGCCACACTACCATTCTAGATAACTTTAGATTCTTACCGAATCGATCCGACTACACCACCCCCAAGTTGGTGTTTGACAATAATTTCCAAGTAACCATACCTTCAAGAGAAGCTTGGGAAAATGGCGCTCTTTTGGAAAATGAAGCAATACACTTCTACACCGATGGTTCAAAAACCAGCGAAGGTGTGGGAAGTGGAATCTACTCAGAAAAACTGAATCTCAGTCTTTTCTTCCGCCTACCCGATCATTGTAGTGTGTTCCAAGCGGAAATTCTGGCGATTAAGGAGGTGCTGTCTTGGCTCAAAGAAAACGTCATATCCTCCACGGATATTCGGATCTTCTCAGACAGCCAAGCTGCCCTTAAATCTCTTGCCTCTGTCTCTACAAAATCCATCACGGTCCAAAATTGTCAGATGTCTCTGAGGGAGATGTCAAATCAGTTTAACATTCACCTTTCATGGGTGCCAGGGCACAGGGACATACCAGGCAACTGTATGGCAGACGAACTAGCCAAAAAGGGCACGACCACTTCCCTACGCTCAGAATGGAACAACATAGGTGTACCTATCGCTACATGTAAACTCCTACTTAGACAAGACGCTTCAAGGATAACAAACACTAGATGGACTGAGAGTAACAACTGCCTTGCAACCAAAAAAGTTTGGCCGTGTGTTGACTCAAAACGCTCGAAGAGTTTGTTGGCCCTGAACCGTTTGTATCTAGGTTCTACCATAGGTGTTCTTACGGGACACTGTCTAATAGGGAGACACGCCAAAAGACTTGGTGTGTTTTCCAATGATTTCTGCAGAAGCTGCATGGACGAGGAGGAGGAAGAAACCGTTCAACACCCTCTTTGCTCATGCCCTGCACTACTTCATGGGAGGAAAACTCATCTCGGTGAATTCTTCTTCGATGATACTAGCGACCTAGCTTACATAGACCCTAAAAGTCTTTCGAAATACATTAAAAGTTCCACGTGGTTCGACTAGCAGGTGATTAACCGGCTAGTCCCGTAATG
The DNA here is from genome assembly GCA_949752695.1 of Melanostoma scalare. Lineage (NCBI taxonomy): Eukaryota > Metazoa > Arthropoda > Insecta > Diptera > Syrphidae > Melanostoma > Melanostoma scalare. The sequence goes on along the minus strand of OX456984.1, from coordinate 119,358,524 downwards.
GAAGATTAATAATGAAATTGGACGGTAATTGGAAGGGGAGGAAGATTCGCCTTTTTTAGGGACCGGCTGGACAAATGCAGTTTTCCATCTGCTCGGAAAAATCCCAGCAGAATAGGAAAGATGGAAAAGCTTACACGCAGAGGTTTTGCCAGCGTAGAAGAACACCTCTTCAGAATAATGGCGGGGATACCATCTGGACCAGCTAATTTGGATTTGTATGTTGAGATCTTTGAGGACTCTCGCACCCGAGCGAGATCGAAAAAATATCTGCTTCATCAAAGAATTTGCAGACTCGAGCTCAGGTGGAGCCAATATGCTATAAGGAAGTGTCGAGTTGGCAGCAAATTGAGCTGCCAGCAAATTGGCTTTGTCGATGGAGCTGACATACGGAGAGTCATTGAAGACGAGCGTTGGGACCGATGATGTGGTCGAGTTCATAATATTCTTAACAAAAGACCAAAAGTTTTTACTTCCTTTTGGACACAATAGTATTTTTTGCCTTACCTTTTGGTCATTTAAAATCTTGATCTTCTGTACGTGAGTATTGCAGGCGTTCCTGGCGCACTTAAACTTATTTCTATTTTCTTCTGTAGGGTCATTTTTAAAAATCCGAAAACATTTTTATCATTCCCTAATCATCTCCCTACAGCTCGAATCGAACCACGAATTTTCTTTGGGGATGATGCTCTTTGATCTATGCGGAACAAAGTTAGTCATGCCGTTGAGAATTACGTTAGATATCATATCAACTGATGCATCCACGTTACCTTCGAGAAAGCACAATGACCAATTGAAATTTCGAAAGAAATTATTCAGGCCGTCCCAATTGGCTTTCTCATATTGCCATACAGTTCTTTTTGGGACTTTCTCTCTTTTTACTGTGACGGAAACCGGAAAGTCTACCGATATGACACAATGGTCCGATGTGCCTAGAGGTGATGACAATTTAACCCTGTATTTTTCGGGATGAGAAGTGAGAAACAAATCTAATGTGTTGGCCGAATAGCCAGAAATATCCGGAACCCGAGTGGGCTCATCAACAAGCTGAGTTAAAAGATTTAATTCAGGAAAGATCTCAACACACCTACCTTCGGGTGTTGTCTGGCCAGAATGACGAAGCCACCCAGAATTGTGTACATTGAAATCACCCGCAATAGCGATTTCAGTGAGAGGTTATGGGAAACAATTCTTGAAATCGAGTCAGATAGCACATCAAACTCGTTAGAGTTTGAATTACTATCTAGATTGGGGCTTCTATAAATGAAACAATAATGAATGATGTGCTTATGGACACTGAATTTAAACCACATGAAGTTGAAGTTCTTATTTGAACAGAGGCCGTATTGTGGTACAACTTGATAGGCAACATCATTATGAACATACACGGCGAGGCCATAAGAGGAAAAGAATTAAGGCACTAAGCAATAGCCAGGAAGAAAAAACTCTGACGGATCAGAATTCTCGCCTACCTGCGTTTCACTTAGTGCCAAAACAGCTGGCCTGCATTTAGCAGTATGGGCGAACACTGCCAAGAAATTGGATCTCAGCCCCCGAATATTGCTAAAGTCAACACAAAAATTACCACGCATTACAAAACACAGAAAGACAAGAACAAAATCACAACTAAGACGCCACTAAGTCAAAACATCAAGTGAAGTTCCCAGACAAGAGACAGAAATGAAAATAACAAACAGCTTCTGGTGTTATGCCCTAGCAACCATTCGTATCACTTCATATCTCTAACGGAGAACAACACATGATGAACAACTATCCGCCTTACGTCTTAAATAAGCTCCAAAGTAGCACACAATTGTGTGCAGCTCAAAGAACATGAGACGGAAAAAAAAGGGTGGAGATGGTAACAGGAAGAATAGATAACACTCTGCACAAATTTGAATTCGTTTTTGGGTGCGCGCACTGTACTGATTTTTTTTTTTCGCATGCACTGCACTGAAGGTAAATGTAGGCACTTTTCGTTAATTGCGCGAAGCGCTTAACTGATTTCATTAATATTATTACTATTGTTTTTTTTATGAAATAACTAATTCAGAATGGGGGGGATAGGCTTGTTTATTTTTCCTTTTATCTGTTAGTAAACTAAACTATTTTGGAGGGCCGGGAAGCAGACTTGCTAAACTATTTTTCACTCGCGTGTGGTCAGGTCGAGTTGCAAATCGAAATGCAAAATTCTACCTATAGCGGAAGAACGAATAATTCAAACTTTAGTAGAAATCTTCGTATAGGAAACAGTTCACATAGTAATAGACGTAACTATCTGAATAATTTAGAATATAGTAACGGTAATACTGACAATCACGGTAACACCAGAGAAACTTTCGTAGATCATCAAGATTTTGAAAATTGCTATTTTAATGCGAATACCAACAGTAATGAAAATAACCCAACTGACATAATTGAGCCAAATTTTCGCCTAACAGCCTCGGAGAGCCAATTGGATACCTAGATATTAATAACTACGGTTCCAACCTTTTACCTTGCTTATATCATAATAAGAAGTACATATCAACAATCAACCTTTAAAATTCCAAATAGACACAGGCAGCAACAAATCATTTTCAAGCCCAGATGTAAAAAATTGAAAACAAAATAAATACCATAGCATAGAAGTTAAAACAATTTTCAATACAAAATTAATTGATCAGGAATTTGTTTTGAATGGGCTTCTAGAGCTAAATGCTAAGTACAAAATTTCGTTTTTGATATTTAAGTTCCATGATTATTTTGATGGACTCCTAGGCACGGAGTTGCTAACACAATTAGGAATGAAGATCCATCTGAGCAACTCGGTTTTGGAAAATATGAACAGTAGAATTCGCTTAAATTATAAGCCCAATTTGATTTCGAAATCGTTTAATGTTCCAGAACTAACGAAAATAGTTGTGCCGCTACCAGTTGACGTGAAAAATGGGAATATTTATGTAAGACCAACGCAGAAAAAACCTTTTCTTGAAATTCCCGAGGGATTTTACGTAGCATAGCATCAAATTGGTATTCTTTTGTAGTTGTTGAAAATACATCTGACATCCCTCAACAATTTGTAATAGAACAACCTATTAAGTCAGAAATGATTGAGAGTAACCAATACGCTGAGTTTCATAACTTTAGTATTAGAAACAATAATACTGATTTATCTACTACCAAGCTGTTCGAACTAATAAACACCAAATCTTTAAATGCAGAAGAGGATAAGACAATTAAAAGCCTCTGTCTTAGCTCTAAAAGTATTTTTTTTTAATGATACAGATTTGAAGTGTTGTGACAACAATATGAATGAATTCGGAATCACAATTCTAATAAACGAAGACAACTAAAATATGAAAACACACTTTTCAGAATCATATTTCAACAACTGAACAACGAGTTCAACAGTACCGACGCGACGCGACGCACGAACAGGTCATATCAAATTTATTATTTCTCACAAATTGCATTTTTGTCTACTGGGCAATTTGATTTTTGTGTACATATTATTCCTAAGCTAAACTAAGTTACAATTGTTGGTGGAAAATTTATGTTCCTTCGGCTTTTTTTGGTCACTTTAAGTTTAGTAAATAAACAAGATGGATCTTTTACTTTTTCCCGACGTTTCGGCAAGGGTTGTTGCCTTCCTCAGGGGAACTTTATTATAAAAACAAATAAGTAAAATATAGTATAAAATATACACAACAATGAACAATCAAAGAAAACTTACATTATAAACATGTTAAATAAAAATGTTTTTTAAAACATGTTAAATAAACAAAGTTTGACAAAAATATTTCCGAAGCTGGAATTGCACTTCTCTTTATGAAGATTAGTCTAGGTTTAACAAAATTTAATGGATGGGATAACAGAGTTTATGTAGAGACAAGAGAGAAGTATATGGACGAGATGTTTTGAGAATCTTGTTTACGATTCATGTTGTTCTTGTTGTTGAGGATATGTAAAGTTTCTAGCGTATATCTCTTAGAGATATGTTTCTCGGTTTGGAGAACTTGGGCACCGTCAAAGTCTGGGAGATTTTTATTTTCGATGGCATGTAATGCGAGAGCTGTTTTTGCTGGATTGTTGTTGTTTATGTCAGATTTATGGTTAGATATGCGTAAATCCATAAATATGCGTAAAACCATAAATCTGACATAAACAACAACAATCCAGCAAAAACAGCTCTCGCATTACATGCCATCGAAAATAAACATCTCCCAGACTTTGACGGTGCCCAAGTTCTCCAAACCGAGAAACATATCTCTAAGAGATATACGCTAGAAACTTTACATATCCTCAACAACAAGAACAACATGAATCGTAAACAAGATTCTCAAAACACCTCGTCCATATACTGCTCTCTTGTCTCTACATAAACTCTGTTATCCCATCCGTTAAATTTTGTTAAACCTAGACTAATCTTCATAAAGAGAAGTGCAATTCTAGCTTCGGAAATATTTTTGTCGTTTTAAAAAATCTCGTTTATAATGTAAGTTTTCTTTGATTGTTCATTGTTGTGTATACTTTATACTATATTTTACTTATTTGTTTTTATAATAAAGTTCCCCTGAGGAAGGCAACAACCCTTGCCGAAACGTCGGGAAAAAGTAAAAGATAAATCTTGTTTCTTTACTAAACTTAAAGTGACCAAAAAAAGCCGAAGGAAAATAAATTTTCCACCAACAATTATAAATCTAATTGGTCAATACACTACTAAATTAAACTAAGTTACGCGTAAGCATTTAATTAGTATAAAAGAAGAATATTTATTTGAATAAAACTCACTTGCTACTAGAACAGCGAGCCATAAACAATTTCACTTATTATTAACTTATCCCCACCAGTCGGTAAGGAGTTACTTCTAATACTTCAAATTGTCGACACAACATTTGGTCCTTCGAGGAAAGAAACAGTGAATAAAGCGTAACCAGGGCTTCTAACATTGGTTTAATTTTGAATTAATTTTTAAAATCGAAGTGTAAAGTGGCAAAGCGTAACCAAGGCTCTTAACATTGGTTTATAATAAATACATCTATTGAAAAAGCGTTATCAGGGCTCTTAACACTGAAAAATTGACAACGAAAAGTGAAATTAAAATTATAAAAGTACGATAAACCTACGAAAGCAAATCCAGTTAATTACATACAACTAAAGTTATAAAGAAAATATAACAAAATGATTGACGAGACAGATTTTTTTATTATCATCTCCAAACAGAAGAAAATCGCCGAGGAAATCGATAACCAAAGTCGAAACTTTGGCAAAGATAGTGCTTCGAGGAAAACTCAGAAGTACAAGGAAGAAAGACTACAGCGTCTTCAAGATTTATGGTTGGAGTTCGAAAGCAACCATAATAAAGTTGCTGATCAGTTGAAGCATGATACGCCATACATGCAGAGAGATACGTTCAGCAAAGTTAATTCCGTTTACGAAGACTACAAGAGAAAGCTGGAGGATATTGTTCCAGCTTCAATCACGCCAGTCGCATTACCCAGTACAAGTGATGAGGCCGCTAAGTTCAACGAAAATACAAGGGTAAATGAGAAAATGGCCCAAGGAAAAAGGCTTCGAATTCTTCAATTGAAAATAACATCAATTGTAGAAAACATGGACGAGTTCGAAGGCTCTCTGAACGAATATTCTAAGGAAATATATGAGTACCAACAAAAAATATTGCTGGAGCAATTAAAAAACTTGACTGAGCTTCACGAAGACTTCATATCCAATGCAACAGAAGAAGACTTCAAAGTGGAGTATGATGCAAGGAACCACTACAAAGGTATAAAGCAAAACATAAATCGACTCTTGCATGAAATGGCATCAAGAATAAGTTCCAGCAATAGTGAGCCGAAAAATAAACACGAATCAGTGCTGCCTAGACTTAAAATTCCGACATTCAAAGGCAATTATCTAGAATGGCAGCAATTTTATGACTTGTTCTTAAATATAATTCATGCCAAAACAAGCCTTTCTACCACTGAGAAAATGGAGTACCTAAAGACCCATTTGGAAGGCGAACCTCTTCAGCTGATAAAACACCTAACATTCTCCAGCGAAAATTACAACAGTGCCTGGGAAATTCTAAAGGGAAGATACAATAATGAAAGAAAGATAGTATCAATGCACATTGAAAAGATGTTAAGGATTGGGCATAGTAGCACACCAACAGCTACTTCAGTTAAGAACATCTTAGATGCGATCAAAGAAGGGTTAGCGGCATTGGGTAATATCTAATATGTGATATGACACATCATCATGGGGCCCAATGATTGTTCACTTAACAATAAAATCCCTCGACACAGAGTCCAGAAACCTATTCAAACAAGGACTTGACGAACCAAACAAGATGCCCGCCATAAAAACTCTTCTAGAATACCTGGAAAGGCGGTATCAGGCCTTGGAAGTAATGGCAACAGGCCTTGGAAGAAAACAACAAAAGACTCCTGACGAACCAAAAAATGCAGTTCGTAACTTCGTCATAGACGCTAAAGCAATTCAGTGCCCAATTTGCAGTGGGGAGCATAAAATATACAAGTGTTCAAAGTTCCTCAAGCTATCTCCAAAAGATAGATGTCATCAGACCAAGCAAGCCAAGTTATGCTTAAATTGTCTAAGTCATAACAAGCAGCTCCAGTGCTTCAGTAAGAGGAATTGCCATCACTGCAACAAAAAACATCATACCTTTCTACACATGGACTGGACAGAGAAGCCAAAATCATCCGATCTTGAAGAACCTTCATCCAAACAGGTGAACCATGCCGAACAAAATCAAAATGTTTTGATTGCTACAGCAATGTTAACGGTTCACAATGACAATGGCCGAAGCATAACAGTACGAGCACTCATTGATCCTGGTTCACAAGCATCACTCATCACTGAATCAGTTGCTCAAACACTGAAACTGAGTAAACAAAACATTTGTGTTGAGGTCAGTGGGCTAGGAGCCACAAAGGCAGGAATTGCGAAAAACAAAGTAGAAGTAACAATAGCGCCACATTTCGAGTCAAAATTTAAGCTGAAGATGGAAGCACTTGTTTTACCAAAATTAACCAGACAGTTACAATCAAAACAAACAACCAAACCAATCGAATACTTGACTCAACTAGAACTTGCGGATCCTACTTTTAATGTTCCTGGACCCATCGACATGATAATTGGTGCTGATACTTACGGTGACATCATCCTCAGCGGAATTAAACGAGTGACTTCTAATGCTCTATTCGCTCAAAAGTCACAGCTAGGATGGCTTGTTTCTGGGCGGACATCGAACGAGTTATCTGAAAAATACAGTGTTACCGGATTGGTGGCACTAACATCGATTGATGAGCAATTAGAAAAGTTTTGGGAGATAGAGGAAATAATTCAACCAAAGCTTCAAAAGCTAGAAGGCAAACAGTGCGAGCAATTCTATGAGGATACGCATTACTGAAAAGAAAATGGGAGGTATGTCGTAAAGATCCCATTCAACGAAGACATAATCCAGACAAAATAACTAGGTGAATCGAAAAATAGAGCTACAGCCAGATTTCGCCAGCTCGAGTCACAACTAAACAAAAATCAAAATTACAAAGACGACTATACAAAAGTTATAAACGAATTTCTAAGCCTGGGGCACATGGTTGTAGTCAATAGCAACTCATCTACCAAAAACGAGATTTTCTACATGCCACATCATGGCGTTATTAAACCTTCGAGTACAACAACAAAACTTCGGGTTGTATTCGATGGTTGGATGGATGGAATAAAAAGATGTTTTGCTTGTTTAAAATCCTACGGCGGAAGTCGAGAACACGTTTGTGGAGAGTTCTTTTGCAAAAACTGTACAAAACATGTACTCAAAGACCATATGTGTTTTATTCTGCCTGATACGAGAACACCTAAGTTGGAAAATTACTTATATGTATTTTATGATCTCGAAAGTCGTCAAGAAAAGGTAATTGGAGCAATATCAAAAGGTTTAATTAAAAAACATAAACCAAACTTGTGCGTGTTTCAAATCAAATGTAGTCACTGCGTAGAATTTCCTGACTTGGATTTCTGTCAATATTGTGGAATGTCAATGAACGTTATAAAAGGAGAAGACATTGTAACTAAATTTATTCAACATATACTGGAAATTCGGAAAAAATTTAAAAAAGTGATTGTAGTTGCTCACAACGGTCAATCAAACGATCATCAGTTCGTTTTGCATTATGCTTTAGACAAAACACATCTTTTTCCAGGATTGATAATGCGTGGTACAAAAATAATATTGATGGAAATAGGAAACTTAAAATCTATCGACTCCATCAACTATTTTCCTATGGCTTTATCGAAACTACCAAAAGCATTCGACTTACCAAATGTTTTAAAGAAAGGTTACTTTCCGTATCTTTTCAATACCAAGGAAAATGAAAATTACATTGGAACATTGCCAGCAATAGAATATTACAGTGCAGATACTATGCGAACGGAGGAACGTGCTATTTTCTTAAAATGGTATTCAGAACATCAAAATGATTATTTTGATATGGAGAAAGAACTTATAGAATATTGTAAAAGTGATGTCAAAATTTTGACAGGAGCGTGCTTAGAGTTCTGAAAACTTTTTCTAACCCAATGTAACGTTGAACCATTTATAAAATCGGTAACGATTGCTTCAGCTTGCAATTTGCTATATAGACGGAACTTTCTGAAAGCAGACACTATCGGACTAATACCGAAAAACGGGTACAGATGTGTTGACAACCAGTCACCAGAAGCCATCAAGTGGATGATTTTGGAAGAACAACAAAGAAAAACAAACATCAAACATTCTTATAAAGGAAAAGAGGTGTTAATCAACGGGGTAAAAGTTGATGGTTTTTGTCAAGAAACTAATCAAATTTTTGAATACCACGGGTGCTATTACCATGGACACCCTCTCTGCTTGAAGCATAAACGGGATGATTCTCTACACGAGAATGAAAATGACACATTGAACCAAAGGTATGAGAGAACAAAAGCAAGAACAGAAAGACTAAGAGATTTCGGTTACGAGGTAATTGAAATGTGGTCTTGTGTATTTCGGAAGTATCTTAAGTCAATCAAAAAAGAAGACATAAACTTCTTAAACTGTCATCAACTGATTCAAAGTTCTCCGCTAAATCCTCGCGACGCTTTTTACGGCGGTCGAACCGGAAATATCGTCGATTATTACAAATGCAAAAAAGGAGAAAAGATAAAGTACATCGATATATGCTCTCTCTACACCTGGGTGTGTAAGAATGGAAAATTCCCTACTGGCCATCCTAAGATCCACATCGCTGGTGATGCAGCCTGCTCAACTATGTCGAATTTGGAAGGAATAAATGGACTTGTGAAATGTAAAATTTCACCTCCAGCAAACCTGCTTCATCCAATTTTACCTGTCAAGCAAAATAATAAGCTCATGTTTTCACTATGTCGAAGCTGCAGTGATGAGAAAAATATAGATCCATTGTGTACTCATACTGATGAGCAAAGGGCAATGGTTGGTACGTGGGTAATAGACGAGGTCAATAAAGCAGTGGAAAAAGGATACATCATACTTAATATATTTGAAATATGGGAGTATAATGTAGTTCAGTATAACCCAAACAAAAATTTAGATGACGGGCTGTTCACATCTATGATGAACAAGTTTCTGAAAGTTAAACAAGAAGCATCTGGCTGGCCAAGTGAGTGTTCATCTCAGGAAAAAAAAGAAAAAAATGTTTCTGATTTTCTTGAAAAAGAAAATATTCAGCTTGTATTTTCTGAAATATGTAATAATCCAGGAAAGAGGTCACTTGCGAAACTGATATTAAATTCGTTTTGGTGAAAGTTTGGACAACGCAAAAATCAACTTCAAACTATTGTAGTGAACAACCCTTCAACTTTATTTCATTTGCTAACACATCCGTCGATTGAAGTGCTTCACATTCTTCCTATAAATGAAGAAAACGTCGTCGTTAACTTCGAGATGAAAGAAGAAGCTATCGAGTCTTTATCCACAGTAAATGTCTGTGTTGCTACTTATACAACAACTTTAGCTCGGCTTAAACTGTATAACTACCTGGAGAGGTTAGGGGAAAGAGTTTTATATTACGATACTGATTCGGTAATATACATAAGTCGTCATGGAGAATTTGAACCTCCTACTGGACAATTCATCGGTGATATGACTGACGAATTGGAATCTCATGGAGTTGGAAGTTATATAACAGAATTCGTTAGCGGAGGACCTAAAAACTATGCCTATAAAGTATTAAGTACAAAAGACAAGATGGAACACGTTGTCTCCAAAGTGAAAGGGATTTATCTTAATTATGAAGCATCTCTAAAAATTAATTTTGACTCTATTAAAGACGCTGTATTGAATTCTTCTTCCTCAGACAGTGAAAGAATTGTAATTAAATCACAAGGCATTCGAGGAACAAAAGACCATCAAGTGATAACCATACCAGAAGTAAAAACTTACAAAGCCAAATCCGAAAAACGTCGTTTTCTTGAAAACCATAGTTCCCTACCATATGGGTTTAAAAGACACCGATATAATACTGCTTAAAATTACGAAATAAAAAGAGAAAACTTAATTACGTAAAAATTGTACAAATTATAACAAAATGTAAAAATGTATGTTTGTTTTTTCTTGAAAAAAATTCAAAGCTCGGTAGATCAAAAATAAAAAATATCAAAACAACCAACGCAACGTTAAGAGTCCCAATGAGAACCTGAATTAACGTTTAAAGAAAAATAAACAAATACTTCTTTTGTTTTTGTGATGATATCAAAACTTATTTATTTTATTTTAACATGTTTACATTTTTTATGTTTATTTTTTTGAATTCAAACAATTCTGTTGACTACCTGATCAAGTGGATTGTATTCAATTATGCGGTCATGGAGCATAAGACAGTGAGCTGATGTGTTTGCTGGTATATTTTTTGATGTTCTGATCTCCAAGCGTATGTCGACAAGACCTGTTTTTAAGGTTTCGTTTTGAGTCTACAGTCTGTAACAAAAATTGGGGAACGCGATTTAAATAGCTCCCAGGAAAGTAATGGTTCGGTGTTAGCTTTATTATAGTATGTTTTCTGAAAATCGGTATACATTCTGTACAACAAACTATATCTGTTTCTTTCAAAAGAAATATTAAGGTCTTCATGTGGGTAGACATCGGAGTTTAAATAAACTTTTAAGTCTGTAAGATCACAGTGATCAAAAATTGTAGGATCAGCAGATATTCTCTTATTTTTTTCAGTTTGCAGAGCAAGGACAATGTAGCGAGGTTTCTCTATTTGTGTTGTTGTTTTCACGTTCCAGATATGATGGGTAGAAGTTGAAAGTGTGGGGTATTCATAAAGATCCCAGTTTCGAAAAGCAATTTTCATAAAACTATTTGTGTTTATAGATTTGTATAGAGTTAATTTCATAGCATCTGATAAAGTCACATGCGGTATTTTCCACTGAACCTTATGAAGTTTTATTTGAACATTTTCATCAGTCGGGGATATAAGAGCATTTTCATCCATTCTTGCACGTGTAATTACTAGATCATGTCGAGCATTTGGTATAATTTTTTTACAATCTTCGGCGAATCCCAAAAGTTTGTTCAGTGGAATACAATAATTAAAATGCAATGGTCTCAAATTAATAGTTGAGTCGGGTGACCAAGATGCATTCAGTAGCATATCACTTTCATTTTTGGATAAAGATAAATAATTTTTAATCGTTGATGTTATTCCGACATTTCAATTACAGTCAATTTCTTTGCCATTCAGTTCATATCGTAGTTCATCAAAGAGAAAAGCCATTGCATTATTTACAAGTTTTGTAGTGAGTATCTCTTTTCCATCTGCTTTTGAAATTGTTCCTTCAACATACAAAAAACTTTCTGAAGGAAGAACATTAAGATTTTGATGTTGTATAGAAATCTGAATGATGTCATTGCGATCAAAATTGTTTTGATACGGTGAATAAGTATGATATTCATATTTAGAAATACTTTCATTAATCTCCGGTTCTTGAAAAATATTAAGCATATTTCTTTTTTAATGTGTATCCTAATGATAATAAAAAGTCCCGATTATCTTTGGTAAGACGAGATGTTACCGCAATTGAGTTCGAAGATGGATTAAGTATTAAATTATTTTGTGTGTTGTTTTTATATGAAAATGAATTTATTATATGTTCATATACAATCTTATTTCCGGCTTTAAATGTAATCGGGCAGTTATTTTTCCCCCTCTGAAATTGATGTCTTTTCCGTCTTGATCAACAAGTTTTAAACACAATGATGTTATCGGCTTGACGTTCACAGGTAAATAAATAACATTCCTCGGAGCTTCAACGATTTTATAGCCAGGACTTAGGTACTTTAATAGCAAATTCATGTAAGATGTGAGCTGATTGATTATTAATATACGTTCCTTCTATGATATTGCATTCAATGCGGATAGCATTTACTCTGTTAATATCAACATAAAGATCTGATTCATGATATAAATTTGCCTCTAGAAGTTTCTTGCTAAACCCTAGAATAGCTCCGATAGAATTTATTTTAGAGAAGTCAATGTCTTCTGAGCTAATTAGTTCACATTTCAAAGTATTGTTATTTGCCTTGATTTTAATTTCACTCTTTTTGGCTAAACTTTTCTTGGTTTTATTAATTTCAATAATTTTTGTTTGTATTAAATTATTAATATCTTCTATCTCATAGGAACCTATTGGAAACGTTATAACGTTATCACCCACATGTAACAAGTTATTAAACTCATCTACATTTGGTATAGAGTTATATGTTTGAAAATCTATAAGCCCACATACATAATAATTAGACTTCAGTACAATTGGTGGGAAATACTCAGCAGTCAGAGTTGATTCATTTCCACTCAAAGTAAGTGTTAACGACATCTCGATTAAAAGACAAATGATGAGGTTTTGATTTTTCTACGTCATTTTATTGAATTCTCATTTAAGTTTTTAAAAAATAATATTACATTGTTCAGTTACGTCTGAGACGTCACCCGAAACCACTATCCCGTTACCCCACATAATCCCCTTTGCCTAACGGCTTTTCCCAGTTACACAACGGCTTCCCACGCCATTTTTGCTGAACATGCAAAACGTGTCAAGAACACCTTTATTTTGCTGTTCATCCCAACGCACAACAAAATACTCATATTTCACTAACGACAACGAAATATGAATATTTTGTCAACAAGTGCATTCCTTTCCCTTTCCATAATACATAATACAGAGGTTACCTCAGATGCAATATAATTTGTAAAAGTTAGTTCTAGTTCTAATATTCACTCATCTGGTTCAAGAAGTGCAGCCTCGCTTTGGACAGCGGCTTCTCGTTCCAGTTTGATAAAACTACTTGTAATATATATATTAAGTGATGAACGAATAAACAATAAAAAAGAAATAAAAGAAAAGAAAAACAGTTATGTTTTTTTTTTTAATCAAACCGCTCAACCACGAACGTAAATGGCGCAGTCGGTAAACGAACAATTAGCAAACATTCGATTAAGAATCTAGCTAAACGTGTGTAGACGGTTCGAAAAAGAACAATTAGCAAACATTCGATAAAGAATCCAGCTAAACGAGTGTTAACGATTCAAAAAGTTAATAATCGACAATTTAAGTTAGCAAACGTTCGATAAAGAACCTAGCTGAACAAGTGTGAATGTAAAGTACAAATAAGTACAAAAGAACAAAACGCGATCAAGTGTTCGACAAAAAGTTCGACAAAGAACATGAAAATATTTTCTAACAACGCGCGATTAAGTGCAAGTAGTTAAAATATTCTCCAAACAAAAATATAGTGTGCATAAGTGCAAACAAGAAAAAAAAAGAACAGTATCAAGTGCAGAAAATCTATTTAAAAAAACTGTGCAACTACTCAGGAAAATAATCTACCCCAGAAACACTGGAGGAACTAACATCTTTATTTACAAGAATGACGACATCGGCAACAACATCAACAGCATCAACAGCAGCAGCAACTATGGCGGTAAATACTAACTTATTAACCCTAAACTTAGATCCAATTAAATATTTAAACAACATACCTAAATTTAACGGTAACAGTGAAGAGCTTAGCAGCTTTATAGAACTATTAGATAGGGTCCAGCCCTCACTAGCCAAATTCGACGGAAACAGTCAACTAATATTTTTAGATATAATAAAAAGTAGGCTCACAGGTAGAGCTAGGGAAGCTTTAGAAATTAATAGTTTAGTGCAGAGTTGGGAAGAGATAAAAAAGGTCCTTTACCAATATTTTGGTGATAAAAGGACGATAGAAGAATTATATGACGACCTCAGAGGTCTCAGATTCACTGACAATAGTCAGAACTTTTACGATAAGACAAAAGTTGCATTAAGGCGACTTAATAATAAGACCAAACTTGACAAAAACTGTATACCATCAATTGAGATAAAGAGAAATTGTGACATGGCACTACGCCTGTTCACAAATAAAACCCCTGAACCGATGAAGGGCATCCTGACTTGTATGCAACCTAAAACGTTGGAGCAAGCCATGGATATCCTTCATGAGTCCGGGTACGCTTATAAAAAAATCTTTTTCAAAAACAACTACGACAATCAAAGACAAAATTTTAGGCCCTCAGAAAACACAAGACGGAATTACAATAACTCAGGGCAATACAGTAATATAGTTAGAAACACTGACCAAACACAGCATAGGGACACAAGAACTTCAGGACAGACAAGGAATACCAGACAAAGCTACAACTCAAACAATTCGGACACATTTCCCAATAACAGATCTGGTCAGTACAATTTTAACAACAGAAATAATTCACAACAATATAGGAATGCGAATCCATTCAGATCGCAATCAAATGCAGCTGAACCAATGGATACGTTATCAGCATCATACCAAAGAGAGGTAAATACTCTCGATGATGTGACGGATTTTCGGGAAGCCAGCCCAAAAGCAAACTTCCCTATATAATAGTTATTACAGAAAACAAATATAAACTTAGAATATTAATAGACACAGGTGCCGACACCAGCATATTAAATCCCGGTTTATGCCATCCCAAATGGCACGTGCTTCTTGATAAACCGATAAAGGTACAAACAACGAGCATGGCAATATTTGTCAGGAAAAAAGTTAGAATTCCATTATTCAAGGAATTTAAATTAGATAAAACCGCCGAATTCTTGGAATACAAATTCCATAACCAATTTGACGGACTAATAGGCAATAACATTTTATTACCTTTACAATCAATTATCAACTACAAAGAAAAACTAATTGTCACTGGGGACACAAAAATCCCAATTTTTTTCAATAGACTAGAGGAAGATGCTAGTCTATATGAAAAAAACCTACCCGAACTTTGTATTTACCACACTGAGACGAGCAAGGACCCAGTGTCGGAACAAATAAGAATTAACCACCTTAACGGGGAAGAAAAAAAAGAAATAATAAAACTAGTAGCCCAATACTCAAGTATTTTCTATCAAGAAGGGACCGATTTGACATTTACTAATGCGATTAAGCATAGTATAAAAACGGTAAACGACATCCCCATATACATATACCAAAAGTTATAGATACCCTGAAATACACAAATCAGAGGTATCTAGACAAATAAATGAGATGCTTGAGCAGGGAATCATTCGCCCAAGCAAATCTCCTTACTCTGCTCCTATTTGGGTCGTTCCGAAAAAGGAAGACGCCTCTGGGAAACGGAAGTGGAGAATCGTCATCGACTATCGCAAATTGAACGAAGTTTCAATAGATGATAAATTTCCAATTCCGAATATAGAAGATATATTCGATAAATTGGGAAAGTCGATGTATTTCACAACCCTCGATTTGGCCAAAGGCTTTCATCAAATCGAGATTGCGGATGAAGATGTGAAAAAGACAGCGTTTTCAACTGCAAATGGTCATTACGAATTTGTTCGTATGCCATTCGGATTGAAGAACGCGCCCGCTACTTTCCAAAGACTGATGAACTCTGTTTTATCAGAATATATTGGAAAGATTTGCTTTGTATATCTTGATGATATTATTGTTTTTTCGACATCTTTGCAAGAACATATAACATCACTTAGTAAGATATTCAAGCGCTTGAAAGAAGTTAATCTAAAAGTACAATTAGATAAAACAGAATTCTTGAAAAAAGAAACGGAATTCCTTGGACATATAGTTACAACAGAGGGTATTAAACCCAACCCCAACAAAATTTCAGCCATACAGAATTTCAAACTACCTACCTCAACAAAACAAATTAAATCATTCTTAGGCATCACCGGATACTACCGGAAATTTATTAGAGACTACGGCAAAGTAGCCAAACCTATGACTAATTTCCTAAAAAAAGGATCAAAAATAGACACAAAAAATCCAGATTATATTAATAGCTTTGAAAATTTGAAAACTTTAATTACATCTGACCCGATACTTAAATATCCTGACTTTGAAAAAAAATTTACACTAACCACGGACGCATCAAATTACGCAATTGGTGCTGTCCTCTCGCAAGAGAATCATCCAGTTTGTTTTGCCAGCCGCACGTTAAACGACCATGAAACAAAATACTCTCCCATCGAAAAAGAGTTATTAGCTATAGTGTGGGCAACAAAGTATTTTCGACCTTACCTATATGGAAGGAAATTTTTGGTCAGAACTGACCACCGACCCTTAGTTTGGCTAAGTTCACTTAAAGAACCAAACGCTAAACTGCAAAGGTGGAAGGTTAAGCTGGAAGAGTTCAACTTTGATATAGAATACATCAAAGGAAAAGATAACCAAGTAGCCGATGGTTTATCTCGATTAGAAATTAACTTCCACGAAAATGACGATAATTTAGACAATCAGTCATTAATAGCAACTATCCACAGTGCGCACGAAGACAGCAGCAAACATATCCCGATTGTAGAAACACCCGTCAATATCTACAAAACACAAATAATATTGAATACCACCAAAAATGCTAATCATAAAATTTACAGTCCTTTCAAAAAGAAAAGAATTGTTATAGAATTGAAAACCTTCAACGAAAAATTAATCATTGATATCTTGAAAAAATTCATTCCTCCTAAAGGAATAGTAGGAATATTCGCAAGAGACGATCATTTGTTTGCCCAATTTCAGGAAGTTTATATAAATTATTTAGCAATAACAAACTCTTAAAATTCATTAAGTGTAGCAAATTCTTAGGAGACCTTGAATGCGAAGAAAAACAATTACTGGTAATTTCAAAAACCCATGATTCATTAAATCATAGAGGAATTAATGAGACTTATGAGGAAATCAAAGATACATACTATTGCCCAAACCTTAAAGATAAAATTCAAAAGTTTATAAACAACTGCAAAACTTGCAATAAAGCTAAATATGAAAGAAAACCTAACAAAATCCCATGGAAACTTACCGAAACTCCTATAAAATGCAATCAAATCATACACATCGATATTTGGTATGCAAATATAAACCTAATGTATGTCACAATGATTGACAAATTTTCAAAACATGTCACAGCATACGAAATCAAACATAGAACTTGGACTTCCTTATTACACACATTAGAAAACAGATTCGCCACTTTAGGAATTCCTGAACGAATAATAACAGACGGAGAAACAGGTTTTTCATCATTAAACATTAAAGAATTTCTAAACGAAAATAATGTAGATCTACACATAACCACCCCATATAATAAAACTGGCAATTCGGATATCGAAAGATTCCACTCCACTCTTAACGAGCATATTAGAACCTTCACCGCCGATGAAAATAACACAGACACTCTTAGGCAAAAAGTCTTAAAAGCAATAACTATCTACAATAAAACAATCCACTCCACTACAAAAAAGAGACCAATAGATTTCTTAAATGGAACCATATCTAACGAAGAATATCCAAAAATTACAGAAATAGTGCAAAAGAATAAGGAAAATTATATAAATAAACTAAATAAAGACAGGAAAGATATTGATATTACTGAAAACAAACAGCAATATTTGAAAATCAGAGCAGGGAATAAGCTCAAACCAATATACAAGAAAACCACCATACAATTGTCTGACTCAGATCATGTTAAAGATGAAAAAGGAAGTAAATTCTACAAAACACAAATAAAACGTAACTACAAATACGAAAATACTTAATTTTTTCCAGACATTATTCATCACCTTTCTGACAGTTACTAACGGACAGAAACTAGACATACAAAATCTAAACACAGGAAACGGATTTATAACAATCAAAGAACAAAACTTAAATATTATTGAAAACTATACGAAAATATTACACATTATTAATTTAACAACTTGGACAGAAAACCTTGACATTTTAGAGCATAATGTAAATGAATTGAACGAAAATAATGAATTCGCAACAATAAAACACAATTTTAATAGTCTAGTATTAGAAATAGAAAATACTTTAGGACATCACCATCATAAGACAAGAAGAGGTTTATTCGACATAGTAGGAAAAGGATTAAAATATTTAACAGGTACGATGGACCATGAAGATGAACAAGAAATAAAACAGAGCTTAGAAATTAATGAAAAGAACAACAAAAACCTAATAGACGGACTGAACGAACAAATAAAAAACAAATTAACAAACAACAACATGACATTAAGGAACAGTTTGAGAATTTAGGTAATATTATAAACGAGGATCATATTAGAATCATAAGAATGCAACATGCATTTCAAGTTAGTTACGACATAGAGCTATTAAGAGATCAAGTAAGGAAAATAAAAGAAAATTTAATGCTAAGCCAACTAGGAGTTCTAAGTAGAGATTTATTAACTCCAAAAGAAATTCAAAAATTTAATGTTACACTCAATAAAATACCAAATATAAAAAGTTCTGCTATCCTTCATGAGGATCAAATAATATTTATATTACTTTTACCAAATTATTCCAAAGACATTTTTTATAAAATAATTATTGAACCGATTCCAAACAAAAATTATCTTGAAATTGTTATACCAAGCAACCACTTTATTACAAATGGAAAACTAATGTTTTATAACATGGAAAATAGTTTAAAATTAAAAGACTTAAAAATTGTAAACGATACTTGCCTATCAAATCTATTAAATGAAAATGCTGAATGTGAATTTAAAGAAAATAAAAACACAGAAATAAAACAAATGGCAAACAACATTGTAATAACGAAAAATATTGAACAAACAGAGATATCACATAATTGCCACAATTACAAAATAAATATAGTCGGAAACAACATTATAAGATTTGAAAACTGTAAAATTGAACTAAATGATGTTAAATACGAAAATTTTATTTACTATGATAATTTTATAATACCAAGTTACAAAAATATAACAATTAAGAAAATTGTAATGAGTTATAACCCTGAGGACCTCCACTCAAATCAATTAGAAAATCGCAAAGCTATAGAAGAGATAAATGGGAAATATATCGCTCACATTTCTACGAACATTGGAAGTTCGCTTATAATTTTCATTATTTTGTCAATCATTTTAATGTTCATTTTTAAATACAAAACAAGTTTTAAAGTAAATGTAAAAAGTTATGATTCTCCGGAGAAGAATCTTAAGGGGGGAGGAGTTACGTCTGAGACGTCACCCGAAACCACTATCCCGTTACCCCACATAATCCCCTTTGCCTAACGGCTTTTCCCAGTTACACAACGGCTTCCCACGCCATTTTTGCTGAACATGCAAAACGTGTCAAGAACACCTTTATTTTGCTGTTCATCCCAACGCACAACAAAATACTCATATTTCACTAACGACAACGAAATATGAATATTTTGTCAACAAGTGCATTCCTTTCCCTTTCCATAATACATAATACAGAGGTTACCTCAGATGCAATATAATTTGTAAAAGTTAGTTCTAGTTCTAATATTCACTCATCTGGTTCAAGAAGTGCAGCCTCGCTTTGGACAGCGGCTTCTCGTTCCAGTTTGATAAAACTACTTGTAATATATATATTAAGTGATGAACGAATAAACAATAAAAAAGAAATAAAAGAAAAGAAAAACAGTTATGTTTTTTTTTTAATCAAACCGCTCAACCACGAACGTAAATGTTCTAGTAAAAATTTTAAACATAAGTGACCACATATAAATGTATCAAAGTCTTGTTCTCGGATATAATTATAATTTATGTTACTACCAAGATAGCTTATAAGTTCAGTTGGTGGTCTCAAATTTCCAAAACTATCAAAATACTTGATAACATTATTTTTTTTGTTTATAATATATACTACCCAATGAGTACCCATCCCAGCTTCATCATCCAAATTTAAAACACCACATTCCTTATCGAATGATATTCTTGGTAATGAGTCTCGCATGAAAACTCCTCTAAAATTCTTTAAGTGGTTATTTCCAAAGTGTTCAATTTCCAAATTACTTAAAGGATGGTTAGGTAGCAGGTCAATTAGTTTTTTGCATTTGGAGTTTTAAGAAAAAGGCCAAGACCATTTTCATATGGTCGTAAGAATAATCCATTTCCTTGAATAGCTACTGATTCCATAGCCTGATTATGACGTTTGTTTTCTTCGAATTGTCTTTTAGCAGCTCGTACATCATTGATGGCTTTTACTACGCCAGCTGTTCCACCCGTAAAAGAACCCACAGCTGATAGACCAGCGAGAATAGGAGCTAGAAGTGGGAGAAAACCACCACACTTGGGAAGTGGAATTATTCTCGGTGTGGTAATGTCCTGTTTTTTCTTATTTCTTAAGACATTTTTTGCAGCCTTAACAGCAATATTTGCTATAGAGGTTGTACCACAACAATTGACATTATTTTTAATAGCATTTCTTGCCTCACTTATAACCTTTTAAAAATACTGTCTTTTTGGGTTTATTTTTGATAGTTTTTCTATTGACAGATCGGGCCGTTTTATTCCCCATACCAAATTTTGTCTTTGCTTTCATCATGTTGGTGACTAAAAGCCCACTTAATTTTTCAGAAACTGAAGAGTCACTTGCTTTGAATCTTTTCCAAGCCTGTTCTGTTAGAGCTTTGTCGGCAACGTGTCGATCTGAGAGAGAGCTACTTTTAGAATATGCAATATCATGTAGTCGACAAGCCTCATCCAATTGATTAATTCCCTTATCTCCTCTACGTAATCTTTCTTCCAATTTCGTTCCTGGACAACAATAATTATAGGAGGGAATATGTAGTTCGAACGGTAGTTTGTCAATAGCCTTATTTAAAAACCCTTCTCCTCCAAATGATTTTCTTTTTTTATGATACTGGTTTTTTTTTTTAGTGTTGTGCTCAATCATATTATAATTAATACACCTTCTTAGGCGAGGGTTGAAACATATATGATTAGAAATATATTAAATCGAGATGTTTTATTTCAGAAGTTGTTAGTCATCATTATGCGCTTCGTTAAGCAGCAAGAAATTATAAAAATAAAAAATTTTGATTCCAATGTAAAAATTAAAAAGAAACATGGATCTTTGTTTCCAAACAGTATGTAACGTACCCTCGAGGTGATATTCGAGGAAGGACATCTGAGTTGAGAACCAATCACACCCACATTACCATAAATAAGGATGTCATCAACCCAACCCAAGATATTACCTTTAGACCATCCACCTTTCACACTATCGTTATTCCTCAGCGCTACAGGGACACTAAGAAAGTCCTGATAGCAAGGCAGATGGTTGTCCATTGACTCACGACCGCTTGGCATGCTTGCATAGCCAAAACTAGCTCGTCGGAGGGGGGGTTCTTGCGTCGGAATCATGGACGGCCGTTACGTTTTCATGCCGTTGCTGTACGGAAAATCGAGCGAAGCCTGAATAGTCCTATTCATCCTAAAAAATTCCTATAAGGATATAACGTGAGGAGAGCACCGATGTATAAGCTCGTCTGAGGATTTTCCCTCCCTCGGTATCATACCAAAGAATATAAATTCTTGAACGATACCATCCTGGATTACCATGTCCTCATTTTTATAGTAACCCCCACATGAAACGACTGATATACTCCATCACTTCACGCGTTGCCTACCATCTTAAGACCATCTTACGACCCGGGTGCCCTTGGCAAAGTCACATCCACTATACGGTTCTTATTTCATAATCATATTAAGCAAACAAAACTAAAAGTCGGAATCAAAAAAAAAGAATCGGAACACGGTCACTCATTCGAAGGTACGACAGCATCTGTGTATCTGTGATCAATAAAAACCATCATCGACGAAATGCACAAAAAGAAAAAAATACTTTCCAAAGCTTTAGCTCATTTCATATTTAATAAGAAAACAATTTAATAAGAGATTCATGGTAATAACAGCAAAAATAAGTCCTAAAAAATAATAAGCTACATATAAAATGTGATTATGTTAGGTTAAGTCAAACTTGTAAATAAGGATAAAAAAAAAAAAAAGATTTACGATAATGAAATCCAACTTCAACTTTAAAATCCAATTTTCTAAAAGTATGTGAGCTTTAAGTTTCACTAGCATTTGCGCTTACTCAGCCTGCCACTGGTAAGAGCGTAACAATTTCATTTTTTTCTTTTCTCAGACTTGATTGAACTTTTTCTTATAGGTTTTTCCTTTTTCTCTATGGGTCTATTTAATATATATATATTTTCATTCTATTTCTTTTTCACAGAATATTCTAATTCGTTTAAGCAAAGGTTAAAAGTTCCACCGTCTTTGGTTCAAAATCTTTTATAGCATACTTTAAGGATTACGTAAAATACTGGCATTTGATATAAAAATTATAAAAAAAAAATTCTCTTAACACTATCAAAGAGATCGTTCAAATTTGGAATAATGACATTAATAAAATCAAATCACTTACCCCGCATAAACAACAAACAAAATCTCATATTTGCCTTGCGTTTTTAAATCGACGTTGAAATTCCTCCTGATGGTGTGCACAGCATCGAGGGTATGGCGTTGATCATAAGAAAGTGTTGACAATTGTTGGCATACATATGTTTACGTACATATGAGATTCTCTTTTTTTTGTTTAGCTAGATTACGATAAAAAGAAGAGAAGAAAAATTTGAACAACCTTAACACACTCGATCGTATTGACTTTAAACTATTGGATACTTAACTTTTCACAATTTAATATTGGCGAGAGCAAATTTTCAGTAGGTAAATAGGTAGAAGAAGGAAAACAAAAAAAACGTGAGGTAGGGTGAAGCGTACTGTGGGTGGCTGCTGTGGTTGTTGTTGAATGCGATGAGTAAAGATGGGAAGACGGATGAGACGGATGAATGGATGGTGTTGTGATTGGGATGAAACGTAAGGTGCTGATCAAATCTATTGATATGATCACGATTCACGATGATATGAGGATGGCTGCTGCAGATGATTTTTTTTTCTCTTGCGTATGCTGATGCTGATCTGTGAGTTTTTTTTTTTCTTTGGGTAGGTGTTTTTGCTGTTGGGGCTTTATCTTTGGCGTCAGAGGTGTTGTTGTTGTACGGCAGGCGATCTGTTTTTCTGGTGGGGCTTCTGTCTGGTGGGCTGCTTCTTGATTTTTTCTTCTTCTGGCGTGGGTTATGTGTAGCGGGTGGCTTCTTGTAGGTCGATCTTAGGCGTGCTTTTACTTCTATTTTAGCTAGGCACGTGTGTACTAAATGTATGCCTACGATGGTTAGTACATGTGCTCTGCCTAGGTTATTTGCGCCTGAGTATTTAATATACATGAAGAAAATTTTAATTCTGCTTATGCTTTTACAAAACCTTTTCTTTCGGAAAAGAGGCGATCTTACCCTTCAGCGTTCTCCTGAGTTCTTGCTTTGCAAGAGGTGTTGGTCAGGTATCTTTCTTGTGGTACCTATTCTTTTCCGTCACTTTTTTTTTTTCTTTTTAAAATGGGAGGGAAGGGTTTCTCGCAAATGGCTTTTTTTTTTTTTTTATTTTATAGCTTATTTTTTTCAAACTACACTTGATTGTTCTTTTGTTTTTGCACCACACTCTTTTGATTTTATATTTTTAGTTTACCACGTTTGATTTTTATTTTTGTTTAAGAAGACAGCGACGGAATACCCGCACCGAGGCGTCTGACGAAATTAAAAGCGGAAGATAGGTCGTGCACTGCCATATATAGCGTCGGGTCAGCTTGTTGGGTTACGAAAACTCCCTCTCCAATACATTCGCAAAATGTAAGATGGTGGCTATTCGCACTTCCTTTTTTCGGCATATTTTCGGCAATTTTATTCGGAAAATTCTGTTTTTCGTTTCAAAATTTTCTTTAGGATTTTAGAAAAATAGGTGTGACGTTGTTTTGTTATTTTGAATAAAATATCCTTCAATAGAAAAAGACGCGTAACTGAACTGCGTTTGTGTTGGGGACGCCGATCCTCTTCGTGGGTGTTAAATGATAAGGTGTTTTGAATTTCGAAAAGTATCTATCTTGCATGCTCCCATATTACGTGGAGCGATCTTAGTCATATCAACTTTGCAAGCTTACGTGGCCCGATTGGTATGACCGTCATACCATGATGTATTGATTTTTGGGGTCCGGGATCAATTCCGTATGCTGCTCCTCTTTTACATTTTTTTTTTTTTTTTTTACTTTAGCTTTTTTTCTCATATTTATCTGTAGTTTTATTTAGATTTATTTGTAAGGGTTGCATTTAGTTTTCTTCCCCGTAATTTAACGATTTGTTCAATACTCGACGATGTTCATTCCTCTCTCTCATCTAATGACCGAACCAACACGTTCCACACCTCACACACTAACTTACCTTCATTCTTCTATAAGCGATTGCTATTACTTCAACCTAATCCTCAAACCAACTGAACTAATTTGAATTTGGAAACTGAATTTGGATTTGAATTTTGAACTTGGAAGTATGAATGTTCGAATAAAAAAAAAATACATGAAAACTGTAGTTGTAATATGTATATAAAAAAAATGGTTTCCTACACATCTTTTTCATTTTTCGCAAAACCGGAAGGAAAATGAAAATGAGAAGAAACCGGTAAACTCTCTTGTTTCGTTATATATATCTTTATATTTCGTGAAAAAAATTGAACCCATGCCTGAGAATTGGTATGTCCGTCTCATGCACAGACTGAGCTAGCCGGGCAAATCTCGAGGTTTTTCTACTTCTTAAGATCTTTTGAATGGAAAACACCAAGAATGTGTCCCCCTTCATCTTCCAATTCGTAAAGATTATTGCCAACGAGTTTTCGTATCCTTGCCTTTATGAACTTTGGACAGAGTTTGCCGTTTCGTTTCTTCGACTTATCACTAAGGACAAAGTTTCTTTTAAAGACCACGTCGCCTATTTTGTAAGAAGCATTTTTACTTCGGGTATTGTACCTATGTTCATTCGTTTCATGAGCTTTATCTAATGCAGCTTTGATGCTATCGTGTAAAATATTCATTTTCGCAGATTTGGGTATTAGATTTATTTCCGAACTACTTACACCGCCTAATTTCCGTAAGAGACTGTAATCCGAACCGTGCTCAATCATTTTCTGCCCAAATAAGGCTTCAAATGGTGAAAGTCCAATCGCCGAATGCACTGCCGTTCGAAGAGCGCAATTAATCGAGTGCAAATGTACATCCCAGTCTCTCTGTTCTTTGCCCAGATATGACCTTATGGCAGCGAGGATGGAGCGATTAACCCTTTCGCTAGCATTAGCTTGAGGCGCATACGCAGCGGTTTTAACATGACGCACCCCGTGGGTTTTTAAAAACTTTGAAAAACTTGAACTTGTAAATTGCTTCCCGTTATCAGTCATCAAGGACTCCGGTACCCCAAATATGCAAAATATATTTTCAAAAAGGAAGTGAATTGCTGTTTCTGAAGTAGCTTTACGAAGAGCTTTTATGGTTACAAACTTCGTGAGTTGATCTAAAGCAATAATGATAAAAATATTACCTCTTTTGGAACGCGGATAAGGTCCCAGGAAGTCTACATAAAGATGTTGAAAAGGATGTTGAACTAAAAAAGGTTTTCCCATAGGTTGGCGAAGGGTCTGATTCGAAGCTTTGCATGTCTTGCAAGTATCACAATTACCTATGAAAGTTTTAACTTGGGATGCCATGTTCGGCCAAAAATATCTCTGCCTGAGTCTATAAAGCGTCTTTGCTATCCCCCCATGCGCTGCTTTCGGTGGTTGGTGTGCCAAAGCAATAAGCCGACTTGTTAGCACCGATGGAACCCACAATTTCCACACTAAATCATCTTCCAACGGGTTACCTGTACTGTGGTTGACCTTCTTGTACACAAAATTTTCTGAGACTTGAAGGTCAGGCAGCTGTTCTTTTTGTTCTTTGATGTTGTCAATGATCTTCAGGTATTCATCTGATGTAAAACCAGGGTCTGAAAGATCTATATGCAGCACATCAAAAGGGTCTTCATTTGAGAGTCCATCTGGGCTTAAAGCATCTGCAGCAAATACTCTGGAGAGAGCGTCTGGCACAACATGCAAAGAGCCTTTTCGATGCTCAATCTCAAAATCATAACCTTGGAGTTTAAGACTCCATCGAGCCAACCGTCCGCTAAGATTTTTCTGATCCATCAACCATTTCAAGCTGGCATGATCCGTTATAACTTTAAAACTGTGACCTTCGACATAAGGGCGAAACTTCTCAACCCCCATAACCGCAGCTAAACACTCCCGTTCCGTTACACTATAATTTCTCTGTGCTCCGTTTAGCTTGTGCGAATAATAATATATTGGGCGCTCTACCCCATCGTCGTCCTTCTGGCAAAGCACACAGCCAATGCCTGAGTCTGACGCATCACAGAGAATTATAAAGGGTTTCGTGAAATCGGGATTAACGAGAACGGGAGCTGTAGTTAGCATCTCTTTAATTTTATCAAACGACTTACAAGCTTCCTCTCCAAACTCGAACTTCTTCCCTTTCTTAAGTGTGTCTGTTATAGGAGTAGCTAAAGTTGCATAATTTTCAACAAATCTCCTGTACCAACCAGACATACCTAAAAATCGGCGAACCTGTCTCTGACTAGTAGGAATAGGGAAATCCCTAACCGCCTCAACCTTGCCTGGATCTGTTTTCAGACACCCATCACCAACAACATAACCAAGAAACTTTAGCTCTTTAAAACAAAATTTCGATTTTTGGACGTTTATAGTTAAACCTGCTGCCTGTAACCGACCGGCAAGCATCATTAAAACTTTGACATGCTCATCAAAAGTGCGTGAAATTACCAGAAGATCATCCACGTATGGAAACACATTTTTTCTAAGTTCATCGGTCACCACCTTGTCCATAAGTCGGCACATGCGTTGAACACCACCGCTGAGACCAGGAGGCATCACCACGAACTCCAATAAGGGTTTACCGGGCACCGTAAAAGCTGTCTTCTCCCTAGATGACTTCTCCAGCGGAATCTGCAAAAACGCATCTTTGAGATCTACACTGGAAATGTAGACCGTATCTCCGACACGTGATAGCAGTCCTTCTATAGGATGAAGTGGATACGCATCGTTTTTCGAAACCGCGTTTACCTTCCGATAGTCTAGGCACAATCTATTCTTCCCGGGTTTGCACACTAACACTACCGGAGAGCTCCAGGCGCTATTACTTTCCTGTATTATGCCCATTTCTATCATACGATCCAGTTCATCGTACATCAGTTTCTGCACCGCTGGAGAAACAGGGTAGTGACGTTGCTTAATTGGTGTGGCATCCCCCGTATCGATGACATGTTCCTCTAGTGTCGTTCTTCCTAGGCCATGGACGGCAAAGGACGGAAACATTCTAATGGCTGCTTGGAGTTTCCTTGTCTGATCTTCTGTTAACACATGCAATTCTGAACAGTTACTTGGAGCAATTTTGTCTAAAGATAGTTCTGAAATTATGTGTGGCGCGATATTAAAAATCTTCCAAAAATTGACTCCTAGGTATAGTTGGCGTTGTAGTGATGGGACTAAAAACAATTCTACGTTCTGAGTTTGTTGCTTGTATGTTATCGAGATCTCAACTTCCCCTACTATTTCTTGCTCCTTCCCGTCTGCTGTCGTCACATGAGCCGAGAATTTTTTGAACGGAATACCCCATTTTCGAAGAAGCTCAACACAACCTTGCCCAAAGCAACTTACGCTGGCGCCACTATCAAGTAGCCCCAACAACTTATCGCCGCATACAGTTACCTCTGCATATGGACGAGGATCGTCTTCAGAACACAAGGTTGTTTCCTCTACTGACTGTTGTGCTTTCTTTCTCCTTTTAGCCCGTTCCCGAACTTTTAAAATTCTCGAAGATAATGGGCGGGGAGACTGGGTACCGAAAATTCTTTCTCTGGCTGCATGGTACGCGATGAGACGTTCGTGCAATGTTTTTCTTGGTATAAATGTAGGCTTATCTTTTGGTGCGTTAAGCACAGGGAATTGGAAATTTGTCTGAACATTCCTTTTTAAGATAGAAAAATTTGTTTCCTTTTGGCAACAGGGATTGGAATTTTGTGAAGCTATCTTTACTGAGGGTCCCGGTTCTTGGTCTGAGAGCAAAACATCCCGGGAGACAGATTGCTCCTTTGATAGTTTCCCGGACATTTCGGGTTCGGACACCGTGGTGAAGTAGTATCCTCTCTACCGCACTTAAAGCAAAATAGCGACCTTTGAGGAACCGGACATTCAACGTAGCTGTGACCTTCTACCTTGCAGTTCCAACATTTATAGGAACCGGGCTCTCGCTTAACTTGGACTTGGACAGCTTCAACACAATCGTTGGCTGCCATTGACTGCTGGTTCTCAAAATCCACCTCGTGTACGTACTTACGATATTGAGGGGCTGTTTGTGCTAGTTGGCCTCTACCTTTCTGAGTGTCTTGATCATATATATACTTCTCGATTTTTCTGCACACGTATGCCACTTCCTGCAAGCTAGACGTTTGGAACGTCAAGAGTAGCTCACCCATTCGCCTGCGAACATTTTGCTTAATCAACCCTATTAACTCAAAATCTGGTTTAGGAACGCGTAATCGTGTGTTCATCTGCTGCAATGCCATAAAAAAGTCATCAAACTTTTCGTTTTGGCCTTGGCGACGATCACACATTTTTCTTGCAAGCTCAGAATCTGTCTCTAGAGTACGAAATTGTTCCATCAGAGCGGCTCTCAAGTTGAACCAATCGACGTCTGGATGGGTTTTTAAGTATACCCAAAACCAGTTCTCGGCCTGACCACTTACAAACTGATGGAAATGGGCGACAATCTGTGGCCAAGTCGATCCAAAGCAATCCTTCAATCGCTCAAGCCGGAAAACGAACTCTTCGACAGTCATGTTCACATTATCGAACTTCAGCCCCCATTTATGGTAGCTGTGAGCTCTAAATCCCGAATGTGAAGATGAATTGTCTGGAGGAAGACTTCTACCTGGTGTTCTAGACTGATTACTGAGGTGTAAGTTGTCGAGTTGTGCGATGAAATCATCTGCAGTTCGGGAGTTAAAATTCTGACTGGGTTGTGGAGGATTCCCAAGAGAAAAACTAACTTCAGGCTGTTGACGAGAAACGGAGGGAATGGAATTGCGATTTGAACAATCACCTATCTCACGTTCAGCTTGACTTTGAGAGCTTGGAGCAACGGCCGGAGGATTTGATGCTGACAATTCCTGCCGTAGTGTCGCTATCAATTCTTTCCTCATCATTGCCGTGTTCCTTTCCATCTCTCGCTGAATAATTTTCATGTCTTCCGCTCTACCTAACCCTACTGTAGCTGAAACGATTCCTTGCACATAACTAGACAACTCCTCATCAGTAGTCGCAGAAGTTTGTTGATGATGTTGCGAAACTCCCTGAGGTAAGCTAGTAAGAGCAGATCCATTTGCAACAGGATCCTTAGCTTTCGGTTTTGTACCAGTAGCTCTGGAAGTTGTACCTACGTTAGCTATATTCGACAATGAAAGAGTTGAACTATTTAAAACACCTGCTTCCGAATTCACTGTAGCTGAAGAGGCATTTAACCTTTTATTAAAGTTAAAGTTTTTTTTTCTCAAGTTAGGACCCCTCTTTGCTGGAGGATTTTGCGTATCAGACATGGTTGTAAAGTAAATCAAGTGTTGGACCAAAAATTGTAAAAAAGCAAACCAAAATACTATGAATGGTCAAAAGCAATTATCGAAACGGGAAAAGCGAAAAAATTTAAATCTTATTGAAACTGAATATCGAAAAAATTCAAGGATTCTAACCCTGTATCAAAACTATGTTAACTATATTTCCTAAATAATGTATCTAGAGAATTTCAACTTAGATTTATAAACTAATAATGAATATGTTCTGAAGTTCCAAACTGAAAAATTAAAATATACGAAAACTATCTTGTTTAGAGTCGGAAAAATTTATCATAAAAATTGCGTGGATGTGACCTTGTAATCAGGTACCGGGTGTATAACAGAGTTGATCGACGACTAATTATATTTCACTCACTTAATCACATAGGATAAAAAAAAAATAAAATTTCGAAGACTGATTGTGTTGACTTGGCATTCCACAGCACAGGTATTTCCCTTTCTTTTCTTTGTGTTTCTTTTCTTTTTCTCTCAGAAGTCAGGACTACCAAAACTCCCTAAATCAAGAGAAGAACAACTTTTCACAGCAGACTAAATGAAGTGTCGTCCATTTACTGGTTGAAAAGAGTTACTCCACTGAAATAAATTGAGAGAAGGAATTATGTAACATTGGTACATACAGCAGACTAACTGAGGATACCACCCAATTACTGGATATGCATCACAATATTAATAATAAGAAATTTAACTAACCCAAAAATAAGGAGAGCGCATGTCTGGGAAAATCACTGAAGAAAGCGTTGTTTGGCGCAGCAGACTAATGAGGATTCCACCCATTACTGGTCGTCAAAACACAAGCATCCGTTCGATGATTTAAAACTAAAAAAAAAGTACTAAAGTTGTAGTATACACGCAGCAGACTGATCGAGGATCTCACCCAATCACTGGTCGTGTAATACATTAAGGAATATTAGAAGTGTCTGAAGGAAAATTAAATCAACTCTAAATCAAGTCTTAAAAAAAATTCTGACTAACAAAAAAATTTTTTTTTTTTTGAAAAAAAAGGACGAAATAATTTTTTGAAAAAAAAGGACGAAATTCGGGCCCCACGTTGGGCGCCACCTGTAACGTACCCTCGAGGTGATATTCGAGGAAGGACATCTGAGTTGAGAACCAATCTCACCCACATTACCATAAATAAGGATGTCATCAACCCAACCCAAGATATTACCTTTAGACCATCCACCTTTCACACTATCGTTATTCCTCAGCGCTACAGGGACACTAAGAAAGTCCTGATAGCAAGGCAGATGGTTGTCCATTGACTCACGACCGCTTGGCATGCTTGCATAGCCAAAACTAGCTCGTCGGAGGGGGGGTTCTTGCGTCGGAATCATGGACGTCCGTTACGTTTTCATGCCGTTGCTGTACGGAAAATCGAGCGAAGCCTGAATAGTCCTATTCATCCTAAAAAATTCCTATAAGGATATAACGTGAGGAGAGCACCGATGTATAAGCTCGTCTGAGGATTTTCCCTCCCTCGGTATCATACCAAAGAATATAAATTCTTGAACGATACCATCCTGGATTACCATGTCCTCATTTTTATAGTAACCCCCACATGAAACGACTGATATACTCCATCACTTCACGCGTCGCCTACCATCTTACGACCATCTTACGACCCGGGTGCCCTTGGCAAAGTCACATCCACTATACGGTTCTTATTTCATAATCATATTAAGCAAACAAAACTAAAAGTTGGAATCAAAAAAAAAGAATCGGAACACGGTCACTCATTCGAAGGTACGACAGCATCTGTGTATCTGTGATCAATAAAAACCATCATCGACGAAATGCACAAAAAGAAAAAAATACTTTCCAAAGCTTTAGCTCATTTCATGTTTAATAAGAAAACAATTTAATAAGAGATTCATGGTAATAACAGCAAAAATAAGTCCTAAAAAATAATAAGCTACATATAAAATGTGATTATGTTAGGTTAAGTCAAACTTGTAAATAAGGATCAAAAAAAAAAAAAAGATTTACGATAATGAAATCCAACTTCAACTTTAAAATCCAATTTTCTAAAAGTATGTGAGCTTTAAGTTTCACTAGCATTTGCGCTTACTCAGCCTGCCACTGGTAAGAGCGTAACAATTTCATTTTTTTCTTTTCTCAGACTTGATTGAACTTTTTCTTATAGGTTTTTCCTTTTTCTCTATGGGTCTATTTAATATATATATATTTTCATTCTATTTCTTTTTCACAGAATATTCTAATTCGTTTAAGCAAAGGTTAAAAGTTCCACCGTCTTTGGTTCAAAATCTTTTATAGCATACTTTAAGGATTACGTAAAATACTGGCATTTGATATAAAAATTATAAAAAAAAAATTCTCTTAACACTATCAAAGAGATCGTTCAAATTTGGAATAATGACATTAATAAAATCAAATCACTTACCCCGCATAAACAACAAACAAAATCTCATATTTGCCTTGCGTTTTTAAATCGACGTTGAAATTCCTCCTGATGGTGTGCACAGCATCGAGGGTATGGCGTTGATCATAAGAAAGTGTTGACAATTGTTGGCATACATATGTTTACGTACATATGAGATTCTCTTTTTTTTGTTTAGCTAGATTACGATAAAAAGAAGAGAAGAAAAATTTGAACAACCTTAACACACTCGATCGTATTGACTTTAAACTATTGGATACTTAACTTTTCACAATTTAATATTGGCGAGAGCAAATTTTCAGTAGGTAAATAGGTAGAAGAAGGAAAACAAAAAAAACGTGAGGTAGGGTGAAGCGTACTGTGGGTGGCTGCTGTGGTTGTTGTTGAATGCGATGAGTAAAGATGGGAAGACGGATGAGACGGATGAATGGATGGTGCTGTGATTGGGATGAAACGTAAGGTGCTGATCAAATCTATTGATATGATCACGATTCACGATGATATGAGGATGGCTGCTGCAGATGATTTTTTTTTCTCTTGCGTATGCTGATGCTGATCTGTGAGTTTTTTTTTTTTCTTTGGGTAGGTGTTTTTGCTGTTGGGGCTTTATCTTTGGCGTCAGAGGTGTTGTTGTTGTACGGCAGGCGATCTGTTTTTCTGGTGGGGCTTCTGTCTGGTGGGCTGCTTCTTGATTTTTTCTTCTTCTGGCGTGGGTTATGTGTAGCGGGTGGCTTCTTGTAGGTCGATCTTAGGCGTGCTTTTACTTCTATTTTAGCTAGGCACGTGTGTACTAAATGTATGCCTACGATGGTTAGTACATGTGCTCTGCCTAGGTTATTTGCGCCTGAGTATTTAATATACATGAAGAAAATTTTAATTCTGCTTATGCTTTTACAAAACCTTTTCTTTCGGAAAAGAGGCGAACTTACCCTTCAGCGTTCTCCTGAGTTCTTGCTTTGCAAGAGGTGTTGGTCAGGTATCTTTCTTGTGGTACCTATTCTTTTCCGTCACTTTTTTTTTTCTTTTTAAAATGGGAGGGAAGGGTTTCTCGCAAATGGCTTTTTTTTTTTTATTTTATAGCTTATTTTTTTTCAAACTACACTTGATTGTTCTTTTGTTTTTGCACCACACTCTTTTGATTTTATATTTTTAGTTTACCACGTTTGATTTTTATTTTTGTTTAAGAAGACAGCGACGGAATACCCGCACCGAGGCGTCTGACGAAATTAAAAGCGGAAGATAGGTCGTGCACTGCCATATATAGCGTCGGGTCAGCTTGTTGGGTTACGAAAACTCCCTCTCCAATACATTCGCAAAATGTAAGATGGTGGCTATTCGCACTTCCTTTTTTCGGCATATTTTCGGCAATTTTATTCGGAAAATTCTGTTTTTCGTTTCAAAATTTTCTTTAGGATTTTAGAAAAATAGGTGTGACGTTGTTTTGTTATTTTGAATAAAATATCCTTCAATAGAAAAAGACGCGTAACTGAACTGCGTTTGTGTTGGGGACGCCGATCCTCTTCGTGGGTGTTAAATGATAAGGTGTTTTGAATTTCGAAAAGTATCTATCTTGCATGCTCCCATATTACGTGGAGCGATCTTAGTCATATCAACTTTGCAAGCTTACGTGGCCCGATTGGTATGACCGTCATACCATGATGTATTGATTTTTGGGGTCCGGGATCAATTCCGTATGCTGCTCCTCTTTTACATTTTTTTTTTTTTTTTTTACTTTAGCTTTTTTTCTCATATTTATCTGTAGTTTTATTTAGATTTATTTGTAAGGGTTGCATTTAGTTTTCTTCCCCGTAATTTAACGATTTGTTCAATACTCGACGATGTTCATTCCTCTCTCTCATCTAATGACCGAACCAACACGTTCCACACCTCACACACTACCTTACCTTCATTCTTCTATAAGCGATTGCTATTACTTCAACCTAATCCTCAAACCAACTGAACTAATTTGAATTTGGAAACTGAATTTGGATTTGAATTTTGAACTTGGAAGTATGAATGATCGAATAAAAAAAAAATACATGAAAACTGTAGTTGTAATATGTATATAAAAAAAATGGTTTCCTACAAGTATTCGAGGAATTATCGTAGGACCTTCAAATTGCGGGAAGACAAATGTGATGCTTAGCATTCTTCTTGACCCTAATGGATTGAAGTTTGAAAATATTTATATTTATTCTAAATCTTTGCATCAGCCAAAATATCAATATCTTAAAAACTGATAACATCAATCAGAGGAATGGAATACAATGAATTTTCAAACAATTGTGAAATAATGACACCATCAGAAGCTAAAAATAACTCAGTTTTCATATTCGATGATGTTGCATGTCAGAAGCAAAACAATATAAGAGACTATTTTTGCATGGGACGACATAACGGGGTTGACAGCTTTTACTTATGTCAGTCCTATACTCATATACCAAAACATTTGATCAGAGATAATGCTAACTTTATCATTCTTTTCAAACAAGATGAGTTGAATTTGAAGCATGTTTACAAAGATCATATTAATTCAGATCTGACATTTAATCAGTTTAAAGAGTTGTGTTCTCACTGTTGGACTGATAATTTTGGATTCCAGGTTATAGACAAAGAGAGCAGTATTTTAAAAGGTCGCTACAAAAACAGTTTCAATAAAACTGCATTGCTATAAATACGCATTTACCATTTAAGATCCAAACATTCTGACAATATCACTGTTAGAGACAGCTAGCTGGTTAAAGGCAAATAATTTCTTTTTCATAAATCATAGAAATGGATGAAAACGTGGTACAAGATCTAGTGAAAACTAAAAATGTGCTTAGAAATAAATATTTACAACTTAAAACTGGCCAAAATATGAGAGAAACTCAATTGGAAAACACATTCAAACCTATTGTTGAGCCGTTAAAAAAATTGATTGAGAAAGAAAGGAAAGACAATTTTCAGCAAGAGACACTAAAAAATCGTAAATTTCTATTCAAATCGTTTGATGAAAAGAACGGAACAGATCATGAACAAACAAGTTCACTAACCCAGGAACTGGAAAGCATAGACGATTCTCTTATTTTCAGTACCCCAAAGAATATAACAGGTTCTAACAGGATGTCTTTTTTAACAAAAAGTATGGACAGGCCTGACAAATCATCTTCTTTCACCCAAAAAATATTATCAGAATCGAATCGCGATACAAATTATGGTCCATATTTTGATGTGAACACTCAAACTATTAAAATAGGCAAATGAAACTTTGAAATGAATGAAAATGATATTATAATTGATGGTGAGACTTTTAGCCGAACTCCTGGTCTCATTGAGTTGATGTTAAAGAAAAATCCACGTAAGCAGAAATATGGTGCTAATGACTTAGAAGAATATCGAAAAATTTTACAAAAAACCAACGCACATAGAATAAATCATGACAGTTCTTCACGAATCAAGGGTAACAGAGGTGCAAAATATACTCAAATAATTAAAAAACTTGCTGTCGGACTTAAAGCTGAAAGCGAAAAAACAGGGGCATCTTATACTGATACTACTGAAATGACATACACAAACAAAAATATGGAATATGTGTTCTGGAATGATCCTAATGAAATTGTTAATAGACTTAGACTTTTAACAGCATCAAAAAATGCTGGCAACAATAACCATCAGAATGAAATCAATTCTATAATTGAAGAACTAAAAGAATCAAATATCATATATTAAGATTAATCAAAACCATAATCCATGCACATACAAGATGAACGTTGACAAGTTCGGTAGGAGTTCCAAACTTTTTCAAAAAACCTTAGACAATGTAGAACCTCAAAAAATCGGATTTAAAATCCTACCATCGGGTGATTTTGATATGGGGCATAGATATTTAAACAACATAGGAAAAAAACCGGGATTTCCTCACCAGGCCGTCTGCAAAGGATATGTTGATGATCAAATAAGTTTTACGGAAACACGTATTAAAAACCACGTAAACTCTTCATTGCTGGAAGTTTTGTCAACTTTTAGTGAGGAAATTCGAGTACTTAAAAATCACATAGACTCCTCTATAAAGGAAACAATAACATCTATGGTCCATGAAAACATGAAATCATTTCCGATTTCCCAAAACCTTAAAGATGCTACAGAAGAAAAGTATATTGATGATAAAGTAGGAACAAAAGTTGATCATGTTATGAAAGTAGTATTCCCATTACACCCTATGTTCCATAAGTAAGAAATATTGTTGCATTTGTAAATCTTTGTATATGTACATATGTATATATATATATATATATTACATATATGAAAGAGACTAAAGAAAAGTTCAATTTTCATAAAATAAAATAAAATTTGTTAGTTAGTATTCAGAACTTAGACAACAAGGAACCTTAAAAATGGACTCGGAAAAAATAATAAAAGATATTTGTGATTTTTTAAAAAATCATGGAGAAATATTAGATGAACACCATGAAGAGTTTAAAAGTTCTATATCTTTTCTTAAAAGATTCCAAAACAGATTTTATGTTGACTCAATTCATGGTCACCATTACTCCAATTGCTGTTGATCATCAAATCAATGTCAACTAGGACCCGATACATGTGCTTGCTATATGATTGAAAATCGTTTAGTAAGAATTAAGAAATTAATGTTATTTTATAAAAATTGGAATAAAGTAAATAAAAAATAACATATTTTATATAGCTATAAAAGACTTCTTTTTTGTTTTGTTGTATTCACTCCTTACAAATATGAGTAAACGGCAGGTTGTGGAAGAGTTGCATAAGCCAGCACGTAGAAATTTCAAACGTCGTCATGTTATCATTAAAGGTTATGATGATTTATGGCAGGCTGATCTTGTTGAAATGATTCCTTATAGTTCTCAAAACAAAGAGTTTAAATATTTAATGACAGTCATCGATATTTTTTCGAAATTCGCATGGGCCATCCCAATGAAAAACAAAAAAGGAATAACTATTGCAAAAGGGATGGAACAAATATTTATTGATTCTTCTAGAACTCCCGAAAATTTGCAAACGGACGATGGGAAAGAATTTTACAACAAAACATTCAATAGCTTAATGAGAAAGTATAAAATTAACCATTACTCTACTTTTAGTTCATTAAAGGCTTCTATTGTTGAAAGATTTAATAGAACCTTAAAAGAAAAAATGTGGAAAGAATTTAGTTTCAATGGCAGCTATAAATGGATAAATATTTATAAGAAATTACTCCATGAT
This sequence comes from Melanostoma scalare, assembly GCA_949752695.1. Lineage (NCBI taxonomy): Eukaryota > Metazoa > Arthropoda > Insecta > Diptera > Syrphidae > Melanostoma > Melanostoma scalare. Next base: position 119,320,901 of record OX456984.1, on the reverse strand, counting down.
TACAATCATTCTTTTCACAGAACCATTAAATGTTATCCTGTAGATGTAACGAAGGAAAATTCAAAATCTATATTACCACTTTTCAAAACCAAGAAAAGAGAAATAATTAAACAAAAATTTAAGGTCGGTGATAAAGTAAGAATCAGCAAACATAAACATGTATTTGAAAAAGGATACACCCCCAACTGGACAACTGAGATCTTTAAAATAAGAAAAATCCAAGAAACTAACCATATAACATATCTTCTTGAAGACTTTGAAGGAAAACCCGTACAAGGCGGTTTCTATAATGCAGAATTAATGAAGTCAAAAAGTAAAAACGTATTTCTGGTGGAAAAAATTCTACAGACAAGAGGCAATAAAGTTTTTGTTAAGGGGTTGGGATTTCCAACAGAACATAACTCATGGATAAATAAAAACGAAATCCTATAAAATGTATTGAATAAAATTAAAGAAATAAATTCCAAAAATCTGATTGACAACATTTTCTTTATTATACATGAACCGACACACATTGATTATTTAGGGACATCTATATAGAATACCTATGAAACGACGACACAGTGACCCGCATCGATCCTTTGCACTTGAATCTTTCCACCTTTTCCAATTTTCAAGCAAATATAACATTTCCCTAACAGATTATTTTCAGAATCCTCTGTTGATTTATATTCGTAAATATTAGTACTTGGCTATTTAGGGACATCTATATAGAATACCTATCAAACGACGACACAGTGACCCGCATCGATCCTTTGCAGTCATAAATTTGCTTGTGGATTGGAATTTTCTAAAAACCACTTTCATTCGTTCTCACAATCTACACTTTTTTTATTTACAAACAATCCAACATTCCTTTACCTTTAACTTCACTCTTTACACCTTTACCTTTACCTTTACCCAATTTTCTAACAAACAAAACATTTCCTTAACACTTTATTTTCACAATCCTCTTTTCATTTATCTGTAGATTTTAATACTCGACTTCACGACATGGTGTCCCGTGTCGATCCCTTACAAACAACCATAAACAACGTTACATTGGGTTTTTTCACTCACTAATAAAATCATTAATTTATTCACACTTTCTATTCCTCCTACATTTACCTTTCTTCAAATTTTCAAATATTCTAACGTTTAACGGATCGGTCCCAAGTGCACCTATTCCTACTAATGTTGATTGGGGTTCTTTTGTTTCTAGTTTACATTAATGATATGGAAAAAGTGTTAAAATATTCGTGGCTAAAACTTTTCGCTGACGATGGTCTGTTGTGTATATCTGGTCGTGATTTAACTACGTGTGTGAACAATCTTATTGAAGATCTTTGTGCAATAAACAATTGGCTAAAAATGAACCGTCTGTTGTTAAATATGGAAATATGTTGAAAACTGTTCACTAGAAATTGTACCTAATATTAAGTACCTCGGTGTGATAATAGATAATAAACTGTGTTGGAATGAACATATTGACTATCTGTGTAAAAAAGTGTCAAAGAAGTTAGGAGTTCTTCGAAAAATAAGACCTAGTTTATCAATGAACAGTGCAATAAAAGTATACAATGTGATAATTAAACCCCACTTCGAGTATTGTCCTACCATCCTTTTCTTCTGTAATATCTCCCAAAAAAGTAGACTGCAGATTTTACAAAACAAAGCAATGCGCATTGTACTGAAACGTGATCGTTATGCTAGTATCCGTGAAATGCATGAATCATTACACTGGTTCAATATTAACCAAAGACTATTTATGCTGACAATGACATTTATATTTAAAATAAAAAATGTGCCCTGAATATTTGTGTGAAAGAGCTACAACCAATGTTAACGCAGCATATCACTTGCGCAACAGCGAAGATTTCATCATTCAACGGATGAGAACAACAAGAGGTCAACGTTACATGTTCTACGATGGCTTGCAATCATTCAATCGACTGCCTCATCATATTAAAAATGCAAACAACATAAACACATTCAAAAGACTTATTGCCTTATTCATAAATGAAAATATAATTTAGTAGTTTAAATTTTTTTTAAATTTTTTAACAAACTATATTTATTTATGTTAATTATTATATAACTCTGTTAGAACTGTTCATGTTTAATTTAATGGCGCTTTCAGGCCAAATAAAATCTTACAATACAATACAATACAATATTTCAAAAATTCTTTCACCGTTAGAATGCTACACTATCACCGAACACCGAGTAACATAAACTTTAATTCATCCCCATATTCCCACGAGAACGGAATTGGGAACTCAGACTTCGAAAATACTGGACAGATTTTAAAAATTCTTTCTGCTCTAGGATGCTACATTATCCCTCAATAACATAGACTATATTTCATCCGATCCGTATATTCTCGCGGGAACAGAAACGGGAACTAGAACGGGAACCTTAAAACCGCATGACCGATTTCAAAAATGTTTTCCACTTTAAGATGGTGCATCATCAATATCCCACATTTACATAAATTATTTCATCCTCATATTCCCACGGGGCCCGGGCAACGCCAGAAGGTTCAGCTATATATTTTTTTTATCCAGGATTGGGATCGGAAACCTAGATACTACTGGAAAGATTTCACAAAATCTTTCAAAACTGGGATGATACATTATCTCTCAGTAACTAAGATTATAATTCATCCCTATATTCCTACGGGAACGAAAACATGAACCTCAAAACTATTCGACCGATTTCAAAAATTCTTTCCAATTAAGGATCATGCTCGAACGTGATTGGGAACGCAACCTTATATAACTATTTGACCAATTTCGAAGGACAAGGAGACGACCCCGTCTAAAACATTTTTATCACGCCACAGACATAAAATGTAAACGGAATGCTTAAAATCAGAACAGGAAAAGTAAGCAGTGAAAGAAAAAACCGACATAGGGCATTGACTATCGTTTCATTGGCTCAAATAAAAATAAAGCAGCTTGCAACAGAGACGACATCAATGCAATGCGTTAGCTTTCGTTATAAACAAAACACTGTTCTATAAAAAAAAAAAAAAACAAAATAAAAGCTGACTTATCGTGTCAGACTAAGCGTGCATAGTCCCAATATCAGCAAGTTAATGAGTCAGCGGAGATCTTCGCTCAACACCCTTAGCTGCTTTAGACATACTCATATACCCCTTATCCCTCGACATTCACGGCGTTGTTGAGGTCTGTATTTTTAAGGTTCCCATCCTTCTGTTCCCGTGGGAATATGCGGATAAAATATAGTACATGTTATATAGTACATGTTCCCTCCGAAATGTTTCATCTAAAATTCAAAAGAACCTTAAAGTTATTAAACCGATTTCAAAAATTCTTTCAACTCTAGGATGTTACAATATCTCTCAGTGACATAGATTTACATTTCATTCACATATTTCCATGGGAACGGAAGATCCCACAGGAACAGGGTTGGGAACGGAAACTTAGAGACTACTAGACTGATTTCAAATATTCTTTCAGCACTGGGATGCTACATAATTCCTCAGTAACTAAGCAAAGATTTCATCCCTATAATCCCATAGGAACAGAAACAGGAACGAGAACGGGACCCTTAAAAAACTACAGACCCGAGCAACGCCGGGCGGCTCAGCTAGTTGCTAATAAATTCGTATAAATATTATTCCCGTATTATGTCCCAGTCTGACTCTGACCGCGAGTTATGAAATTGCCGCATTAATGCCACTTTCAAGGTTGACCAGTCTGGACGTCCATAAGATCGTTGGTATTGCCAAAACCATTCGTAGGCGGCACCCGAGAGAAGGAGGTGGAAATCTCTTAAGACCTCGGCACAGCTACAATCGTACTGTGCCTGTAACGTTTCTAGTCTAAATATGAAGTCCTCCACTGAAATTGTCTCTAAATACCCATCGAACCTTAATCCCCATTTATCTACTTTGATGGGAGTGCACCTAGGTCTATTTTGAGGATTAGACCAAGTAGATGGGTTTCGATGGTACTGGTGTTGTTGCTGGTTATAGTACAGTGCATGGTACATTTCTGGCTCCGAGTCTTTTACAAATGGTCTGGACTGTGGATCCAGTTGAGAATGCCTACTTTGAAATGTTTGATGACCTACTCGCTGGTGACTAACATCTGGGATCGGTTCAATTGGATGAGCTGGCAACGAATTAAGTGTTAGCTTACTCAGGAAACTATTGAACTTTTCGTCCAGCGACCTACTTATTTCCTCTTTAAGAGAGCTAGCGTAATTTCCTTGCGCTGCAACTACTGCAGTGTTAATGGCTAACATCAGTTCCGCTGAAATACTCTCCCTTCCTGTTCTATTTCCTTGCGCCCCCTGGCTCTCCCAGTTCGATTTGTCCTGTAAATTCTCTACTTCTCCTAACTGTTTCATATTTTTAGCTTGCTTTTGTGCATTTCCCGCATTTAAGTTTTCATCTCTACCTATACCACTCAGTATACTATACGGCGGCCCTTGCGGAGATGTTTCGCTATGAGTATGGCTAGCTGAACTTACTGGACTTGGAATGTTTGGAGGGGGATGGGACAGATCGACTAAATCACGAATCCCTTCTGAACCTGACGGAGCTGCAGAACTTTTGTTGATTGCAGAATGTCCAGCGAACGGCATTTCACTTGCTCTTGCAGCGGATCTGGTAAGTATAGAACTTGTTAGCTTGCTTGTTGCTTACCTTCTTATTTTTCTTTATAGGGCTCATATCAACCCCAAAGCAACTGATCAGACCAATCTGTTCTTTCGGATCAGATCAATAATAAAACGCGGCTATTATTAACCGCGTTTTATTATTGATCTGATCCGGATCAGATCATGGGTTTATTAGCGTTACAACAACAAAGCGAAATCCTGCTTTTTAGTTGGATCTATTTTTGTGATCTAAAAATTAGTTCTTCTATTTCACACAAGAGGTGACTTTCCATTGAAAACGTTGGTATCATTTCCAATATTTCCAACAACAACAGTATTGCCACATGAACATTTTTATCTGTGTGAAATGAAATATATTTTAGATAGATAGCGAGAAACTTCACATTTATTCATTTTTGTATAATACATGACATAATAAAAAAGTTTTACAAAACAAAACATATGATCGTGAAATTAATAAGAATTAGTGCAAAAAAGGGTATATTTGACAAAGTGCATGAGTTTCATTTTTCCCTAAAAAAAGAACAAAAAATTAACCGTTGAAAAAAAAGTTCGTTGGGCAACTCTGCAACTCTTTTGAAATGTCAGTTGAAAGAGCGAGTCTCTCACAGCTTCCAACTGGAAAAATTATGATCTAAAGCTGTTTTATTATCAAGATCTAATCCGGATTGGATCATTGTGATAATAAAACGCGGCTATTATTACAAATAATATTATCAATCATTCAAACATCTGTAATGTCTCTTGCAACAGTTTCTCTTTCCGTCGTTTCATTACTGCCTCTTTCAACAGTTTCTCTGTCCAATATTTTTTTTTTACTGCCTCTTTCAACAGTTTCCTTTTCCAATATTTCATTCATATCTTTATTACAATTTTCAACTTCAGCAGATATGTACATACCCATCTGGCATTTTCCTTATATTATCATGAGCATATTTATATTTTCTACTAGCTGAGCCGCCCGGCGTTGCTCGGGTCTGTAGTTTTAAGGTTCCCGTTCTCGTTCTTGTTTCTGTTCCTATGGGATTATAGGGATGAAATCTTTGCTTAGTTACTGAGGAATTATGTAGCATCCCAGTGCTGAAAGAATATTTGAAATCAGTCTAGGAGTCTCTAAGTTTCCGTTCCCAACCCTGTTCCTGTGGGATCTTCTGTTCCCATGGAAATATGCGAATGAAATGTAAATCTATGTCACTGAGAGATATTGTAACATCCTAGAGTTGAAAGAATTTTTGAAATCGGTTTAATAACTTTAAGGCTCTTTTGAATTTTAGATGAAACATTTCGGAGGGAACATGTACTATATAACATGTACTATATTTAATCCGCATATTCCCACGGGAACAGAAGGATGGGAACCATTAAAATACAGACCTCAACAACGCCGTGAATGTCGAGGGATAAGGGGTATATGAGTATGTCTAAAGCAGCTAAGGGTGTTGAGCGAAGATCTCCGCTGACTCATTAACTTGCTGATATTTGGACTATGCAAGTTATACCACCCACAGTTCATACAATTCAGTAATCAATCCCTAAGGAACAGATACACAACTTCCTTTTTCTTTGTATCTCCAAGATACTTTGTTGCAAAAGCAACAGCCAGTTCCCAACGCAAAATGCATTTCAGCATTATGCGAACAAAAGAATACTTCGTGGACACTTTTATTCTTTCATCGTTGCAAACGCAACTAGATACCACATCCGATTAAGCATTAATGAATCATGGTTAATGCAATACTAATATCGCGTAGGCGGGTCGATTGCTTCCCTAGCTTATCTTAAAACTAAAATTGTATTTGAGAGTCAGTCTTCATCTGGCTCGAAAGAGGAAAACACCTCTCGTTACCAATACTGTAATACTATTAAGTGAATTAAATGAAATAAAATATTTTTTTTTAGTAAAATACGTACGGAGTAACTAACTGGCGCCCAACGTGCTTGGAACCTGAATATAATTCCTATTAAAGAGTTTCGGAAGCCATAATAAAAGATATGACATTCCAGTCGGTTAAATCATTACTTAAGTGAAGTTTTACAAAATATTACGATCACAAATGATCAATCCCCGAATGAAACTCTAAAAAACATAACGATCACAAATGATCAATCACTGTGTGAAGTGTTAAAAAAAAATAACGATCACAAATGATCAGTCCCAGAGTGAAGATTACAAAATATAACGATCACAAAAGATCAATCCCTGTGTAAATTGTTAAAAAATATAACGATCACTGATATAAAATACTCGAAGGTCATTAAAAATATATGACATATAAAAAAAAATAATAAAGGGCAGTATAAAATAAAACAAAAAGCCCCAACGGATTCAATACGAGGCAAAGGGCAGAACAAAAACCAGTCGAAAGCCCCAACGAGTTCGAAAACCAACAACATACAGCAAAACGAGTTTGAAAACCAACAACATACTGCAACAAGAAAGATGCTATTGTAAGTTAAATATTGCCAATGTAATATGAATATCGTAAGTTAAAAAATAAATAGTATAAAAAAAAACAAATTAGAATAAAGTGTTAAGAAATAATTAAATATTGGAAAGTTAAGCAAACCTGGAGGCTCTAGTAAAAAAATTGTCCGAGTTAAGTCTTTCAAACACCATGCCTAACGAACTAACCATCGAGTTGATAACTCAACTTATCGCCAATGCAACGGCACCATTAATAAATGAAATACAAAAACTTAAACTAGAATTTGAGTCAAAAGACTCACAAGTAATTGAGTATGAAACTCAAAATATTGACGAAACAATAAAGTGCGACGAAGCGCTAGACATAATAAAATCTCTTCCAGAATTTTCTGGAAAACAAAGTCAATATATAAGTTGGCGAGAAGCCGCTTACAACTGCATGTCCCTATACAAAATAGGAAGCAGGAAATACTTCGCAGCATTAACTATACTGCGCAACAAAATAACACAAAATGTCAACGATGTTTTAACCAACCACGGCACTGTGTAAAATCTTGATGCTATAGTAGCCCGTCTAGACTTCGCGTACTCCGACAAGAGGCCAATACATATTGTCGAAGATGAACTTAGCGTTCTTCGCCAGGGCAAGATGTCTGTAATAGACTTCTACAATGCGGTTAACAAAAAGTTAACCTTGCTCATTAACAAAACGATAATGACGCACGGGACGAATAATACGATAACAAGAGAGCTGAACACGAAAAACAGAACATAATGCTCTGCGCGTGTTTATAACGGGGTTAAATCCTCCATTATCAAACATTATACACTCAATGTCCCCGGTAGATCTTCCCAACGCCTTGGCAAAAGCCCAGGAGTTGGAATCCAATGAGCAGAGAGCCCCATTTACCGAAATATTCTCTTCGTATAAATATAATAATAAAAACAAAACTTATAACAATATTAATCATCATTAAAATAATAATGATACAAATATTCCCCAAAATAAAAAAGCTAACCAACATAGCAATACCCTTAGATATCCCAAGCGGGAACTCAACCCAAGACCAATTCACTCTGGTTTTAATCAACAAGAACCAGAACCAATGGAAGTTGATCCTTCCACTAAAATGCATTATCAGCAAACAAATTTTAACCATTCTCAAAATCAGAAAAACAATCAAAACAATTTTGGGGTTAACCCAAACCACTTCCAGTCGGAACAATGAAGAACCTTTGTATATATATCGTATAGTACTATCACCAATATTTTTTTTGGAACTTGGAAGTCGAAAGTGGTCCACAAAATTTCCAATGTGGTCCACAAGCCTAATTTTCAAGAGCAGGAGGTAAGAGTAGGAAGCAAATAACAACGTTTAAATTTCATCATATATGCATAACTTTCTAACCCATAGGAAATGCTCACCTAGATTGATACATTCCACCATGAGCATAACAGCTGCTCCGCTGGTGTTGGCGCACCCTAGTGACGAACAATGTTAATAAAAAATATTGGAAAGTGATATTACTATAGTTTCTATATACAAAGGAAGAACTTTCCAAAAACGAAATAAAAACAGTACTCAGTCCAATCAACCCCAACCAAAAACTCAAAGAATTAACAATATAACAGAAAATCATTTTTTAGAAGATTGGGGGCAGTCGGATTGCCCTACCTATACAAGGTCGACAGAGACACAAATAGAAAATTAAAAATTTTAATTGATTCTGGGGCCACCGCATGTTATATTAACAAAGGTGTGTTTCCCAATAAAAAAGAACTAAAAAATTATAAGAGGGTTAAGACTGTAAATGGATTTTCCATAATAAAATATTACCATAATTGTCAAATCTTTGGTAATGACCAAATTTTTTATGAGATCGATAATCTAAAATCCGATCTCTTAATAGGCTTTAACTTATTAAAAAAAAATGCAATTATAAACCTAAAAGACGGGTTTTTAAAATATGCCAATAAAAAAGAAAAAATATTGGACTGTAAAAGTATCGCCTCAAAAGAGGAGGTATATGTCAATCACAAAAATAAAAATACCGCCTTGGAAAGGAAAATTTCTGATAAAGAAATAAGTAATAAGAATACCGCCTTGGAAAGGAAAATTTCTAATAAAGAATTAAATAAAAATACCGCCTCGGAAAGGAATTATAAAAAAAATGAAATAACCACCTTGGAAAGGAACTTAACTCATATAGAATATGAAAACAGTTTTAAAATTGAAAAATATCTAGAATCAGTGATGCAACTTGTCATTCAGCTTTTGGTGTATTCTCCGAAGAAGAACACAGAAATAATTTTATAAAAAACCCTGAATTATGTGAGGAAAATATATCTCAATTAAGGGAACTTGTTATTAACACAATACAAAAAAGCCACTCCAATATAAACACAAGTTTACCTTTTCGAACTGACGTTCGTGCAAAAATTCGTATTGAAATAAATACTCCTATATGGAGTCGGCAATATCCTTACCCTCATTCTTGCAATGATTTCGTAAACGACGAAATAAAGAGATTACTTCAAGAGGGGATAATAAGGAAAAGTGTAGGACCTTACAATTCTCCCATTTGGATAGTTAACAAAAAAGGTTTTAATCCAGACGGAACTCGAAAAATGCGAATGGTAGTAGATTACAAAAAAATAAATAATCATACCATAGAAGACACTTACCCCATACCAGAAACAAGTATCATATTGTCAAATTTAGGTAGGTCAAAATACTTCTCAACAATAGACTTAGAATCCGGTGTTACACTTTTTATTTCGCGAAAATTAACTTTACGATGGATCGATATTATGATACTAGACGCGATTGGATTTTCCGAATCCAATTAATAAGAAACAATTAATAAAATAAACGAAATTAAAAACGATTGAAAGAAATGCACAACCGGTGTGCCGCGAGGTAAACAAACGAACTGTCAATCGCGCTGATAAGTAAAAGTGTAACACTCAGCAGGTAGGCTGCTGACACCACGACTAAGCTCAGCTGGGCTGGGTTCGTAAACAATGTAATGATAGCGTAGCGCGAATAAGACGATCGATCGCGAATAAAAGAACCGATTAATTTAATAATTAAAAGAATGAATTAAAAGTATTATTTCTCAGTACAGGGTGTACTAAGAAAAGATGGGCGCCAGGAAATTTTGAGGTGAAACTTCCAAACCACTAATTAGTTCTGAAATAGTAAGAACTGAATAAAAAAACAATGCAATTAAATTCCCAAAGGGATTTAAGGCTATTTATTGTGTTTAACTGTTGGGAAAACCGTACAAGAAGTGGATTAAAAACCCAAATCTTTTCAACGATATGATTACAATATGGTAGACGGTTAGGGGAACCGTTTATAAAGGTAAACAAATGAAAACAACCGGAAGATTGAAACGTTAATTGTTCTTTCCCGAAAAGAACAATTATTAAAACTAAAAAAAAGGTCGCGTGTCTCACAATTTTGAGAGTTTTCGATGGCAAAGATCAACCGAATCTTAATTTGACAACACTTGCAAAAACTAATCACTCTACTTATCTTTTCTTTTTCTCCTGCTTTTCTTTCCTCCTTCGAAATTCTCTGTTTTCTGTCCGTCTTACAATTCCTTCTACTCCTGTAATATTAATCCTCTCACTGACTCTAAAACTTTTCTATAAACACTTTTTCGATTGGCAATACAATATTCTCAACTATTTTCAACTTCCTTAAAATTTCACTTTTCTCTTTAAATCTCTAATTCGCAAGAAAACCACTTGTCGCTTTTTAGGTCAACCAAGAAGTGCTTGATCTTGTCAGTTTGTCCTTACTCGACCCTCAAATTTACACACACATTCATACAATCGGCCAATCGTGTCTCGAGGTTTTCTGTCACGGCTTTCTAGCACATGCAGCCTTATGGCTGACAAGCACCTCCGTTGTCGAATTCCAGCGAGACCTTTCACTCGTACAATTTTCCAGTCACATTGAACTGAAAAAGTTGTTGGGGGTTTGTTCCCAAAACTTATCCAGCTCATTAGTCGAGATCAGACCCCTCCCATAAAACATGTCGAGAAAAATGAAAGTTCCTGAAAGTTGAAAATAATACTTCTGGGCATTTTCCCAGTTACTCTACTATATAATCTACTGAGTCAGGGAAAGGATAAAATTCTCTGTGTTACAACTTTTCGAAAATTGAAGAAGGGAGCAAAAGCTACTAAAACCAAAATGAACTACTTTACCATATTCGGTGGATCTTTGCGCAGATTTGGGGAAAAGGGAAAACTATTAACGTTTCATTCTTATGAATCGGTTTTACAAAAATAAAGTTAATTTTAGGATGTTAACACTTGCAGCACTACGCTGCACAGTGTGTCTCATAACGATGTATGGCGTTTACAAGTGCCATTTCTATTGATCTCCTCTGTGATATGTGTATGTATGTGTATAATGTTGTGTGTGTGATATCCTGCTTGTTTAGTGTGTGTAATGATGTGTGTGAATGATGATGAGTGTAAAGATGGTAGTTATAATGATGATGAAGGGTGAATGATGGTATAAGTATATGCATGTACGTATGTGTAACTGATGATCATGATGTGAATGTTAATGTTTGTGAATGATGGTGTATGAGAATGATGATGTTTCTTAGCGACGAAGTATAACATTCAATGTAAGAAAATAGTGTGCGAGTCTCCAGAGGCATCTGGCTCGACACACCAAACGCCGGCATCAGTTCAGCTCATCCGCTGATTACGACATGCACCTATTTTGTCATTTGCTCAAAGCTATGTTTCGATCACATTGCTAAGAGCAAACAACGGAGAAATGATGGGACGAAGAAATGATAGGGAAGGGTTTGAGGAAAAGAGAGGGATATCGAAATCAAAATAACTAAATGTAAGAAAGGTTTTTGTTGCGGGAAAATTTACCGTAACAAATTCCACCCTTACCTACCAAAGAGAGAAACTGGGCTTTTCGAAAGAAAAGCCGAAGTAACAGGAAAAGAAAAGGTTAGACAACACAACAAAATGGAGCACACACTATAGCAGACAACACAACCAGAACTCAATCGCTCCTGGCGAGAGTATGAGCACATCACAGAGCTTTTACTGCTCTCAGTATCTCTTTGCGAGCACATCCTTGCTACGCGACTACCTTACGCCCTCTCTTCAGGGTCGTCGGAACAAGGTTTGAGGTCCTTGACATTCCACGTTCCTCGAGAAACACCATTGGCATCTTCGAGAACGTATGTCCAAGCCGACACTCTTTTCTTCACCCGAAACGGGCCCACAAACTTCGGAGCTAACTTTGCAGCGTAATAATTCGCTGCATCAGAAAGCGCGAAGTTCCGTCGCCAAACCAACTCGTTTGGAAGGAACTGAACGTCCCTGCGTCTAAGGTTATATGTTTTCGCAGCCTTCTTAGACGCCGACTCTAACCTCATCGCTATTTGCTCCCTAAGCTTCCTAAACTGTTCCCTACTGAAGTCCCTATCGCTATTCCTACTCTGGTCCCTATCACTATCCCTACTATTTTGAATGGGCGTTGCGGTGGAGGAACCAGCAAACGTCACCATTCCCCTACCGAAATTCGCGTAATACGGTGAAACTCCTAAAACTTCATGCTGGGCCGTGCGAATACTGCACGCTACTTTCGCAAGCTGCGAGTCCCAGACCCTATGATTATCTGACTCATAAGCCCTAAGTGTAGTCTTTAAAATTTGATTAATACGTTCCGCGGGATTCGCTTGCGGGTGATAATGCGCGGTAAACCGAATCGACGAACCGTAGGCATCACACAACGCTTTCAGTTCCTTACTCTTGAACTGGGGACCGTTGGCGCAGACAACAAATTTGGGTACGCCGAACAGAAGGAAAACGTTGTCTTCCAACTCTTTACAGACCGATTTGGCTGTAGCAGATCTCAAGGGAAACAAAAGTGGGAACTTTGTAAAATAATCAACAACGGTTAAAATATAAATAAAACCCCTACTAGACTTCGGTAATGGACCAACTAAGTCCACACATACCATCTCCCATGGGTCGGTAACCCCTTTCCTCTCCGTCATCAACCCAGCCGGTTTCTCATTAATCGGCTTCACGCTTTGGCACACTTTACAAAACCTAACATATTTAGTAATATCTGACCTCATCTTAGGCCAGTAATACTTTTCGCCTATCCTAGCAAATGTTTTCTTTACCCCTATATGCCCTGCTAATGGATGGTCATGATTCTCAAATAAAACCTTTTTCCTATCTTCCTTACCTACTACTAATTTCCACTCGCTACTACTGTCATGGACTAACACATGACTTGACCTAACAAACTTATATAATTTCCCGTCTTCTACTCTCCACGCTGGAAAAGACAACGGTTTCTTTTCCACCTCCGACATCATTTTTCCAATCCAAGGGTCGGTTGTTGGCTCGGAAATCCCAGAAACAACTGGCACACTCCTAAAGAGCATGTCCGGCACTACATGATCCTTCCCTTTACGATGGATGATATCGAAGTCAAACTGCTGCATACGTACAGCCCACCTCGCCAGCCTTCCCGCTGGATCCTTCAACTTGCTAAGCCAAATCAAGGAGTAGTGATCGGTAATTACCGAAAACTTAACTCCCTCCAGATAAGGCCGCAACTTTTCTATCGCCCACAAAACTGCCAGGCACTCTTTCTCTGTGGTCGAATAATTTCGCTCACACCTATTGAGTGATCTGCTCAAATAGCAAATCACCTTCTCACCTTCCTCGAAGTTCTGACTCAAAACAGCCCCGATCCCAAAATCAGAAGCATCCGTTTGAACGACAAACGGCTTCGAAAAATCAGGACACGTCAAAATGGGCGCTGCTACTAAACACTCTTTAGCTTTCCTAAAGCTCTCCTCACAAACACTATTCCACTCAAACTTCTTGTTTTTCCTAAGTAAATCGGACAACGGCTTCACCAAACTCGCAAAGTTTGGTATAAATCGCCTATACCAGGACACCGTGCCGATAAAACTCCTAACCTCTTTTACATTCTTTGGCGATGGAATCCCTAACATACTTTCTATTTTCTCTGGATCCATGTGTAAACCATTGCGGTCTACAACATAGCCTAAAAACTTCAGAGATGGCCTACAAAAATGACATTTTTCCCTACCAACTTTTAGACCTGCCTTGATAAGTCTTCTGAAGACTTCTTCTAAAATCTCCATATGCTTCTCAAATGTATCTGTGACGATAATGATATCATCCAGATACACGAAGACATAGGGTTCTAACTCGGGTCCTAAAACGTTATCAATAAACCTTTGCCAAGTTGCGGGAGCATTGTGCAACCCGAACGGCATTCTTAAGAACTGAAACAGACCGCGGCCAGGTACCGTAAAGGCAGTATATTTTCTTGACTCTTTTTCCATCGGAATCTGCCAATAGGCCGACTTGATGTCCAAAGAAGACAAGAATTTCGCGTTATTCAGCTTATCCAGGATAGCTGTTATGTATGGAAGGGGGTACGCATCCCTATCTGTAGCCGCATTCAACTTCCTAAAATCTACACAAAACCTATACGTACCATCCTTCTTCTTAATCATGACATGATTAAGAAGAAGTGAAGCCCATGGACTGTCAGATTTTTCTATAACTTTATCTTCTAACATCTGCTCTAATTCATTATCAATAAAACCCTGAATAGCCGGAGACACTGGATAGTATCTCTGCTTAATCGGCTCTGCTGTTGTCCTAATCTTGTGCTCCACCATTTGTGTGCACCCTAACCCTTCAGGCATTTCCTTAAATGTCCTGTCCAAAAATTTTTCTAACTGTTGTTTTTCTACCTCTCCTACCTCAGTCAAATGCTCCGAATGGGAAATCGAATTCAACGAATTCTGATTCGAAAATTCCCATTCCCCTGATTGTAAATCCGGGACTATTCCCGCTAAAGCCCAAAAATCGGCTCCTAAAATCAGACAATGAGGAAGATGAGGTATAACTAAGCACCCTACTAAAACTACCTTGCCTTTAATTATAATTGGAAGTGATACTTCACCTTCCACCTGCACTCCTGCACCATCAGCTAAACTAACACTACCTACTTTGCTAGTGCCTGACTTTATACCTAAGCCCTGCAAAATTTTCCATCCATCCCTACATATGATTGTGCGAGAAGCGCCCGAATCCAAAAGCCCTACTAACCTAATCCCATAAATGCTAACACCTATATGTATATGGTCTCTTGTCCCTGCCTACGTGCTCAAGCGCGAAACTCAAATCAACTCCTGCCGACTGGTTACCAGTAGGCAACCCCGACGCATTTAACGGCGCTCTCGTCCTACTGACCCGAGAGTGCGTCTGCCGTTTCCCGAACACTGCGGGCAGTTACTTTTTGTAACCCCCTGCTTCCCACACCCATAACATCGCCTAACAGCGGAACACCTATTTGCAAGATGGCCTTCTCCATTGCAATTAAAACACCTATAAGACCTCGATGAATTTACGGGCTGACGAGATTGGGTGTTGTCCTCAACAACCGCAACTCTCCTCACAGCCGGCCTCGCTGAAACGAAATTCGAGTTAGGACTCGACTCCTGCACGACCTGTCGAGTTCGATTGTTTCCTTCAACAACCGAAACTCTGGGGGGTTCAACTCCTACATAAGCCAGATCCGGCTCAAGTAGGTTCCTACTTCTACTGTTGGGCGGTGGAACGTATGATTCAACGTTAGCCCTGACAAACTCTAAACTGCGCCCTAATCTAACCAACTCGGAAACGCTAGTCGGATTAGCCAATCCAAGCTGCGTCTGTTAGAAAGGGGTCAGATTCTTTTGAATCATTCCTAACTTTCTACCCTCCAAGATGGGTTCGGAAAGCCTTCCAAACATATTCTGCATCGTCGCCACATATACCCCGATGGATTCGTCCCGTCCCTGTGTGCGACGCCTAATCTCCTCTAACAACAGATCGTCGTAATTTGGTGGTAAGAACTCCAGCTTTAACTCGCTGACGAGTTCTTGCCACGAACCTATCGAAACTCTAACTGCCCTAAACCATATTAAAGCCCTACCTACAAACAAATCTGCTGCCGACCGCAACAGCTTTGCTTCCGTCACTCCACGAGCCTGACGGATCTCCTCAACCCTCTCTAGGAATGCGTTCACGGAAGCTCCACAACGCTCTCCGGTGAACTTCACATCCCACTTGGCTAGGTTCTCAAACCTCTCACTAACATATACTCTATCCCTACTGTTAATTTCCCTACTCTCATCTACCCTATTAACATTAATATCCCTAGCTATAATTTCATCCCTATTTCCAGTCTCTAATACGACTGGTGTTAAAGTTGGTGCTGCTGTTACTGCTGCTGCTGCTGCTGCTGATGATGTTGATGTTGTTGTTGTTGTTGTTAATGCTGCTGATGGAGCTGGTCCTGCCGCTGAAACCCTCAGACTATCAGTCGATAGCTGACTACCATCTTCGATTACACCTCCTGCTTCTTCATTATCTAGGACTTCCTCTAAATCGGCTAATGCCATTATCAATTTACTTTTTAAACCTAACTTCAATTTTTCTTGTTCGCCATCTTCTGGCTGCGACCTATCTAACCTAGCGATACCCCACTCTACCTTAGCTAAAACCTTCAAATATTCTTTACTCTTCCTAGACTTTGGTTTCCCTTCTAAAATCTTCCCTATCTCTCCTAACTTATTCTCAACCGCTTCGTAATCCTGCTCAAAACTGAACGGATACTGTGCGGGAGTACCTAAAGAACCCCTACGCTCTAGCAATCTAGCTCCTCTTAGAGATTTTCTCATCTCATCTACAGACCCTACTTCTAGCCCTCGGCTCTCCATTTCATAGGCGAGCTCGTCCTGTGCTAACCTATATATATCCATTGTCAACCAAAAAAAAAAACAAAACTAAAAAGTACCCTCAAAAAAATTATACGAAATATTCCCAAAAAGGTTGAAAAAAAAAAAGATCAGTTTTTAACTAAAAGAGAGTTTCTCCACAAAATGAAACTCAGATTCACAATGCTCAGAATAAATACTAATTCAAAACACAAAACAAACAATGTCAATTGACACCAAAACAGTATATAAAAATTATAAAATTCAAAATAATGTAGGTATGTAATGATAATGAAATCTACAAATATATAATAATAAACAAAAGCAAAAAAAAATAAAAATGCGTGTTCGTTTTGGCTCACAATCAAAACACCCTGAACACAAACAATAATTAAGTTGGTGGCCACGAAAACCACCCACAAACAACAACTACTACTCAAGTAATTATGCACTTACGTGTGCAAAAAAAAATTCACTTGCAAAAAAAACAAAATCAAAAAACTTCCAATGGGTGATAAGCACAATAACCAATTATATGTATTAATAAAAAAACAAAAAAACACCTTACTTGTCTGCTCTGTGAATACAGAACAAATAAAAAAAACAATGCCTTTGGTATCGAACTCCAAACGTTGCCCAAGAAATGTCAACTGGGATTCTGTAGCAAAACAATCTTTTCGCACTTATTTCACACAATATACACCTCACCTAGGGATAAGAAAAAAAGCAAAAGTAAAATATTCACTCACAGGCAAAAAAAGAACACAACACAAAACGATTTACTTCCCTAAAAAAATATTAAAACACAGGTAGTTATAGGTACCAAGTACCAAGAATATGCACAAAATGCACTATGTACAATTGTATGTACAATCAGAAATATGTTTTCCACTAAAATATGCCCCACGTTGTGGACGCCAATTTGTTACACTTTTTATTTCGCGAAAATTTACTTTACGATGGATCGATATTATGATACTAGACGCGATTGGATTTTCCGAATCCAATTAATAAAATAAACGAAATTAAAAACGATTGAAAGAAATGCACAACCGGTGTGCCGCGAGGTAAACAAACGAACTGTCAATCGCGCTGATAAGTAAAAGTGTAACACTCAGCAGGTAGGCTGCTGACACCACGACTAAGCTCAGCTGGGCTGGGTTCGTAAACAATGTAATGATAGCGTAGCGCGAATAAGACGATCGATCGCGAATAAAAGAACCGATTAATTTAATAATTAAAAGAATGAATTAAAAGTATTATTTCTCAGTACAGGGTGTACTAAGAAAAGATGGGCGCCAGGAAATTTTGAGGTGAAACTTCCAAACCACTAATTAGTTCTGAAATAGTAAGAACTGAATAAAAAAACAATGCAATTAAATTCCCAAAGGGATTTAAGGCTATTTATTGTGTTTAACTGTTGGGAAAACCGTACAAGAAGTGGATTAAAAACCCAAATCTTTTCAACGATATGATTACAATATGGTAGACGGTTAGGGGAACCGTTTATAAAGGTAAACAAATGAAAACAACCGGAAGATTGAAACGTTAATTGTTCTTTCCCGAAAAGAACAATTATTAAAACTAAAAAAAAGGTCGCGTGTCTCACAATTTTGAGAGTTTTCGATGGCAAAGATCAACCGAATCTTAATTTGACAACACTTGCAAAAACTAATCACTCTACTTATCTTTTCTTTTTCTCCTGCTTTTCTTTCCTCCTTCGAAATTCTCTGTTTTCTGTCCGTCTTACAATTCCTTCTACTCCTGTAATATTAATCCTCTCACTGACTCTAAAACTTTTCTATAAACACTTTTTCGATTGGCAATACAATATTCTCAACTATTTTCAACTTCCTTAAAATTTCACTTTTCTCTTTAAATCTCTAATTCGCAAGAAAACCACTTGTCGCTTTTTAGGTCAACCAAGAAGTGCTTGATCTTGTCAGTTTGTCCTTTCTCGACCCTCAAATTTACACACACATTCATACAATCGGCCAATCGTGTCTCGAGGTTTTCTGTCACGGCTTTCTAGCACATGCAGCCTTATGGCTGACAAGCACCTCCGTTGTCGAATTCCAGCGAGACCTTTCACTCGTACAATTTTCCAGTCACATTGAACTGAAAAAGTTGTTGGGGGTTTGTTCCCAAAACTTATCCAGCTCATTAGTCGAGATCAGACCCCTCCCATAAAACATGTCGAGAAAAATGAAAGTTCCTGAAAGTTGAAAATAATACTTCTGGGCATTTTCCCAGTTACTCTACTATATAATCTACTGAGTCAGGGAAAGGATAAAATTCTCTGTGTTACAACTTTTCGAAAATTTAAGAAGGGAGCAAAAGCTACTAAAACCAAAATGAACTACTTTACCATATTCGGTGGATCTTTGCGCAGATTTGGGGAAAAGGGAAAACTATTAACGTTTCATTCTTATGAATCGGTTTTACAAAAATAAAGTTAATTTTAGGATGTTAACACTTGCAGCACTACGCTGCACAGTGTGTCTCATAACGATGTATGGCGTTTACAAGTGCCATTTCTATTGATCTCCTCTGTGATATGTGTATGTATGTGTATAATGTTGTGTGTGTGATATCCTGCTTGTTTAGTGTGTGTAATGATGTGTGTGAATGATGATGAGTGTAAAGATGGTAGTTATAATGATGATGAAGGGTGAATGATGGTATAAGTATATGCATGTACGTATGTGTAACTGATGATCATGATGTGAATGTTAATGTTTGTGAATGATGGTGTATGAGAATGATGATGTTTCTTAGCGACGAAGTATAACATTCAATGTAAGAAAATAGTGTGCGAGTCTCCAGAGGCATCTGGCTCGACACACCAAACGCCGGCATCAGTTCAGCTCATCCGCTGATTACGACATGCACCTATTTTGTCATTTGCTCAAAGCTATGTTTCGATCACATTGCTAAGAGCAAACAACGGAGAAATGATGGGACGAAGAAATGATAGGGAAGGGTTTGAGGAAAAGAGAGGGATATCGAAATCAAAATAACTAAATGTAAGAAAGGTTTTTGTTGCGGGAAAATTTACCGTAACAAATTCCACCCTTACCTACCAAAGAGAGAAACTGGGCTTTTCGAAAGAAAAGCCGAAGTAACAGGAAAAGAAAAGGTTAGACAACACAACAAAATGGAGCACACACTATAGCAGACAACACAACCAGAACTCAATCGCTCCTGGCGAGAGTATGAGCACATCACAGAGCTTTTACTGCTCTCAGTATCTCTTTGCGAGCACATCCTTGCTACGCGACTACCTTACGCCCTCTCTTCAGGGTCGTCGGAACAAGGTTTGAGGTCCTTGACATTCCATGTTCCTCGAGAAACACCATTGGCATCTTCGAGAACGTATGTCCAAGCCGACACTCTTTTCTTCACCCGAAACGGGCCCACAAACTTCGGAGCTAACTTTGCAGCGTAATAATTCGCTGCATCAGAAAGCGCGAAGTTCCGTCGCCAAACCAACTCGTTTGGAAGGAACTGAACGTCCCTGCGTCTAAGGTTATATGTTTTCGCAGCCTTCTTAGACGCCGACTCTAACCTCATCGCTATTTGCTCCCTAAGCTTCCTAAACTGTTCCCTACTGAAGTCCCTATCGCTATTCCTACTCTGGTCCCTATCACTATCCCTACTATTTTGAATGGGCGTTGCGGTGGAGGAACCAGCAAACGTCACCATTCCCCTACCGAAATTCGCGTAATACGGTGAAACTCCTAAAACTTCATGCTGGGCCGTGCGAATACTGCACGCTACTTTCGCAAGCTGCGAGTCCCAGACCCTATGATTATCTGACTCATAAGCCCTAAGTGTAGTCTTTAAAATTTGATTAATACGTTCCGCGGGATTCGCTTGCGGGTGATAATGCGCGGTAAACCGAATCGACGAACCGTAGGCATCACACAACGCTTTCAGTTCCTTACTCTTGAACTGGGGACCGTTGGCGCAGACAACAAATTTGGGTACGCCGAACAGAAGGAAAACGTTGTCTTCCAACTCTTTACAGACCGATTTGGCTGTAGCAGATCTCAAGGGAAACAAAAGTGGGAACTTTGTAAAATAATCAACAACGGTTAAAATATAAATAAAACCCCTACTAGACTTCGGTAATGGACCAACTAAGTCCACACATACCATCTCCCATGGGTCGGTAACCCCTTTCCTCTCCGTCATCAACCCAGCCGGTTTCTCATTAATCGGCTTCACGCTTTGGCACACTTTACAAAACCTAACATATTTAGTAATATCTGACCTCATCTTAGGCCAGTAATACTTTTCGCCTATCCTAGCAAATGTTTTCTTTACCCCTATATGCCCTGCTAATGGATGGTCATGATTCTCAAATAAAACCTTTTTCCTATCTTCCTTACCTACTACTAATTTCCACTCGCTACTACTGTCATGGACTAACACATGACTTGACCTAACAAACTTATATAATTTCCCGTCTTCTACTCTCCACGCTGGAAAAGACAACGGTTTCTTTTCCACCTCCGACATCATTTTTCCAATCCAAGGGTCGGTTGTTGGCTCGGAAATCCCAGAAACAACTGGCACACTCCTAAAGAGCATGTCCGGCACTACATGATCCTTCCCTTTACGATGGATGATATCGAAGTCAAACTGCTGCATACGTACAGCCCACCTCGCCAGCCTTCCCGCTGGATCCTTCAACTTGCTAAGCCAAATCAAGGAGTAGTGATCGGTAATTACCGAAAACTTAACTCCCTCCAGATAAGGCCGCAACTTTTCTATCGCCCACAAAACTGCCAGGCACTCTTTCTCTGTGGTCGAATAATTTCGCTCACACCTATTGAGTGATCTGCTCAAATAGCAAATCACCTTCTCACCTTCCTCGAAGTTCTGACTCAAAACAGCCCCGATCCCAAAATCAGAAGCATCCGTTTGAACGACAAACGGCTTCGAAAAATCAGGACACGTCAAAATGGGCGCTGCTACTAAACACTCTTTAGCTTTCCTAAAGCTCTCCTCACAAACACTATTCCACTCAAACTTCTTGTTTTTCCTAAGTAAATCGGACAACGGCTTCACCAAACTCGCAAAGTTTGGTATAAATCGCCTATACCAGGACACCGTGCCGATAAAACTCCTAACCTCTTTTACATTCTTTGGCGATGGAATCCCTAACATACTTTCTATTTTCTCTTTATCCATGTGTAAACCATTGCGGTCTACAACATAGCCTAAAAACTTCAGAGATGGCCTACAAAAATGACATTTTTCCCTACCAACTTTTAGACCTGCCTTGATAAGTCTTCTGAAGACTTCTTCTAAAATCTCCATATGCTTCTCAAATGTATCTGTGACGATAATGATATCATCCAGATACACGAAGACATAGGGTTCTAACTCGGGTCCTAAAACGTTATCAATAAACCTTTGCCAAGTTGCGGGAGCATTGTGCAACCCGAACGGCATTCTTAAGAACTGAAACAGACCGCGGCCAGGTACCGTAAAGGCAGTATATTTTCTTGACTCTTTTTCCATCGGAATCTGCCAATAGGCCGACTTGATGTCCAAAGAAGACAAGAATTTCGCGTTATTCAGCTTATCCAGGATAGCTGTTATGTATGGAAGGGGGTACGCATCCCTATCTGTAGCCGCATTCAACTTCCTAAAATCTACACAAAACCTATACGTACCATCCTTCTTCTTAATCATGACATGATTAAGAAGAAGTGAAGCCCATGGACTGTCAGATTTTTCTATAACTTTATCTTCTAACATCTGCTCTAATTCATTATCAATAAAACCCTGAATAGCCGGAGACACTGGATAGTATCTCTGCTTAATCGGCTCTGCTGTTGTCCTAATCTTGTGCTCCACCATTTGTGTGCACCCTAACCCTTCAGGCATTTCCTTAAATGTCCTGTCCAAAAATTTTTCTAACTGTTGTTTTTCTACCTCTCCTACCTCAGTCAAATGCTCCGAATGGGAAATCGAATTCAACGAATTCTGATTCGAAAATTCCCATTCCCCTGATTGTAAATCCGGGACTATTCCCGCTAAAGCCCAAAAATCGGCTCCTAAAATCAGACAATGAGGAAGATGAGGTATAACTAAGCACCCTACTAAAACTACCTTGCCTTTAATTATAATTGGAAGTGATACTTCACCTTCCACCTGCACTCCTGCACCATCAGCTAAACTAACACTACCTACTTTGCTAGTGCCTGACTTTATACCTAAGCCCTGCAAAATTTTCCATCCATCCCTACATATGATTGTGCGAGAAGCGCCCGAATCCAAAAGCCCTACTAACCTAATCCCATAAATGCTAACACCTATATGTATATGGTCTCTTGTCCCTGCCTACGTGCTCAAGCGCGAAACTCAAATCAACTCCTGCCGACTGGTTACCAGTAGGCAACCCCGACGCATTTAACGGCGCTCTCGTCCTACTGACCCGAGAGTGCGTCTGCCGTTTCCCGAACACTGCGGGCAGTTACTTTTTGTAACCCCCTGCTTCCCACACCCATAACATCGCCTAACAGCGGAACACCTATTTGCAAGATGGCCTTCTCCATTGCAATTAAAACACCTATAAGACCTCGATGAATTTACGGGCTGACGAGATTGGGTGTTGTCCTCAACAACCGCAACTCTCCTCACAGCCGGCCTCGCTGAAACGAAATTCGAGTTAGGACTCGACTCCTGCACGACCTGTCGAGTTCGATTGTTTCCTTCAACAACCGAAACTCTGGGGGGTTCAACTCCTACATAAGCCAGATCCGGCTCAAGTAGGTTCCTACTTCTACTGTTGGGCGGTGGAACGTATGATTCAACGTTAGCCCTGACAAACTCTAAACTGCGCCCTAATCTAACCAACTCGGAAACGCTAGTCGGATTAGCCAATCCAAGCTGCGTCTGGTAGAAAGGGGTCAGATTCTTTTGAATCATTCCTAACTTTCTACCCTCCAAGATGGGTTCGGAAAGCCTTCCAAACATATTCTGCATCGTCGCCACATATACCCCGATGGATTCGTCCCGTCCCTGTGTGCGACGCCTAATCTCCTCTAACAACAGATCGTCGTAATTTGGTGGTAAGAACTCCAGCTTTAACTCGCTGACGAGTTCTTGCCACGAACCTATCGAAACTCTAACTGCCCTAAACCATATTAAAGCCCTACCTACAAACAAATCTGCTGCCGACCGCAACAGCTTTGCTTCCGTCACTCCACGAGCCTGACGGATCTCCTCAACCCTCTCTAGGAATGCGTTCACGGAAGCTCCACAACGCTCTCCGGTGAACTTCACATCCCACTTGGCTAGGTTCTCAAACCTCTCACTAACATATACTCTATCCCTACTGTTAATTTCCCTACTCTCATCTACCCTATTAACATTAATATCCCTAGCTATAATTTCATCCCTATTTCCAGTCTCTAATACGACTGGTGTTAAAGTTGGTGCTGCTGTTACTGCTGCTGCTGCTGCTGCTGATGATGTTGATGTTGTTGTTGTTGTTGTTAATGCTGCTGATGGAGCTGGTCCTGCCGCTGAAACCCTCAGACTATCGGTCGATAGCTGACTACCATCTTCGATTACACCTCCTGCTTCTTCATTATCTAGGACTTCCTCTAAATCGGCTAATGCCATTATCAATTTACTTTTTAAACCTAACTTCAATTTTTCTTGTTCGCCATCTTCTGGCTGCGACCTATCTAACCTAGCGATACCCCACTCTACCTTAGCTAAAACCTTCAAATATTCTTTACTCTTCCTAGACTTTGGTTTCCCTTCTAAAATCTTCCCTATCTCTCCTAACTTATTCTCAACCGCTTCGTAATCCTGCTCAAAACTGAACGGATACTGTGCGGGAGTACCTAAAGAACCCCTACGCTCTAGCAATCTAGCTCCTCTTAGAGATTTTCTCATCTCATCTACAGACCCTACTTCTAGCCCTCGGCTCTCCATTTCATAGGCGAGCTCGTCCTGTGCTAACCTATATATATCCATTGTCAACCAAAAAAAAAAACAAAACTAAAAAGTACCCTCAAAAAAATTATACGAAATATTCCCAAAAAGGATGAAAAAAAAAGATCAGTTTTTAACTAAAAGAGAGTTTCTCCACAAAATGAAACTCAGATTCACAATGCTCAGAATAAATACTAATTCAAAACACAAAACAAACAATGTCAATTGACACCAAAACAGTATATAAAAATTATAAAATTCAAAATAATGTAGGTATGTAATGATAATGAAATCTACAAATATATAATAATAAACAAAAGCAAAAAAAAATAAAAATGCGTGTTCGTTTTGGCTCACAATCAAAACACCCTGAACACAAACAATAATTAAGTTGGTGGCCACGAAAACCACCCACAAACAACAACTACTACTCAAGTAATTATGCACTTACGTGTGCAAAAAAAAATTCACTTGCAAAAAAAACAAAATCAAAAAACTTCCAATGGGTGATAAGCACAATAACCAATTATATGTATTAATAAAAAAACAAAAAAACACCTTACTTGTCTGCTCTGTGAATACAGAACAAATAAAAAAAACAATGCCTTTGGTATCGAACTCCAAACGTTGCCCAAGAAATGTCAACTGGGATTCTGTAGCAAAACAATCTTTTCGCACTTATTTCACACAATATACACCTCACCTAGGGATAAGAAAAAAAGCAAAAGTAAAATATTCACTCACAGGCAAAAAAAGAACACAACACAAAACGATTTACTTCCCTAAAAAAATATTAAAACACAGGTAGTTATAGGTACCAAGTACCAAGAATATGCACAAAATGCACTATGTACAATTGTATGTACAATCAGAAATATGTTTTCCACTAAAATATGCCCCACGTTGTGGACGCCAATTTGTTACACTTTTTATTTCGCGAAAATTTACTTTACGATGGATCGATATTATGATACTAGACGCGATTGGATTTTCCGAATCCAATTAATAAAATAAACGAAATTAAAAACGATTGAAAGAAATGCACAACCGGTGTGCCGCGAGGTAAACAAACGAACTGTCAATCGCGCTGATAAGTAAAAGTGTAACACTCAGCAGGTAGGCTGCTGACACCACGACTAAGCTCAGCTGGGCTGGGTTCGTAAACAATGTAATGATAGCGTAGCGCGAATAAGACGATCGACCGCGAATAAAAGAACCGATTAATTTAATAATTAAAAGAATGAATTAAAAGTATTATTTCTCAGTACAGGGTGTACTAAGAAAAGATGGGCGCCAGGAAATTTTGAGGTGAAACTTCCAAACCACTAATTAGTTCTGAAATAGTAAGAACTGAATAAAAAAACAATGCAATTAAATTCCCAAAGGGATTTAAGGCTATTTATTGTGTTTAACTGTTGGGAAAACCGTACAAGAAGTGGATTAAAAACCCAAATCTTTTCAACGATATGATTACAATATGGTAGACGGTTAGGGGAACCGTTTATAAAGGTAAACAAATGAAAACAACCGGAAGATTGAAACGTTAATTGTTCTTTCCCGAAAAGAACAATTATTAAAACTAAAAAAAAGGTCGCGTGTCTCACAATTTTGAGAGTTTTCGATGGCAAAGATCAACCGAATCTTAATTTGACAACACTTGCAAAAACTAATCACTCTACTTATCTTTTCTTTTTCTCCTGCTTTTCTTTCCTCCTTCGAAATTCTCTGTTTTCTGTCCGTCTTACAATTCCTTCTACTCCTGTAATATTAATCCTCTCACTGACTCTAAAACTTTTCTATAAACACTTTTTCGATTGGCAATACAATATTCTCAACTATTTTCAACTTCCTTAAAATTTCACTTTTCTCTTTAAATCTCTAATTCGCAAGAAAACCACTTGTCGCTTTTTAGGTCAACCAAGAAGTGCTTGATCTTGTCAGTTTGTCCTTTCTCGACCCTCAAATTTACACACACATTCATACAATCGGCCAATCGTGTCTCGAGGTTTTCTGTCACGGCTTTCTAGCACATGCAGCCTTATGGCTGACAAGCACCTCCGTTGTCGAATTCCAGCGAGACCTTTCACTCGTACAATTTTCCAGTCACATTGAACTGAAAAAGTTGTTGGGGGTTTGTTCCCAAAACTTATCCGCTCATTAGTCGAGATCAGACCCCTC
The DNA here is from genome assembly GCA_949752695.1 of Melanostoma scalare. NCBI lineage: Eukaryota > Metazoa > Arthropoda > Insecta > Diptera > Syrphidae > Melanostoma > Melanostoma scalare. The sequence goes on along the minus strand of OX456984.1, from coordinate 119,293,891 downwards.
CCATAAAACATGTCGAGAAAAATGAAAGTTCCTGAAAGTTGAAAATAATACTTCTGGGCATTTTCCCAGTTACTCTACTATATAATCTACTGAGTCAGGGAAAGGATAAAATTCTCTGTGTTACAACTTTTCGAAAATTGAAGAAGGGAGCAAAAGCTACTAAAACCAAAATGAACTACTTTACCATATTCGGTGGATCTTTGCGCAGATTTGGGGAAAAGGGAAAACTATTAACGTTTCATTCTTATGAATCGGTTTTACAAAAATAAAGTTAATTTTAGGATGTTAACATTTGCAGCACTACGCTGCACAGTGTGTCTCATAACGATGTATGGCGTTTACAAGTGCCATTTCTATTGATCTCCTCTGTGATATGTGTATGTATGTGTATAATGTTGTGTGTATCCTGCTTGTTTAGTGTGTGTAATGATGTGTGTGAATGATGATGAGTGTAAAGATGGTAGTTATAATGATGATGAAGGGTGAATGATGGTATAAGTATATGCATGTACGTATGTGTAACTGATGATCATGATGTGAATGTTAATGTTTGTGAATGATGGTGTATGAGAATGATGATGTTTCTTAGCGACGAAGTATAACATTCAATGTAAGAAAATAGTGTGCGAGTCTCCAGAGGCATCTGGCTCGACACACCAAACGCCGGCATCAGTTCAGCTCATCCGCTGATTACGACATGCACCTATTTTGTCATTTGCTCAAAGCTATGTTTCGATCACATTGCTAAGAGCAAACAACGGAGAAATGATGGGACGAAGAAATGATAGGGAAGGGTTTGAGGAAAAGAGAGGGATATCGAAATCAAAATAACTAAATGTAAGAAAGGTTTTTGTTGCGGGAAAATTTACCGTAACACCGGTTTCCACCAAATTCTGATGGATCCGAGCGACATTTGGAAAACCGCATTCTCAATAAACAACGGGAAATATGAATTCCTGCGTTTACCTTTCGGGTTAAAAAATGCTCCTCGAATATTTCAAAGAGCAACGGACGATATACTCAGAAACTACATCGGTAAAATTTGCCACGTCTATATGGACGACATAATTGTTATTTCTGAAGACTTAGATACACACCTTGAAAACTTAAAAACTGTCATCAACATACTTAAAAAAGCACATATGAAGATATCGCTTGAAAAATCTAAATTCTTTGAAACAGAAATCGAATTCTTAGGCTACATTGTAGCGCATAACATCATCAAGACTGAGCCTAAAAAGGTCGAAGTGATTGAAAATTATCCAATTCCTACAAACTTACGCGAACTAAGAGGATTCTTAGGCGTCACGGGTTATTATCGAAAATTCGTGGAAAACTACGCATTTATAGCAAAACCTCTTACTAAACTTTTATCAGGAGCAAATAGAAGGACATCAAAACATATGTAAAAAAAAGTAAAAATAAATTTTAATGAATCTGAAATAGACTCGTTCAATAATCTAAAAAAAGCTTTATCAAACCATATACAATTAGTTCAACCTGATTATAAAAAACAATTTACCTTAACCACAGACGCGTCCAATATAGCAATTGGCGCTGTACTGTCTCAAGAAGGCAATCCAATAACCTTCATTTCTAAAACGCTTAATTCAACCGAACGCAATTACGCTACAAATGAAAAGGAGCTTTACGCTATAGTTTGGGCACTAAAAACCTTGAGAAACTACCTTTATGGGGTTTCCAACTTGTTGATTATGACGGATCATCAACCCCTATCATTTGCAGTATCGCCCAATAACCCCAATGCCAAAATGAAAAGGAGGCATGCCTTTATTGAGGAATTCTCACCTAAAGTACAATATAAACCCGGTACAACTAATAAGGTAGCCGACGCGTTATCAAGAATAACACTACATAATATTTCTGATGTAGACTCTGAATTCGAGACAGAATCTGTTCATCTTGACGAAGTAGAAGAAAATGAAGTAGAAATAGCAAGTACAATGCATTCTGCTGAACGTCTCGACACAGTCACAATTCCTGAAACAAGGAAACCCTTGAATCAGTTCAAGCAACAAATACTTGTTCTTCATAAAGGATTTTCAACTATCCATGAGGCAATACATGTTTTTGGAAACACAAGGCATCTCATAGAATTCGATAACGTAGACAATTTATTAATTATTCTTAAAGAATAATTAAAACCTAATCTTGCTACAGCAATACACTGTACTCCTGAAGATCTTTACCACATGAAGGAATCTCTCCTAAAAACATTTAACATTAAGTTTTTCTACACCCGACATTTTGTCACATACATTACAAATAAGGATGATCAGGCCATGATTATTGAACAAACACATAATCGGGCACACCGAAATTATAAGGAAAATATTAAACAGATTAACAAATTTTATTATTGGCCAAACATCGTTAAGCAATTCAAAGAATATTCGAGAAATTGCGAAATTTGTAATAAACACAAATAAAGATAATTTATAATAATAATATATAATATAATAATAATAAAAGTCCTAGAACTTCTCCAGATGTTTCCATTTGCTAAGCACATCACACTAGACAATTAGCCCAGTTTTACGTCTGCTCAATTTAAATCATTTATGATAAGACAAAATATTGAGATCTTTTATTGTGACCCTCGAAATAGTACCACAAATGGTCAAGTAGAACGCGTTCACTCTACTTTAATCGAAATTGCACGATGTATCAAAGAAGAGTTTAAATAAATTAGTGATTTAGAAATAATTCTAAGGGCAACTCAAGAATACAATAGATCAATTCATTCTTCAACTGACCTTAAACCGGTTGATGTATTATTTAACAAAATACATCACAATCATTTACCGGATAAATTATTTACTGTACAGAATAACATGATTAGAACACAAAACCAAAACAGAGTACAAAAATCCTACCAACCAGGCGAAAAAATATTTGAAAAAAATGTTGGTGAAAGGAATAAATTAAAACACAGATATAAGAAACAAATCGTTCAACAAGATAATAAAAGAAATGTTGTTATCAACAGTAGGGAAAGAAAGGTTCATAAGGAAGGTTCATAATTTTAAGCTCATTATAGGCAACATAATCTTTCAGTAATCTAAAAACTCCAATACTTAGTTTTTACAACAGCCCACATGCTTTTATTACATAAACCATTTAATAAAAGAAAAATTTCTCTAAATTTTTTTTTTATCTGTACTTCGTTATAAATGCAAAGCTTTTCCAGAAAACAGAGAGAAATAAAAAGAAGCTCTGAACGCAGAATCTATAAATAGAATAACAATTTTCAATATTTTTTTACAGAAAGATATTACTACACGTCATTCTTGTACAATGGGTTAGTACATCGGCAGAAATAATAGAGTACACCCATGACGACTACGTTCTTATAAAAAATGATAATGCCCTTGTTTACAAAGACTTTTGCGAAATTTTTCATGTTTTCAACATTTCGTACTATGAAAACATATTAACAGATGAGAAAGAAAAATTTCTCTCAAATAAAAAGAAAGTTTATTACACTCATGAGGAACACCTTGAGCTCGAATCAGAGCTCTCATTAATTGAATCAGTTATGCTTCAATTAAAAATAAATAAAGCAAAAAGAGGCATAAACGAGTTAGGGACGCTATGGAAATGGATAGCGGGTACTCCCGACCATGATGATTTCATAAGGATATCAAATAAAGTAAATGACTTAATAGAAAACAATAATATTCAAATGGTAACAAATACTGAAATTTTTAAAGAAATTAAAACACTTTCAAGCCTCATCAATGACATAATAGGTGCAAAATCATCTGTCGAAAAAATCATAAGAAAGCAAAGACTACGGCTCGCAGCCAGAGATCTTCAAAACGTTCTGGACACTATTGTCCTTGCCAAAGCAAACATCCTAAATACCAATTTTCTACATATTAAGGAATTGAAAGACTTAATTCGTCATGAACACAAATCAGTAAAATTAACCGATTTACTGGACGTTTCCAGGTTCAAACTTTTGCAGAGAAAAGATTTAATAATTTTATGCATAAGTTATCCCATTATTTTGAATGAATGTTCACTTTTTGAAGCCAGAGCCATCGCGCATAACGATGGAAAATTGTTAATAGATGATAAGATTTTAAAATGTAATCATACATATTTTAACTCAAACAAATTTAAAAATGAATTAAACAATAATTTTTGTAAATTAAATCTGAATAGAAGTTGTTTTACTGATATCTTAAATAAAATTAAAACTAATTGTACAAAAATCAAAGAAAACAACAAAAATATTGAAGTAATTAAAGATGGAGCTATAATTATTTCAGGAAAAAATATAGTAGATAAAAAAGTTTTGAATGGCACTTTTTTAATAATTTTTGAAACAAACGTAACTATTAACAATGAATGTTATGACAATCCCACCGGGAAGATTATAGAATTTATAAGAAACTATCATTTTAAGGATTACGAAATAATTGAGTATATTTCATCAAATGGGCGTTGTACTATTCGGGTAGGCTCTGACTGGTGCCAACTTGGCGGCGCCCAGATGCTGTAACTTATAGTACACGTCAATTGTGCTTACTATACCTAGAAGCGGTATCCACTGGGACCTGGGATGCTCCGTCCAGAGCTAACCTGCTAAACTAGTAAGTGCGAGTGTTGACAAGGGAATCCGGAACAAAAGAATTGTGATCGGTCAACACTATAATTGCTCTGCGAACTATGACTGACTGCACGAATCTCAGTGGTCTACGAGAGCTTTCGTGTAAATGTTCCAGCGGATGAATTCGAAGGACAGAATCAACGGTGAACTTCAGCAGCCATAAAAGCAGAAAACCCTGAAGGAGCTACTATAACATATTTGGTTTAAAGGTCTTTCGGGGTCTTTCAATACTAGGACAGGGTATTGAAGTAGAGATGGTGGCGGATGAGCTCCTGGTGAGCCAACGGCAGCACTCACCCCCTGCAGCAGGGTACTGACATACAAACGCACACCTTTACTGGTGGATACACGCGAATCGAAGGTACCGTAACCGATGACTCCTGCAGTTCTCTCCATGAAGCTCTTCGTGGTTTGAGCTGGAAAGATGAAGAAGGCAGCTTGGAGGTCTTACCTCCAAAGCTAAATTCTCATCAGGGCTTAGCTGTTGGTCAGAGCGGTGCTATCACCGGACTAAGTGAAGCTGAACAACTGGATCCCACTCCAACGATGGAATCCTCTGGAGAACAGCTTTCCAAGCGCCAACAGAAGCTGGAGAGAAGGCGAGCGGCAAAGGCTCAGTGCGAAGAGGACACCAGGGTGGCCGAAGGCACTGAATTAAGTTGCAAACCTTTGGTGACGGCGGCAAAAAGGGACAGGTCGGAAGAGGTCCCACCCACCAATTCAGGACGGTCTCCTTTAACCGAAGTCACCCCAACTTCTGCAAACGCGAAAAGGGTCATAAGGAAGAAGGTTTCTGTAAGCTCTGCAAATCTTCCTGTTGGTCTAACTGGAAAGTCGGTGAATGAAACTGAAGGAACAGGTCGCAAGGCTTGCGAATTCGGTCCACGGACACTGGCTGGAAGGGACGAAGCCGGCATGGTTAAAACTCCTGGAGGTCCAACCGAAACGTTATTGAATGAAACCGTGACTGCTAGTCAGTCTGGTCCACGGACACTGACCGGACGGGATAAAGCCTCGAAAAGAGCAATGATAATAAATCAAACTAACCTTCAACATTCTAAGGCTGCTACTGCACTTCTATGTAGCAGGCTTTCCGTGTTGAATACAAAAACTCATCTCGTAGCAATCCAAGAGCCATGGGCCTGGAAGGGCCGAGTTCTTGGTCTTGGAGGGCTACGAGGGTTCAATATTCTCTATGACGAACGGTCTGACTTACCCCGAACCTGTCTCATCATACCGAGCTCTTTTGCATCAACTAAACTTGATCACTTCTGTGGTCAAGACCTGGTTGCGGCTATGATAATCTACGAAACGAACGGTGAGTGGAAAACTCTCGTCGTTGCGTCAGTTTACTTTCCCTGGAACTCCATTCTACCCCCTCCCTCAAGACAGGTTGTGGATTTGGTGGAGTTTTGTGAAAACCGGAAGTTGGGGCTTATCATGTGCTGTGATGCTAACGCTCAAAACATAGTTTGGGGCAGCGTCAAGTGCAACATGAGAGGCAACCATCTTCATAGTTATATTCTGTCTTCTGACTTAGACATTAACAATGTTGGTAATACGCCAACTTTTGTTACGGCTAAACGACAGAACGTAATTGACTTGACACTATCTAACAGATATGCCAAGGAGATTACCAACTGGAAAGTGTTGCTAGACGTGTCACTCTCAGACCACAGATACATTCAATTCCATGTAGCAAATGTGGTTCCCACTCCTTTAGTTACAAGAAATCCCAGAAAAACTAACTGGACACTTTTCAACGATGAGCTCGGTAATTTCGTCAAAACTCTACCTAAGCTCTCAACATCACAAAAAGTGGAAGATGCAGTTCTAGAAGTGCATTGTGCCCTTACAAGTAGCTTCGAGCTGGCATGTCCAGCTAGACAATTACCTAGTAGATCTATGGTTCCGTGGTGGAACAGTGAACTACAGAAACTTCGCAGGGAAACCAGAAGTATTCTGAATAGGTCCCTCAAGACCAAATCAGATGTCGACTGGAACCTGTATCGATCTAAACAGAAGGACTTTAAAAGGTTAATTCGAAGATCAAAGAATGCCTCTTACAAAGAATTCTGTGAAAGTATAGAACTTACTAAAGCCCTTAAAAGGAGCAAGGTAAACAAACTAGAAACGCTCAGGAAATCAGACGGTTCCTATACCGAGTCCAAAGCAGAGACACTCAGTCTTATGCTGGAAACTCATTTTCCAGGAAACCAGATATCAATCGGACCACAGCAATCTATTTCCCTTAGATCAGGTCAATCCGATAAATCCACTCGACTTAGCTGGTACACGCCATCGTTAGTTGTTACCGACGAAGCCATCAAATATGCCGTGGCATCTTTTGACAGTTTCAAGTCACCTGGCACTGACGGTGTTTACCCAGCTATGTTTCAGGAAAGTATAAACCTTTTGCTTCCTACTTTGAAAAATATTTTCACTGGTAGTTTAGCCCTAGCGTATATACCAACTCCATGGCAGAGTGTTAGAGTCGCCTTCATACCAAAAATTGGTAAACAAGACTACTCACTCGCCAAGAGCTTTAGACCCATTAGTCTTACCTCCTTCCTGCTTAAGACGCTGGAAAGAATGGTTGAGATTTACATTCGTAAAACCTCACTCCAATAACACTCTCTGTCTCAGATGCAACATGCCTACCAAAGAGGAAAATCTTACGAGACCGCACTTCAAAATCTTGTTAGCAGGATTGAATGCGCGCTTGACAGGAAAGAATTTGCGGTAGGCATTTTCATCGACATTCAAGGTGCTTTTGACAATGCTAGCTTCGATGGTATGTGCAATGCTGCCAGAGAACACGGTGTGGACGAGTCATTAGTGTTGTGGATTAAAGCAATGCTAATGAAGAGAACCGTAATCGCTGAGGCGGACTGTGGACAATATGTTGCAACGGGAGTAAATAAGGGCTGTCCACAAGGTGGCGTTTTATCTCCTCTTCTGTGGTGCATGTTGATCGACTCTCTACTTGTAATGCTCAAAGGTTCTAACGTTCATGCCAAAGCATATGCAGACGACGTCGCCGTGCTCTCGGTTGACTCCAGCCTCCAAGCTGTCTGTTCCCGAGCACAGGCTGCGCTTTTTATGATTGACACCTGGTGTGTTAGAAACGGTCTCTCCGTCAATCCTCTTAAAACCGAGGTTGTCCTCTTCACGAGACGTAGAAAATTGACTGGTCTGACCCAACTTACGCTTAAAGGCGTCAACATCCCCTTTTCAAAAGAAGTCAAGCATCTTGGAGTAATCCTGGATAACAAACTTCTTTGGTCGAAACAAGCACTGTCAGTTTTCTGGCAATGTAAAGGAGCCTTTGGCAAGACATGGGTCACCGAAAAGGGTCCTTTGGATCTATACGGCTATGATAAGACCAATCATATCCTATGCGTCAGTTGTTTGGTGGAATAAGCTCTCGCGTAAATACGTTATTGCCTCGTTTGCCAAACTTCAAAGAACAATTTGTCTGGGTGTTACGGGGGCCTTCCCCAGCACACCGGGAGCTGCTCTCGACGCACTGTTGAATCTTCCTCCCCTTGATACCTACATCATGGGGTGTACTCTCAAGACCATTTCTCGTTTAAAGCGATGTGGTCTCTGGCACAATTCGCACTGGAGCTTTAAGGAACTCGCAAGCAGCATATCTTTTGACACACGTCTAATGAATATGTTGTCTGACACGATGATCCCAAGGCTCAAACTGCGTCAAAATTACTCAGTCAACTTTCCTTCGGTTCAGGACTGGCTTGCTCCAGAATCTGAGCCTGGAAAGAACTGTTATCGTATCTTCACAGATGGCTCCAAAACCGACGAGGGTTCTGGTGCTGGTGCCTTTGTTGAGAACGACGACATACGACTGCACTCATCTTTGGGATCATACGCTTCCGTTTTCCAAGCGGAGGCTTATGCTATCCTATTGGCCTTGAGCCACGTAACGAACAATGGATGGACGGGGAGAAGTATCTTTGTTTGCAGCGACAGCCAAGCTGTGCTTAAGGCCCTTCTCAGCCCTCTAACCACTTCGAAAGTGATCCAGGAATGCAAGAGCTCTCTGAATGCGATCGGAAGATTAAATTCCTTGAGTCTCATTTGGGTTCCAGGCCATCACGGCATAACTGGAAATGAGATCGCCGATGAACTCGCTAGGCAGGGATCTCAGACAGCTTTGTCAGGACCTGAACCGTCGCTAGGTCTGCCAGCGTCCTCAGTGAGGGCTTCAATCAACGATTGGATCTGTGAAGAGCACAACCGTAGATGGCATGCCTCCATTGGATGCAGACAGACCAAGGGTATGCTCCCCAACGTTAGTAAGAAGACTGCAACATTTTTGCTAGCTCGTAGCAGAAAAGACTGTAGAAAGCTTATTGGCGTTGACAGCGGGCACTTCTCTTTTGCAAAGCATTTAAACGTGTTAGGCTTAAGTGATACCACACTCTGTGAATCTTGTGGAGAAGATGAGGACACCGCAGAGCACTTCCTCTGTGAATGTCCTGCTTTTTCTCGCATGAGGTTACAGATACTCGGCGCAGACATGGTGAGAGCTGGTAGCTTAGGCTCCTTACCATGGCAGCGTCTTTTGGCTTTTCTCCGAACATCTGGAAAGCTATAACAAATAGAAGGTTGCTATCTGGTAGTACAATGGACCGGTATTTAGGTCTGAGTGCTCCAGCTGGTATTTTAAAAACCTCCAACAAAAAAAAAAAAAAAAAAGGGTACTGACACTGGATATTCCAGCCCTTTGTGTCCGAAGGGATCCAAAAGGACCTGGCCCTCCAGGTTGGGGGTTGTGCGTAGGGTTAACTACCCAACCACGGAAAAAATATGGTTCCGAAACAACCAAAAGCCTCGGATAACGATAATGATTTCAAAGTTGACGACCCAAGCAAACGAAAAAAGGACAATGACCTCCGGATCTGCACGTGGAACGTAAGGTCTCTTAACGGACTAGGTGCAGCTGGAGAATTAGCGGACGACCTGGACTGCTGCAAAGCAGATATAACCGCCATCCAAGAAGTGCGATATAGTGGACCTGGCATAAAGAAGATGAAAAACTGTGACATCTACTATGGCGACTGCTACAGACAAAAGAAACAACGCTTATTTGGGTGCGGATTTGTCGTTGGAGGAAGACTCAGGGATAAGGTGATTAGCCAAAATCCAGTCAATGAGCGTATAATGACCATCCGCATCAGGGCTAAATTCGCCAACATTAGCCTTATATGCACCCACGTCCCCACAGAAGAGAAAGACGACGATTCCAAAGACTGTTTCTACGAGCTCTTGGAAGAAACGTATGAGCAGTGCCCTAGACACGACGTGAAAATCGTTCTTGGCGATTTTAACGCAAAGCTAGGGAAGGAGGACATCTTTCTAAACACAATCGGTAAGCATAGCCTCCATGACAAAATCTCCGAAAACGGACTGAGGCTAATCGATTTTGCTGCGGGACTGAATCTTGTTGTAAGTAGTACGCGCTTCCCGCATCTCAAAATTCATAAAGGTACATGGCGATCCCCAGATCAATTAACCGTCAACCAAATTGACCATGTTGCGATCGACGCAAGGCACTCTTCCAGTGTTCTAGATGTCCGAACTTTCCGAGGGGCCAACTTTGACTCGGACCACTACCTTGTTGTAGCCAAGGTACGAATGAGGATATCTTGTTCACGACCAGCGCGAACTAACGCTGTGAAGAGATATGACGTCTTAAAGCTACAATCGCAAGAGATTGCCAATGCCTTTTCCAATCGAGTGTCCCTTCAATTATCCTTGAATCCCATGCCGCCAGCATTAAACATTGAAGACCAGTGGTAGCAATGCCAAGAAGCCATCAGAACCGCTGTCTCTGAGGTTCTGGGTTTCACTCGGCCACCAAAACGAAACCCATGGTTCGATGAAGAATGCAGGCAGGCAAATGCAGCCAAACAGAGAGCACGACAAATGCTTATGCAAACACGAACAAGGGCTGCTTACGATCAGCATAACGAGATTTACAAGGAGAGAAGAAGGGAAGAACACCGACTTCTCAAAAATAAAAAGAAGCAACATGAGAAGCGCTCGTTTGAGGAAATAGAGAGGTGCCATGACAGGAACGAGATTCGGAAGTTTTACCAAAAGGTAAAAAGATCCTGCCAGGGTGGCAAACCCCGAACTCAAGCCTGTAAAGACCAGCAGGGAAACATAGTTATAGAGTCACAGTCGCTACTGAGGATCTGGAAAGATCATTTCTGCAGACTGCTTAACGGCGATGAAGACACAAATTCCGCTGTCAGGCAGATTGCCCCATTCAGCTTGGACGATGATCAAGAATGCCGTCCTCCCGACTTAGAAGAGGTTAAGCTTGCCATATGCAAACTTAAATCAAATAAGACTGCAGGTGCAGATGGCCTTGATGCCGAACTCTTCAAGGCAGCTGGTGACCAGCTGGAAAGGAGCATGCACCAGCTGATCTGCATGATATGGTCGGAAGAAAGCATGCCCGATGAATGGAACCTCAGTATCGTATGCCCGATCCTAAAGAAGGGAGACCCTCACAATTGCGCCAATTACAGAGGGATAAACCTCCTTAACGTCGCTTATAAGATCTTGTCTGCTGTAATATGTGAACGTCTGAAACCCCACGTCAACAACTTGATAGGTCCTTATCAATGTGCTTTTAGACCAGAGAAGTCCACAATAGACCAAATTTTCACATTACGGCAGATCTTGGAAAAAACCCGAGAACATAATATCGATATTCACCACCTCTTTATCGATTTCAAGGCCGCGTATGACAGTATTTACAGAGACGAGCTGTACAGAGCCATGTCAAGTTTCGGCACCCCTGCAAAGCTCGTACGACTATGCAGGATGACTTTGGAGAATTCACGCTGTTCCGTCAAGGTCGGTAAAGAACTCTATGAGACCTTAGATGTCGAAAATGGCTTTCGGCAAGGCGACAAACTGTCATGCGAATTCTTCAACATCATACTTGAAAAGATTGTAAGAAACTCAAACGTCAACACCAGAGGAACAATCTTTCAAAAGTCTGTACAATTACTCGCCTATGCTGACGATATTGACGTAATGGGAAGAAAAAAGCGTGATGTCATAGGTGCTTTTGTGAGTATTGAAACAGAAGCTCAGAAGTGAAAGAATTTTTTAAATCAGTTCAGTGGTTTCTAGGTTCCCGTTTACATTCCCGTTCCCATAGGAATAAAAAGTATCCTATGTCCGTCTCCTGTTCCTAAATTACCTCCCCACCAATTTTCAGACAAATCCGTTCAGCCGTTCTTGAGTTATAAATAGTTTAACTAACACGACTTTCTTTTATATATGTATAGATATAGATAGATAAGTATTCATTACACATATCGAGTTTTCATTGTTTTTTAGATGTATTATGCTATTCGGGGCGGAGACAAATCGAACGAATCAATAACAGTTCAACAGGATCCGTTTTGCTCAATCCAGTAGATCTCTTGATCTCATTCCTATCCGCTACAATTTCTTGATTTCCGAACGACAGTTTTTTGTTCACGCGTTACGTCTATGGAACTCCATTCCTCGAGTTATTAGACTTATAAGCGGCACAGCTCTGTTCAAATATAAACTGAAGCAATTCCTGATGACACCAGGACGATGACTGTATTTTGAATTTCTTTTCCTTTCCCTCCCATTACTCTTTTCCCTTTTTTATCTCCTTTTTTCTCTCTTTTTCTATTATTTCTTTTTTATCTTTTGTAAATATTATTGAAATTAAACAATTAAAACATTTACCTAAAATCAGACTAGATATTCTAGATAATCTATGAAACCTGTAATATAGAACTAGTCTAAAAAAATTACGTTTTATTGTAGAAAGGAACGTTGTCAATGATTTAATGTAACATATTTCACTTAAAATTATAAATTATAATTGAACTTTAGTCGAAGCTTGCACTACTTTTAAAAGATACTGTATCTTACTGTGTAAGTTATGTAATAATAATAAATTACTATTTGAATTAAAAAAAAAAAAATAACGATGAATATTGGTTTAGCAGATCTCGAGTTATAAGTGTTGTAACAAACCCGTCTTTGTTTTATATATTGAGATCATTTGTCAATGACCTGAGTATGTATCTATCTCTTTCTAATAATTCAGTTATTTGAAAAGGCCCTCTAAACTTTGGACTTAATTTTGTTTGGTGCCTCTCTTCGTTCTTTAACAACACAAAATCACCAACTTTGCATCCAACAACTTTAGCTTTTTTTTATCGAAAAGCGCCTCGTTATATGCAGCTGCAGCTGAAATATTTTGAGATGCTTGTGCTCTAACTCAGCCAAATTAACCTCATCTACCATATCGCAGGGTGGAAGCAACCCCAACGGGCAAGCAACTTTGCCAATAAATAATTCTAAGGGACTTGCTTTTGTCACTCGATTAACTGTAAAGTTTAAAGCTAACTGAACCTCTCCTAATGCATCTTGCCAAGATCGACTACTAGTCTCGACTGCAGTTAATAAATTTTTTAAGGTGCTCATAATACATTCAACTTGACCGTTAGCTCTACTTAGATTTTAGATTTAGATTTAGATTGACGGGTAGAGCTTGCTCAGCTCCGGGCACTGCGGTGTCTGAATGAAACCTATTGTGCCAGCCCATGTGAGGTTTCAGGACAGTTCTTCTGCTCCTGAATTGAACTAGGGGGATAATCTCATAATCAAGTATTTACTTTCTAAGGCGGAAAAGTGCTGGACATTCTGTAATGATGTGCAGAGATGTTTCTTCATTTTCGAGGCATAGTCTACAGATAGGGTCCGCTACCAGCCTCATTTGGTGAAGCTGGTAGCGAGCAGATCTCGAGTTATAAGTGTTGTAACAAACCCGTCTTTGTTTTATATATTAAGATTATTTGTCAATGACCTGAGTATGTATCTATCTCTTTCTAATAATTCAGTTATTTGAAAAGGCCCTCTAAACTTTGGACTTAATTTTGTTTGGTGCCTCTCTTCGTTCTTTAACAACACAAAATCACCAACTTTGCATCCAACAACTTTAGCTTTGTTTTTATCGAAAAGCGCCTCGTTATATGCAGCTGCAGCTGAAATATTTTGAGATGCTTGTGCTCTAACTTCAGCGAAATTACCCTCATCTACCATATCGCAGGGTGGAAGCAACCCCAACGGGCAAGCAACTTTGCCAATAAATAATTCTAAGGGACTTGCTTTTGTCACTCGATTAACTGTACAGTTTAAAGCTAACTGAACCTCTCCTAATGCATCTTGCCAAGATCGACTAGTAGTCTCGACTGCAGTTAATAAATTTTTTAAGGTGCTCATAATGCATTCAACTTGACCATTAGCTCTACTTAGATTTTAGATTTAGATTTAGATTGACGGGTAGAGCTTGCTCAGCTCCGGGCACTGCGGTGTCTGAATGAAACCTATTGTGCCAGCCCATGTGAGGTTTCAGGACAGTTCTTCTGCTCCTGAATTGAACTAGCGGGATAATCTCATAATCAAGTATTTGCTTTCTAAGGCGGAAAAGTGCTGGACATTCTGTAATGATGTGCAGAGATGTTTCTTCATTTTCGAGGCATAGTCTACAGATAGGGTCCGCTACCAGCCTCATTTGGTGAAGATGTTTCTTTAAAGAACAGTGACCGGTTAGTAGTCCTGTGCAAATTTTTAGGGTTTACCTATTGAGGTTCAGTAGGAATTTTGATGATTTTTCAGTATATTCTGGCAAAAAGAGTTTTGAACAGATTTGACCAGATGAGTTACTCCAAGTTTTATTAGATTCCTCCAGTAGGATGTTCATGGCAGTATGTTTGAAGGTGCTTTGATTTACACCGCAGAAGGGTTCAGGACCGACGAATGGTTTAGATGCGCCGTCTTTAGCTAAGATGTCTGCCTTCTCATTGCCATCATAGCCTTTGTGTGCTGGGATCCAGTGAAGGATTACAGTGTTTTTCCTTGCTAGTTCAGAGAGTGACATGACTGTCTCTTGGATTAGTTTGGATCTTATGACAGGTGAGCTTAACGCCTTTAGTGCAGCTTGGCTGTCTGTTCGTCTTTTCGTGTTCGATGAACATATTATTCTCGAACATTCGTTAATGGCAAAGACTTCAGCTTGGAAAATGGACGAGTGACTGCCCAGACTTACTGAGAGATTCGTTCTGGGTCAGTCGCTGAAAATGCCGGAACCTGTACCAGTTTCCATTTTTGAGCCGTCCGTATACCAGATCATATCTTGCCTTCAAGGATGAGATTTTGTGTTCTCCCAGTCTTCCCTAAGGGGGATGACAATGGAGAAGTTGAGTTTAAAGTTGTACATCGGAATAATAGCATCCAAGCACATACTAAAGGTACATATTAAGTTTTTCTAGACTTTCCAATATCGACAGATGTCCTTTCGGGTATGGATGTGATTTTATGTGTCCTTGATGGAAAAGACGGTGTGTCGCCAGTCTTGCTTCCATTTTTATGAAAAGGTGATTGGAGGTAGTCCTACAATGACGTTTAGAGCGTATGTTGGTGTTGTACGCATGCATCCAGTAATGCATGTTGTTGCCAATCTTTGAATCTTTTCAAGTTTTTGGACTGCCGTTATTTCTTTTGTTTTTGTCCACCATACAACAGCTGCGTACGTTAGTGTTGGTCTGACTACCAGCGTATATAGGTCGTACATCATTTTAGGTTTTAGACCCCAGTTTTTCCCGCATTCGCCTCGACAAGTCCATAGGGACTTGGTTGCTCAGCTGGAAATTCGTTCTAGTTGAGGGTTCCATGACATTTTGCTGTCTAGGATGATCCCCAGGTATTTAGATTCCTTGGAGAATGGTATTGTTTCCCCATAGAGAATGGGGGGTATTAGAAGATTTAGTTTTCTTCTTTTTGTAAATGGGACAGTAACTGCCTTACGGGGATTGACAGAGAGACCTTCATCTGAGCACCAGCTTTGTACTGTGTTCAGAGCTGTCTGAAGTCTTCTTGATATTAGTGTTTCTGATGAGCCTTGTATGACAATTGCTAGATCATCTGCAAAGCCCACTGCATAGATGCCTTGGGTTGCAAGTAATCTTATCTTAGTTGTCTACAACTATTGACCAGATGAGTGGTGAGAGAACTCCACCTTGTGGGCAGCCTCTTGTTGTTAGTGCAGACATTTCCACTTCTTCGATATTGCTGTGGATAATTCTGCTGTTTAGCATGGACATTATCCATTTGCGAATAGCTTGTGGAACGTTGTGGTGCCTTAGAGCACGGTCTGTAGACACAAAGGAAGTGTTATTGAAGGCTCCTTCTATGTCGAGAAATGCCACTACGCAAATTTCCTTTTTATCGATAGAAAGTTCGATCCTAGTAACTCGGTCATTCAACGCGGTTTCCGTTGATTTGCCTGGTTGATATGCGTATTGTGATGTGGATAGTGGGTGGGTAGCTAATTGCTTATCCCGGATGTGTCTATCAATTACCTTCTCCATGCATTTAACCCTTAAACCCTACCCATCCCGGGAGAAACACTATTGCTACCCTGGGGTCTTAGGGACCCCAAAAAGTTTTTGCCCCAATTCAATAAAAAAAAACAATTTAATCAAAAATTTTATTTACTAACATAAAAGATAGGAATGTTTAATTATGAAAAATGTTTTAAAAGTTTACATCAAGACAATTATGACACACTGAGCGGCTATGTTCGCCACAAAGTGGATTTCGGCAACTGGTGCATCGCATTTTGGTCTTGCAGTCTTTGTCTCGTGGACACACGGCACATCTGTTTTTTGTAGTGACTGAAGATGTTGACTCAGCCACAGGTCGCTTTTTTTAAAAATATCTCCAATGAGAACCTGGAGATTGGATGGCAAAGTTGGCCAAGTAAATCTCTCCTCCATTTGGGGTCTAATGAGTTCCAAGGCTAAGTTTTTTATGAAATTTCGACTTATTTGAATTTTATCTTACGCTATTTTGAAGAGGACATACGAATTCACACCAACGATACTTAAGATCCCATAAAACATAGCCAATGGCCATCGTTTCGCTCGTCTTGAAACACTGTCAAACTGTTCAAAAACTTTAACTATCACTACCCTGGGGTCTATGGGACCCTGAAGCTCAAATATTTTCAACTGCACCACTCGCAAATTAATAAATGACAGATTTTCAGACGTCTGATGCGATAATATGATAATTCCATGGGTGGCACTGGTGTAAGTTGCTTAGTTTTTAAAAAAATCAAGAAAATGTATGGTTGCATTGGCGCTGGACCCCAGGGAAGGGTTTAAGGGTTAAGGATGAATGACATTAGACTGATTGGCCGAAAGGATTTAGGGCTTGGATCCAGCTTCCTTCCTGCTTTTGGCAAGTAGATAACTGTTACTCTTCTCCAGCTTTCTGGTATGTGACCAAAAGCTAAGCTGCAAGTGTACAGTTTTGATAAAAGGGGAGCAATTATGGCAGCCCCATTCTGCAGTAGGGCCGGGAAGATGCCGATAGATTGTGGAAAGTGGGTGTCTATTAGGAGTTGCAGAGTTTCAATTTTGTTCTTAGTCTGAGAGCCGTTTTCCTTTAAGGGTACCTAGGTTTGCCGGCTTGTCGGACGCGAGAACTTTGTGGAGTCTGCAACTAGAGGAGACATCAGAGATACTTTCTACAAATTGTTTAAAAGAGTGTTTCTACAAATTGTTTAAAAGGGGCCTTTTTGGCTTTTTTAATTTCGTTATTGTATTTGGTTAGAGCAGTAGAGAAAGTATGCCAGTCATCATTGCGTTTTGCTTGTTGAAAAGTTTCCTTACTTTCGATCTCAATTTCTTAAGGTTGTTGTTCCACCAAGGGGCTTGCCTTTTAGTTGATCTTGTTTTCAGAGGGCAGTTGCCCTCAAAGTCAGTTATGATAGAGTTTTTCGCGTAGTCCGCAAAAAAATCTAATTTAGCTTTGCTATTAATGTTTGGGATTTTGTCTTTAAGAGAGTTTTCCAGATCTGTTTTGTACGAGACCCAGTCTGTTTTTCTCTTTTGACGATATGTTAAACAAGATATTATGTTTGTGTTTAGTTAAAAGCGTGTCTATGATCTGAGTAGGATGGTTCGGAGGACACCCTCCAGTCAAAGAAAAGTCTCTCTCTTCAAAGAGAGAGATGAAGACAATGTAATGTCTAGGACCTCTCTTCTAGTTTTGGTGACAAAGGTGGGTTCATTGCCAATATTACATATATTTAAATTTTCTTTTAAAATATAATCAATAAGGGACTCACCTCTTATGTTTATATGCTTACTTCCCCACAGGGTGTGATGAGCATTTGCGTCGCATCCCAGAATAATCTCCAATTTGTTTTTCTGTGCGTGCTCATAAAGTTTTATTACCTGTGGAGGTGGGGAAGGTGTAATGTCTCCAGGGAAATATGCTGAGGCAACAATGATCTCCTTAGAGTGACCGATCCTCACTATTGCTGCCGTCAGATCAGCGGATACAAATGCTGTTAGTGGGAAGAAGGGCAGGTTATTATTAAAAATAATACAAGTTCTAGGTCTACTGGCTGAGGTTGAATATTATATTTTACCTGTAGGTGTAGTTAGACCGAGGATTTTACCACTCGTGCTGATCCATGGTTCCTGCACGAGGGCAATGCCTCGGCAGCCTTAAATCACTCGCTGAGTAAAACGAAGTACTCAGCGAGTGCTTTAAGGCTGCCGAGGCAGCCTTGGCGTGTTGGAGGTTGATCTGGACAACCTCCATATTAATTTTTCTGGAATGGAGCTCTGGAATAAAAGCTCCCTTTGCTGTCACCCCGTTTCCCGGCTTGGGGAGACTTCCGGAAACTCCTCGCGCTCGTAGATGCTGGTCTTGGGGCTCTACGGAGTTGCGATGTGTCTTGGTGGTGGGTGGGTCTTGAAATGCCGGGTTTGGATAGTTTACTGGGATGAAGGAATGGTTTTACCTGATCAGAAGATGGTCCAGCGGTCTCCTGAACAGGTTTTACAGGATTGGGAGTGAGGGAAGGGTTAGAGGTGGAGGGTTGAGTGTGGGAGGAAGGTGGTCTTTCCGGCTCTTCATCTTTTTCAGTCTCGGAGGCAGATTCCGGCCTCAGACTGGGATTCCTTTTTATTCTGAATTGGACCCTATTGAAGTTGAAGAATGGTTGGCAGTTCCGATCTTCAAGTAGGGATATCGATCTTTCGTCCATTGATATTGTCAGGGCAAGACCCTGAGAGTTAGCCACCTTCCTAAGGACTTTCCAGTCTTTGGTTGGTAAGGCTTGGTTTTGGATTCGTAGCCGTTTCTTTTTTTTTTTTTGCATCTCAGAGACTTAAGTGGCACTGAACTTAGAGCAAGCTCGTCTGTACACACTTATCTACGCTCTTCATCATTAATGCAAGTGTTAGTGGTTAGTAAATAACGCCAACACAAGCACAAAGAGAACGTAGGAAAAATAAAAAAACATTACAAAAATATAACAAAGTAAAACTTAAATTAAATTAATATTAAGAGAACAAACTAAACTAGTGAAACATAACCAAACAAGGTTATAAATAAAAAATTAAATTAAACTACAGTAATAAGAAATCTACTAAACATGAATCATGCAGATGGTACACTGGTTCTTAATATTAATTTTAAACTACTTTTACTAATGTTGAAATCGACAATAAAAGGATTAGAGTTGAATAACCTACTCATGCGTGCTAATGGCTCATGCATTCCATAGTTAGTTTGGTGGTGGGAGCGATGTATAAACTCTAAATTACGTAGTTGGTGAGTTCCTCCGCGATAGATGAATCCTATGTGGGAGAGCAAGTCGGGAGCATCAATTATACCGGTTATTATTTGATGAAAAAATACTAAATCATTGTTGATTCTTATATGTGAGAGGGTTTGAAGATTTAGTAAGCGAATACGATTTTCAAAAGGAGGGAGATTGAAAGGATCTTGCCAAGAAAGATATTTGAGAGCAAAGCGTATGAATCTGTGCTGTATTGCTTCGATTCGTGATTTATGAATATCATAAAATAGTGACCACACCTGAGAAGCATACTCTAGATGGGGACGAACATAACAGTTGTATAAAGAGAGGGTGACATAAGGGTCATTAAACTCCTTTGCCCATCGCTTAATAAAGCCAAGCATTGAATTAGCTTTGTTAATAATGAGGTTAATGTGTTCATAAAATTCGAGGTTGGTACTAAAAAGAAAACCGAGGTCACGGAATCTAGAAACTTGTGATAAAGATTGTTGCAATATTGAATATTCTCCAATGCTAGGAGATCTTTTGTGGGAAAAAGTCATACTTTGGCACTTGGAAGTGTTTAAAGTTAGTCCGTTAATTGAACACCATACAACAAAACTATCAATATCTTTTTGTAAGAAGTCGCGATCTGAAGAATTTTTGATGATTTTAAAAATCTTCATATCATCAGCAAAGATTAAAATGTCGCTATAGGAGATGCAAGAAATTACATCATTTATTGCAATAATGAAAAGCAATGGACCAAGATGACTACCTTGTGGCACGCCATACATAGCATTGAAAGGTTTTGACAAAACGTTACGAAATTTGACTTCATAAGACCTATTTTGTAAGTAGGAAAATATCCAAGCAATAAATACTGTGGGAAATCCAAAGTCTTTTAGATTATAAAGTATGATGTTATGAGACAGTTGGTCAAACGCCTTAGAGAAGTCAGTGTAAATGCAATCAAGCTCGTTTCCACATTCAAGGGCATTGAAACCCTTATGATGAAAGGATAGGAGGTTGGTAGCCGTCGATCTTCTTAGCATAAATCCGTGCTGCTGGTGGCAGACAACATTCCTTGAAGAAAAAGGATACGCTTTCGCAGACTACTTGTTCAAATACCTTAGGTATACATTAGAGCTTTGAAATAGGTCTGCAGTTTTTTATATCGGATTTTTCACCCTTTTTGAAAACAGGTATGATAAAAGATTTTTTCCAAAGAGTGGGGAATATTCCAGATTTTAATTAAAGCTTGAAAAGATGTTCAAATGGAGAGGATAATCGTGAGGAACACTTCTTTAAAACAATTGGCGGAATCCTGCCCGGACCAAAAGAAACGTCATCTTTGAGAGAAGAGAGGTAGTAAGTAATTCTGTCTCTTTGAAGAGGGATATTATTAAAATTCACTTGCGAGCAGTGAGTTAAATATACAAAGTATATTTCATCAATTTCTAGATTTGTATTACAAAAAGAGCCATTAAAATGGTCTGCAAAGGCATTGCAAATGTCGGGAGTATTTTTTAAAGATATAGCATTATAAATAAAGTTGGCTGGATAGCCGTCTGATTTTTTTTTTATAATTTACAAAGGACCAAAAGCTTTTTGGATCGTTTTTCAGAGAACACCCATTTGGGTCACATAGCAAGAGTACAGATTCTGAGAAAGCATTTTGAAGTCTCCAAAAAAACTTATAAATATTTGGTGGTCAGTTGGAGAGAGAGTAGTTGAATAGGTCTTCCAAGCTTTGTTTCTTTTGTTCCTTAGAGCCTTTAATTCCTTTGTAAACCACGGTTGATAAAAACTAGCATTTTTGAGTGTCTTTTGGGGAATGGTTTTTTTTACGCAATTTTCTAAAACGGAGTAAAAGCAAGCGACTGCTTCGTCAATATTTGCAATGGTTGATATATTATCAATACCAGCCCTGCTTAATTCATTCGATAGTAAATCGAAATTCGCCTTTCGAAAGTCAAAAGTATATAAACAGTCATTTGAATTATTAATGCTGTGAGATACGTTACTTAGTTCAACAAAAATATCTAAGGGGGGATGTAAATCATCAACTTTAGTGATGCCTGAATTAGATGTAAGAACAACCGTGCTAATAGCTTCGGAAGAGAAAACTAAGTCTAACATACGATTTTGGAAATTTCTAATACAGCTTACTTGCTGTAAGTCAGTTGATATAATATTATCTAAACTAGAAAGCTCACGTTGTGATGAAATTAAAGAGGGTTTTTGGAAAGATCCATCGTCAGAGGGTAACCATTGAACGTATGGCAAATTAAAGTCACCAATTAATAGAATATGGCTTTCTAAGTCAGATAATTCAAAAATATGATCCAAAATCAGGGCCAGTTCAGATTAAGCTGAAGCTGAACTTTTTGGAACAATATATACATTTACTATAAAAATATTTTTTAACAGTGTACAGACTTTAACACAAACAACATCAATAGACAGTTCAAACGGAAAGTGTATACGAGACGACATATATGTGTTCCTGACCGAAATCAAAACACCACCCCCGACATCATCTGGTCTGTCTACGTGCCGATCTTTGCGGTAGACCTCTTACGTTTTGATAAAAGAGGGAAAATCTAATTAGTTTTTTGGAGCAGTATTAGTAACCAATTTGTTTTTAACTCTCCTGTTGATGGAAAATTCTTTAACAAGAGCACCACCAGGCCAAGAGTTACTGTCACAAATAGAGTCGAAAGACGAGGGCGGGACAAGCAATTTGAACGAGGACACAAAGCTATCAGTTTTACTTATCTTACTACATTTAATAAAATTTTCATTAGGAATCAATTTCTTTGAAACGAGATAATAGGTGCGTTTTTTTGCACGCGTATATACGCTTGTTAAAATTTTTGCATGTTAAAACAACAAAATAAGCAAATAGCGAGGATAAACATCTACGTTTATTTCTGAAGCGAATATAAACTGGGAGTGCTACCAAGGTGTGGAAGATGAATTTTTAAAAATGTCAAAAAATTCATTCAAAATTCATTCGTTTGACAGAGCAAATAAAAACAAAACCGATGTTTTTTTCTCATTTGTCACTTCCAGTTGTCGAATTCGTTACAATAATCTCTATTATATGGTATTTATTTTCATAAAATCACATAAAAATCACACTATTGCATCAAAAGCAACATTTTTTTTAGAATCCTGTTTTTCGCGCTCGCTCAAACTGCAGCTATAGCCTCACAACGCCACCCAGAACCAGACTGAGTCCGGGTCAAAATTTCTCGAGGAATGCAATCACTCCTAGCAGCAATGTTTCTTTCATGTTTCCCTGAATAAAGTACACTCGTGATTAAATTCTTCACGTTGCAAAAGGACTCCAACAAAAGGTAAGCTTCAATGTTGTGAATTCTAAGATTTTTCATAAGTTGAAACCTTATTCACAGAGAAATGTCCAAGCAAGAGGAGTTCGGAGTGGCAAAATCACACGACGTGAGTAGTTCTATCAACCTGGGCTCAATGCATTCGTTCTGGAACAACTGGAGCAACTGGAGCAGTATTGCTGCCGTAAATTTGTCAAAGACGTCTATTTTTTAGACTGGACAACAATGAGTTGCTAACTAAGGTACACAAGGAACTCCTGGACCAATATTTTAAAATTCAACAATCTAATCGTGAAGTTGAAAAAAAATTTAGTTTCCGTAAATAAAAGACCATATGTCGTGTGGTTTGCAATTAAAATATCTTTTCTAGTTTTTATTTATAGAACATTTTTCATTATAATAAATGGCTGTTATGATATTCCAAACGTTTATTCTTCATCAAGGCCACTGACGGAACCCGAACCCCTGGGCGTGATCTCGAACCAGAAATTCCAAGCTCTGAAACTAGATCCACCAATGGTGATGGCATTGGTCCATCTGGTCGGAATATAATTATGTGTATATTCTTTGGTGGATGAATCCTGTACATCAATATTCACGCTGAGCGTTCCCCCGAACTCATACCCTTTGAAAGAATTAGCGATAAGTATTTATAAACGCGAAACACGAAAAAATAACCTTAAAGGCATCTAGAATGTCAGCGCCGTATGCATTGTTTCCTCCTACTTCTCTTTGTGGCTTTAAAAAAAATCTGCAAAAAATATCATGTATGAAAATCTTTTAATAACTGAAATTGAGTTTATTTGCTACGAGTGGGACAAACCTTTCTTGATTCTTCAACGCTATAGAAGCATTTCCCGCTTCGTTGTTCAACGAGTAAAGCACTATGAATATTTTGCCAATCGCTTTCACTTTTCCTGGATCAGTGATGAATCTTTTAAACATTCTAGGTGTAGCTAGAGCTTGTTGAACTTTCTTGGTGTCAAGTTGAGAATGAATTGGAGGTAATTTGATCACCTTCGAACATTCAATTAAGTTTCGCGCATCCCATTCGTTTTGGGAATGATAATGATCCGATTCGTAGCCAGCTCAGAAATAAACAACACTGACTTCTTGTCTGTTTCTTAAAATAAAAAAGAACAAATATAGAGAATAAATTATCACAAATTTTATAATTTACCTTCATGCTGTTTTTCCACAACTGCCTGCTGGGGCTGCCATTGTAGTGCGTAGTACAAAAAGCTGTTAAATAAAAATTTGTCATTTATGTCAAATTGCAGTGCTGCCCAATATTAAAATAATTTGGGGAAGTCGTTTTTTTGGGCCAAACTTATATCCGCGTGCAAAAAAACACGCCTAATGCAAAACATCGTTTGTTTTTGAGACACAAAAATTAATTTCGGTTTTGGATCCGTCTCTATTGGTATGAAAGATGCACCAGACTCTGGTTCTGAACTGGAATTAGTTGACAACGATCTATTTTCGAGATCCACTACTTCAACTACTAGTTCCATCGGGACAGAAGGACCATCAACTTTGACAGAGTTGCTTCTCAATATCTTGCGCTTTGAAGGAGGGCTCAAATTTTTGCTAGCCACTGTGCCTTCACAGTTCCTTTTAGTTATTTGGAAACGAAACAGAGTTTTCGATTCCCGACGACGTAGATTGAGCATTAAGATCCTTCAAGTCAAGAGTTTTTTTGGGAATTGGAATTTCTAAGTACTCTGTAGATGTAGACATGTCAACAAAGCTACAGGGAGAGGAAAGTGATGCTAAGTTCAAAACGGATTTATTAAAAACTTTGAAAAGTTGGTCAAAGCCTTTCGACAGCTTTAAAATATCTAGTTTGAACGTAGACATTTTAATTGCTCAGTGGAAGAGAGATATCTTTTTACACTCCTCACAATACCAACAAGCACTTTTAAAAGCACTTATTTTATCTAAAAGCGCATTGTTCGCCCCAATACATTTTGCATGAAATGTTTTGCCACATACACCATAGCATGCGAAAACAGGTGAGTTGGAACTATCCAGACATTTAACTGCTGCACAATCCATAGTTAGCAAGTAAAAAAGTATTTGAGAGCAGAACAGAAAAAAAATTGAAAAACATTGGACAAAAAAAAAAAAATTTGGGATGGACTGGGAGTTGAACCTAGGTGTGCTTACTAAGTGTGGATTCCAAAAAAAAAGTTAACGCTTTCAGTTTTCAGTTTTAAATTCATTTTTATTGTATATCACTTATAACTACTTACATGCTAACAAAAATGTTTAAACTAGCTTACATAATAACTTAATTAACTTACTGACCCTAGGCGGGTACTCTAAATTACACAATAACTTATTTCTATTGCCTTTCGGCCTAAAGATACAATATAACTATTTCAACCTAGAACTAATATTAAAACTAAGAAAGTTTAAAAAAACTTAGTTTCAAAGATCAATTTTTTTTTGGATTTTCTTAAAATTACTTACAACTAATTAAAACTACTTAAAACTAATTAAAACTACTTAAAACTAGAGCAGCCATAGTAGCTTTTTATAATTTTTTTTTTTTTTTTGTTTTTTGTGTTTTATATTTTTTTTTGGGATTTTGTATTTTTTTCTATTTTTTTTTGAATTTTAGGGACGCACAGTAATTTTTACATTTTTTTTGATTTTGATTTTTTACAATGTTTTTTTGATTTTCGACGCCGCAAAATTTTTATAATTTTTTTTTTTTTTTTGTTTTTATAATTTTTTTTTGGTTGCCACTATGCCTACCCCCTATACCCTAAGTCTTACACACTAAACCTTTGTAAGCCAGCCATAGGCGACTCGCTATCAGTAACATTTACATTTTGTTGCTCACACAACCACCAGAACATATTCGACGTTTTGATAACGTCCCGTCGATCGCGATCTGAAACCGCCCTACTGAACCGGAGGAGCTCTTCACCTTCTCCGCCTACTGCGGCGACGTCCCGGTTGTAAAGGAGCCGTCGTTCTACGGACTTACGGCAGACGTGGTAGATTAACGGAACCGCCAATCTGTCCTGTATCAAACCTATCATGTCAAAATAGAGGAAAGCCTCCGGTGGGACAAATCCACTGAAACGTGTTCTCTCCATATATTCAATGTTGGGGTAGTAAGCCCCAAATATCAGGCCATTGTTCGAAGACATCGCCCTTGCAGTATGATCCCGAGTCAGTTTTATCAAGAAGTTGTCGATTCTGTTTATTTGAGCCCCGTTGTAAAGGACCTCATTAGGATAATATTTTCTGTACTCCGACTCTGGTGTTCTGTGCAATCCAAGACAGATACGCAGACACTGTCTCTCAAACACCCGAATCTTTTCCATCTGAGACGCTGTAACATTGAACCATACAGGACACCCATAGACAATCATTGGCCTTATGAGGGCCATGTAGCAAATCACCTTCACTCTGCTATCAAGCTGACTGCTGTGAAACAGTCGCCTTGTCAGAGCAAAAGCTCCTCTAGCCCTGGCCAGAGCAGCATCCATATGTTTGTTAAAATATAGATACTGATCTAGCCAGATGCCCAGGTACTTGACTACTACTTTGCTTGGCAGTGGGTGGCCATATAGATCAACGATCACCAGCTTTCGCCAGTTCTTTCTCGTATCCCTTGAGGCCCGAGCCAACGAGGTTCTAAACACAATTGTTTCCGATTTCTGGAAGATGATTTTCAACTTCCAGTCATCGCAATATTGCTGAATCTTATCGAAGTCACGCTGCAAGAGTATTCTGATGACCTCGATCTTTGGACCTGTTCTGTACGCGATTAGGTCATCGGCGTACGCTATGGCATGGTGAAGGGAACCAATTAGATCGCCGGTGAAAATGTTAAACAAAATAGGCGAATTCACCGCTCCTTGTTGCAGACCATTCTGTATTTTAAAAGTTCTGGTAGAAGTTTTATTGCAACTTTTCACAACAAACGTTCTACCATGAAGCATGTCATTTAAAATATATAGCAGTGGTTTACTCATGCCATATCTGATCAACTTATAGAAAAGACCATCTAACCAAACGGTATCGAAAGCCTTCTCCAAGTCAACCAGACATGCACCCGTACACTGCTTTTTAGCTTTGTTCCATTGAATATCAGATACTAGTTTAGACGCGGCATGTGTGGTATCATGGCCCGCCTTAAAACCAAACTGATTTTCTGGAATAATATGTTTGTCCTCAGCCCATGTGGACAGAGCTCTATTGAGAACTTTCTCGAATACTTTGCTGATACTCGGAAGAAGACTAATTGACCGGAGATTTGCTGGATTGGAACCATCCTTACCTTTTTTAAGGAGAGGATGTACCACTGCCGTCTTCCAACGCACTGGATAATATGCATTATTCAGCGCATTGTTGAACAACGTGGTGTATATGTCCACCGCTTCCAAAGGGAGGTTTCGCAGCACAACATTGGGTATGCCGTCGACTCCTGCTGACTTCTTTTTCTTTATTTTGTGAAAGATGTCCAAGAGGACCATCTTAGAAACGAACAGGGTGTTATCCCCGTTTCGCTGGGCGATGACTGCATTTGCAAGTCGGTCGTCATTGAACCTAGTGAAACCAGGATTCTCGGATCGCCAATGCGAGATCTCGTCTCTAAGATAGAAGTGTCCAACGAAGGCTCTATTCTCAAGGTCGTAATTCGGGCGAATGCACTCATTCACCTTATATACTCGCTCGAAAACAGCACCCACCATCTCTACCTTCTCTTGAGCATCTTCCACTATAAAGTGGTCATCATCCAAGATGGCCTCATCCGGATCTATCCCTATTGTCATAAGTAAGTTTCTGTTCTCTGTCGTCCTTTGGAGTTTAATACCCTGAAGGTCATTTTGATCTTTTCTCCTAAAAATTTTATTTATTTCCGGAAACATACTCGGGTTGTTGGACTGTACAGCCCGAATTTTGTTGTTCCAGAAAAGAGATATAGATATTCTGTAGTTTTCTTTAATTAACTGTTGGAGATTTTTGATCTGTGACTTCAGAGTTCTAATCTCCAAATCGTGTCGGTCAGTAAACCTCCTGTGCAAGAGTTTGAGTCTTGACAGGAGTCTACTTATTTGTTTGTAAAGTGCGTCTATTGTCGCGTTTCTGTACATGTTCGTCGAGTCAAGTTGCCTATATTTAGGAATTGTCCTGTCCATTGTACTACGGATTGCATCCTCCATACGTTGCAGGTACCCATCGATCTCAACGTTCGACAGATTCCTGTTGCATGGTGGCGCCATACCGTTCGAACGAAGTTCCCTTGAGACGGCACCGGAAAAGCGCGGCCAACGTGTCTTACCGTAGTTGTAAGAGTGCGTCGGCACGTACTCCTCCAGTTCCACAGGGTCGTTCGGAAGCAGTATGACGGCGGCAAGTCCACAGTGGTCACTGTCGTACTCAACCGTCGTCAAACAATTTTTCGTCCGTCGAAGAATGTCGTCGGTCAGTTTCCGTCTTGAGTCTAAAAGCAATAGATCCAAATAAGAGCCACTTCAAGGATATGAAGGCCTGTCAGTAGCTAACAGATCGACTTTACACTCAATGCTGTGGAGCCCCAGCCAATTGAATAGCTGGGTCCCCCTTGGATTGGCTAATTGATTTCCCCAATCTTGGTGTTTAGCATTGTAATCACCGGCCAAAAGGAAATAGTTCTCATCCGAGTTCAGATTCAGACATCGAAAAAGCGTTTCGAGCTCTGTTATAAAACATGAGGTTTGAGAAGCTCCTGGCGGTGCATAGAGCGAGACCACATACAATCGCCTCCCCTGTTGGAGAGGGATGCATATGATACACGTTTCCAGCAACCAGAATCGACGGACTTCACCGCTATATATTACCTTATGAGCAATGCCCTTACGTAAGAAGATCGCAACCCCACCCGCGAGAGTCGAGTTGGGTCGGTCCCTCCTTATGATAATGTAATTGTTATCCGTCAGTTTGTGATGCTGATTTAGCCTAGTTTCGCTAACCATACATACATCAGGACGTTGGTCTTTTAACAACTCAAGGAAGTTGGTTCGTCGTTCTATCCTTACTAGCGAATTCACATTCACGGCTAGGATCTTAAAAGGCCTCTCCGGCAGCGCGCCCGTTAACCTAAAAATTGCGCAAGCGACGGCACTGCACGGTAGATCAAGTCCACCCTACGCGCCTGCTCACTTATTTGCCGTGATAGTTCACTCATTTGTGCCTGAATGACACGCAGAGCGACCATCACCTCTGACTCCCCAGTAGCTGCCTTTGACACAGATGGCTGTGCGGCCTCTTTCTGGGGAGGTTGTACCGTTTTCCCAGCTCCACCCGCCATTTGGGCGTAGGAGACTTGGGGAACGACGGCCCTTGGAGTCGGTCTGGCTGTATGCCTTCCCTCGTCCTTGGTTACTGTTGGAGCAGCTTTTAATGATTTTTTAATAACTTGGTATCGAGGACATCCCCGATAGTTAGCAGGGTGTCCATCTGCACCACAGAGAACACATTTCAATTGGGTCTTATCTTCGACCCTTTCCTCACCGAGCTTACACTCTTTTTCTTTGTGGTTCTCTCCACACTTTACGCACCTCGACTGCATTTGGCAGTTGAATGCGGCGTGCCCGAACCGTTGGCAACGAAGACATTGTAAAATGTCTCCGTGCCTGTTTATTTTTTCACATCTTACCATCTGGTAGTCCAGGACGGAGATTTTCCTTAGACTCTCCAGACGGCTACTGGGTGATAGGGTGACGAGGAACATCGGCAATAGCCGCCTCTCCCGTCTAGCCTTAGCCGTGGTGAACAACTTGACCCCGATAAACTCGAGATCGTCGCTCGCCAACCTGCGGAGTTCCGCTAAGAGCTCCTCTGGGTCAGAGGTAGGCTCTACCCCTTTCAAAAGCATACTTTTTGGCTTTTCCTCTTTGGGAGTATAACTAAAATGTTCAGTGGCTGTCACTTTCAACAACTCCCGAATGATCTTGTGGTCACCAATGTTTTCACATTGGATCGCATGTCGATCTTGTCCTAAACGCTTAATAACAAATTTATCGCCTATGGCGGACTTACATAGGCTTAATGTTGCTTTGAAATCCATTTTGTGGGTGTTGATGGGGGGCACCCTGCTCTTGGCTGCTGTCTTCCTTGGCTGCTGCTGTTGTTGTGCTGGCTGTTGTTGTTGTTGTTGTCACGGGAGCATTTTTCATATTTCCAGCCTTTGTTTTTGTTGGCTGCTTTTTCTCGGCTGTTGCGTCTGCCTTTGACAACAGTTGTTGCTTTGCCTCGCTTTCTGCTTTCCTGCGGGCCACCTGTTTTTCTTTTATCTCTTCAATCTCCTTGAACAGTTTCTCAATAATGGTTGACAGCGCATGTAGTAGTCTTTTGTCTTCTACATCATTGTCATTCCGCTCCTCGTCCACACCATCGCCTTCGTCTGCCAATGCAGCGAACGAATTCCCACTACCGGTGTAACGGCCCTCACCGCCGTTGGACTCGTATTCGTAAGTGGAATTTAAACTCACGATACTCTCGCTGCTGGTCGACATCCCGTCATCGTCGACCTCCTTATCAGTTGGTTTAGTTTTTTGGCTACGGGACACCAAATTCGGCTTAACTTTTAAGCGCCGCCTTTTCTTTGCAGTTGTTGTTGCTGCTGTTGCTGCGGTTGCTGGTACCGCAATTTGCATTGCGGTTGATGCCGCTGCTTTGCTAGTTGTTGTTGTTGTATTTAGTGTTGGATTTTCATCCAACACTTTTTTTGTTGTTGATGGACCGCTATGGTCCATCACAGACGACTGTGTCGCTTTTTTTTCCTCCTCTTTACGAATTTTTTCCTTGATTTGGGCTATTTGCTTCAGCGCAAGAATAAAAATTGGAGGGCCCGGCTGGGAGTTGAACCCACGTTCCTCCACACTGGGTACCAGCTGCGCTACTCGTTCGGCTACTGCCTTAATGAAATTTCACTGACTTTAACTCAACTAAACTAAAGTTAAAGTTAACGCTTTTACCAACTGCACCAAGCAGACGATAATATAGAGCTTACAAAGTTATATGTTTGGAATGTAGTTATGAAAGGAAATTATAGTTTGAGGAGAAAGGCTAGGTGAGGAATTCAAAGTAGTTAAAGGGAGAGACAAATATTTAGAAGAAAACAACTCAAACTTCACTCAATCAATAGGAGGTTAGGTTAGGTTACAATGGCTGTCAAGAATACACCTGACACACTTAGACCAATACTAGGTCCATTGTGATACCATAGAAATTATGCGAGGGAGTACCTCACTTAATAAAAAAATTTGGAGCTTTTAATAAAGCGAAGGAGATGCAGGGGATCTGTATTCGCCAGATCGCTTGGATCATCGAGAAAATATTTCCCCAGATGCCGCTTTCTTTTAAAAGAGAGTGCAGGACATGAGCAGAGGAGGTGTGGGATTGTCTCCTCCTCCTCCTCATCTAAGCAACTTCTGCAGAAGTCATTAGAGGGAACGCCAAGTCTTATGGCGTGTCTTCCTATCAGACAATGTCCGGTAATGACATTGATTACGGAGCTAACTTGCAATCTGGTAATGGATAACAAATGTCTTGTGCGTTTTGGATCTAGTCCTGGCCATATCAGTTTTGTTGCCACGTACGTGGTGATATTGTTCCACCTGTCATTTGTTCTGTCCATTGCCTCTTGCTTTAGCATAAGTTTACATGTAGCGATTGGTATACCGATATTCAACCAGCTGGTTGAGATCGGTAGAACGGTTCCTTCTCTGGCGAGTTCATCGGCTTTGCAGTTAACCACGATATCTCCGTGCCCCGACACCAAAATAAGGTGAATATTGAACTGTTCAGCCATCTCCCTAAGAGATAGGCGACAGTTAAGGGCGGTTACTGAGTTCGTAGAAACAGCGCCGAGTGATTTGAGGGCTGCTTGACTATCTGAGAAAATCCGGATATTCGTTGAGGATATCACGTTTTCTTTTAGCCATGATAGGACCTCGTTTGATCGCCAGAATTTCCGCTTGGAACACGCTACAATGGTTTGGAAGGCGGAACGAGAGACTTACGTTAAGTCGGTTTGAGTACACCCCGCAGCCTACCCCTCCTTCGGTTTTTGAAAAATCTGTATAGAAATGAATTGAATCATCTCTCAAAAATTCTTCGTCTTCCCAGGTCGTTCTCGGTGGGATTGAGACTTGGAATTTATTATCAAAAACCAATTGGGGGATGGTGTAGTCGGAGTGGCAAGGGATTGATCCGAATAAATTCAGGATTTGTAGCGTGACCGATGTTATTTACGGTCCATTGGGAGATAGCTCTAATACGAATGGCTGCACTGGCGGCCATTTGTTTGCTGAAGGTATCTAGTGGTGTAAGGTTCAGGAGTGTATTTAGGGCAGCTGAGGGTGTTGATCTCAGTGCTCTGCTTAAACACAGACAGGCTGTTCGTTTGACCTTGCTTAGATTATCGCAGTAGGTCCTTTTAACAATAGCGGTCCCCATACCACTGGTCTGTATGTGAGTATTGGTCTGATGACCGCGGTGTAGAGCCAGTGGGTGATTCGGGGGGAGAAACCCTATTTATTACCAATGGCTTTTTTACAGGAAAATTAAGCTAAGGTGGATTTCCTGATTCTTTCCTGTATATTGGCTTTAAAATTTAGCTTTTTGTCTAGGATTATACCTAGATATTTGGCTTCGTTTGAAAGTTCAAGTGAGATTCCATTTATTGATATAGTTATTAATTGAGGAATTTTATATTTCCTGGTGAAGAGAACGAATTCAGTTTTATGAGGGTTGACCCCTAGATCACATTTTCCCGCCCTGCTTTTTAGCATTAGATTTATCAACTATACTATGGAGTCATCTACTTTGAGCTTCGTCAGTGCCTTTGTAATTGCAGAGTTGCTGACGTTGTTGAAGGCGCCCTCTATGTCGAGGAAGGCGGCCAGAGTGAATTCTTTGTGATGGAGGGAATATTCTATAGTACGTACCAGGGTGTGTAGGGCCGTTTCTACAGATTTTCCCTTGCAGTAGGCGTGTTGTGCTTTAGATAACAATTTTGGATCTATAGCCGTACGCAAGTGGATATCAATCAGTCGTTCTAGAGTTTTAAGAAGGAAAGATGATAGACTTATTGGTCGGAGATCTTTTGGGTTTACGTGGGATGATTTCCCAGCCTTAGGTATAAACACAACCTTGACTTCTCTCCACTGAGTGGGGATATAGTTCAAGGTGGTACAGTCAATGAGAATAACTTCAAGGACAGGGATAATAATGTCCGCGGCCTTTTGAAGATCGGCTGGAGTTATACCATCAGGTTCAGGGGATTTGTATGGGTCAAAGCTGTTAATGGCCCAAACCAGTTTTTCCCTTGTAATCAGATCAGGGTTGTTTGTTACTATGCTACCTGGTTCTGTGGAATCATAGTTGCATAAGTTCTTAGAGCTTCCTGGAAAGTGAGGGTCCAGAAGCAAATTGAGGGTTTCTTCGCAGAATTCTGTCCAGTTGATATTTATATGTTTTGAGGGATTCCTTGTAGGAGTCCCAGTCTATTGAGATTTTTGATTGCTTAGCTCGGTTGAAAAGTTTTCTGCATTCCTTCCTGAGCGGTTCTAGCCCCGAGCTCCACCACAGTGGTTTCCGTTTTCCTCTTATTTTTATAAGAGGACAGGATTTGTGAAGTGAGTGGTTAAAGGCAATGGTAAGATCATTGACTTTTTTGTCTAGATCCTGTTTGTTTGTAGGGTTTTGTAAAAGTTCAGGTGTAATAAACTTTTCCAGTGTTACCCGATATTTTTGCCAGTCAGTTTTCCGATAGTTTCGGAAGACTGGTTGCTTGAGAGGTTCCTCATTAAGATCAAATTGAATGTATCTATGATCAGAAAAGGAGTGTTCAGTAGATACTTTCCAATTAGTAATCCTATGATGAACCGAATCGGAGACAAGAGTGATATCTAAAACTTCTTGTCTGTTTCTGGTAATGAATGTTGGTTCATTGCCAGTATTACTTACTATGAGGTAAGTAATTAAAATAAAATCAAAAAGTGACTCACAACTTTCATTTATGTCAGTACTTCCCCATACTGTGTGATGCGCATTGGCATCGCATCCAATGATGAGGCAGATCTTCTGCCGTTCTGCTTCAGCGACAATCCTTTTTAATAAGTCGCCTGGGGGAGGGCCAGGATGGTCGTGGCCGAGGTAAGCAGATACCAGCCAGTAGGTGTTGTCACTGGTCTGGTATCTTATTGTGGTTACATCACGATTGCTGTAATGAGGGAGTAAAAATACATTAGTGGTACTTCTTACCAATATGCAGGATCTGGGTTCGCCTTTGTCTTTCATATACAGTAGAGTATATCCAGGAGTCCTTAATCCTCGAACGATGGACTTGATGATCCAGGGCTCTTGGATAAGGACAATATCTTCCCCTCTCTTGTTTAGGCGGAGAAGAAGGGAGGCCGAAGCCTGCTTGGAGTGTTGGAGGTTAATCTGAGTTAGCTGCACCATCTTGAGAACAACTAAGTAGACTAACCCCCACCACGGTCTGGTTGAGGTCGTCGTCTGTTTCGCTCTCAGAGTTTGAACTAAGAAGGTCATCCTCGCAGAGCGAAACCTCGTTAGCTGAGTCATCAGTCTCCAAGTCGGAGAATTTGACGACGTTTTGGGCATCCAAGTCGGATGTGGAGGGTTTATTATCATACGTTTCAGCAGAGGATGTGCCGAGCTCGTCTATCTCCATTGATGGAGGGTCGACTTGCCCTGCGGGTTCTTCCACTGAAGACGCACTTTTTGTTATGGAAGATGGAACGATGTTCTGTTCTTCATCTTTTTTGTATATTTTTAAGGCAATGTTTTACCAGCCGAACCGAATCTAGAGCTAGGGAGTCCTTATTGATGTTTATTATAGCCGATCTATAGTGACCCTCCGGCTCTTCCAGCTTCGCGACTTTCCAGTCATGAGTCGGAAGGGTTGGATTGCCGAATTGAATCATTTTCATGATAGTATCTTTGCAGGAGAGTTCTGCTGGTAGTCTAGCTCGAGCTCTAGGCCTGCAAGGGATATCCTCCCTTGACACGACTTCAAGCTTAGCACCAGGCCAGAGTCCCTCTAACCTGCTTATCGCAAGTTTATACAGATCACGCGATCTCTCTCCATCAAACGCGATTAACCTGACGCGCCCCTGATACCATCCTGCGTCCTCAAAGACGGCAGGTTCCCCTGGGTTTTCCATCATAAGGGTCCAGTAGGAGGCCTGGAGCTTGTTCATGATGATCGCCCATTGATCGAAAGAGATCGCACCATCCGCGTTACTCCTGTCAATGACAGCGAAAATGGGTTTGTCCTTCAGTGCGTCACTGTACGACATGTCTTTTTTGGAGCTGAGGGTGCTTGGTTTTTGCACCTTAGGCCTTTTGGCGTTCGGGGTTGACTGCTCGATCGAACGTTGGCGCTTAGACGTTGAGTCTACGCAGGTTTTTTTCATTTATTGCACTGATTTTCATTGCCCACTCAAGTTTGGCAGATTGCGTTGAATTAAGCTTAGGTTTAGGTACCGCACCTAACACCTTCGCAATTTTCTCCGCATTCCGCCTTTCTTTGTGGTTTGGTAAGGTAGGGAGGTTGGGATACCCTTCGTTGTCCGTTCCACTGTTAGACACAGTTTCACTTTCAACTTGGGGTTTAGGGGGATTGGAAACCCTTTCGTTTTCAGTTCCACTGTAAGTCACAGTTTCACCTCCAACTTGGGGGATAAGGAGATTGGCGACCCTTTCGTTTTCAGTTCCACTGTAAGTCACAGTTTCACCTCCGACTTTGGGGTTAGGGGGATTGGACATCCTTTCGTTGTTTTTCCCAATGTAAGTCACAGTTTCGCCTACAACTTGGGGAAGGGAAGGAGTGTTTCCGGAGCTCGAAGGAGATCCTCCCCTTTCAGCCACGGAGCCGATAGTCTCGGCACCCGTACCGTCCGGGTTGGTCGACCTCGAGTCCTTTGACATTGGACGGGATGAGGTGGGAGGTTGGAGCAGTGGAGTTTTTGATGAGGGTGGCCCCTTTGTCAACACATCACTGTTCGCGTTGGAATCGAAAGTCTCGGCCCCTCTACTTGCAGCAATGGTCTTCTCCGGGGTCCCTTCTATACGGGCAGTATGAGTGGAAGTATTGCAGAGAGTCACTGCAACCCTTCCAATGGTTTGGGCATCCTCCTTAGGAGGGACGTTAGAACCAGAGGGCTCTCCACATTTCTTAGTTGGCTTGTGAGGCCTTCCTCGAACTGCAGTCGGCTCCCCAGTCCTTCCGCCAATCGCTTTTTGTGTCTTTATCGTTAATAAATTTGTCACTGGCGACTTATCCTCTTTCGAGGCCAAGCCATCGCCGGCAGTCGCGACACCTGCCGACTTGTGAACGTATATCCCCGTTCGTTTTTTATTTCTTTTATTAACTCTATTTTCCATTGTTTTTCAGAGGTTTTGTTTGAGTTATGTTGGTTGGTCAGGTTCTGCAGCTGGATTGCTGGAGAAGATGTCCTTAAGCACCCCCACCACGACAAGGTCAACTCATAGGGGGTGCAATCAATAGGAACGGGGAAAAAAAACTTTTTCTTACCAATCACTACACAATTAAGCTAATCAAGAAAACTTGTAATTACACAGATATTCGGTTAATTTACAAAACAAAATAACACTTTAAACAAAGATTCGAGCTTTAAACACTTATTATTATTTTTATTATTATTATTATTATTATTATTATTATTATATAATAGGAACCTGGAAAAAAAACTTTTTCTTACCAATCACTACACAATTAAGCTAATCAAGAAAACTTGTAAATACACAGATATTCGGTTAATTTACAAAACAAAATAACTCTTTAAACAAAGATTCGAGCTTTAAACACTTATTTAACTTGCGGTTTTTATTTAAAATTATTAAACTACACAAGATAAATGAAAATAAATAAGACGCGATTAGAACCCAAACTAAACACACAAGAACCAGTGTTACCACGTTTAAGAGCATCTTCTGCTGTGTTGTTCGGGCCAGGGAAGTATGCGGTTGCCACACATGGTTTCGGAAGGTCTTCACCCTCCACCATTCGCAGCTTGGCATTTTCATATGGTGAAATTAGTTTGACTGTTTTTGCCAACCAGTCTCTACTAATCGCATCATCGCACTTCATTGTAAGCCATTCTGGTTTGTGCGAGCAGCCCAGAAATCATATCTGTGGACCCTCCTCAGTGATCTTATGCTGCTCAGTAAGGATGACATTTTCCACTGCTGTGATTTGCACATTTTCAAGATGGCTATTTGGATAATCTTCGGCGATTATCCCAACTGCGATCGTACCTGCAACCTCATTGAACAAGGGAGCGTTGGTTTTCGCTTTTTTGCTTGGTTCAGGAACTCCGTGTCCGGGCCTTCTTCTTTTGTTGGAAGGGTCTGAGGTGTCTTTTGACGGACTTGAGAGTACTGTCTCTAACGCTGCGTCGTATGGCAGTTTTTCCGCTAGCAGTCTTCTCAAGTGCTTTTTTGAGACGTGGTTAATCGTCTCCGCTTGATGTTAAGTTTGACAAGCTCTAGGGTCTTTTCTGTGTCATCTCCAAGAGCTTCACAGCTCCGTACGATTCCACTGTCAGGACAGAGCTCTGATATCCAATGGATTCTATGTCGCTTTCGGATGTTACCATTGCAGATCGGTCTATCCGTCCCGCATGGCTTGGTAGTTCAGCCAGTGGCTGAGAGGCAGAGAGGCAGTTTGCATTTGCTTCTCCATCACAGGGTTTGGTATTCAAATTATCAATTTTGGATCCCACGAGTAGCTAGGGATATAATGGGGTACGTCCACACAAAACCCCGCATGCATGGATATGACTAAGATGAAACTGGAATTCGCCAATGAAAACCAAGAATTTATCAAAAAACAGTATAGAAGATAACCCAAAGGATTTGTATTCTCCAGGTGGCAGTCGTAAAAGTGAAAATCCACCCGTAGTCTTTACTACGGCAGGGGCACGGATTCTGGAGACCCCACCTGACATACAAACGCACACCTTTACTGGTGGATACACGCGAGTCGAAGGTACCGTAACCGATGACTCCTGCAGTTCTCTCCATGAAGCTCTTCGTGGTCTGAGCTGGAAAGATGAAGAAGGCAGCTCGGAGGTATTACCTCCAAAGCTTAACTCTCATCCGGGCTTATCTGTTGGGCAGAGTGGTGCTATCACCGGACTTAGTGAAGCTGAACAAGTGGATCCAACTCCAACGATGGCATCCTCTGGAGAACAGCTTTCCAAGCGCCAACAGAAGCTGGAGAGAAAGGGAGCGGCAAAGGCTCAGTGCAAAGAGGACACCAGGGTGGCCGAAGGCACTGAATTAAGTTGCAAACCTTTGGTGACGGCGGCGAAAAGGGACAGGTCGGAAGAGGTCTCACCCACCAATTCAGGACGGTCTCCTTTAACCGAAGTCACCCCAACTTCTGCAAACGCGAACAGGGTCAAAAGGAAGAAGGTTTCCGGAAGCTCTGCAAATCTTCCTGTTGGTGTAATTGGAAAGTCGGTGAATGAAACTGAAGGAACAGGTTGCAAGGCTTGCGAATTCGGTCCACGGACACTGGTTGGAAAGGACGAAGCCGGCAAGGTTAAAACTCCTGGAGGTCCAACCGAAACGTTGGTGAATGAAACCGTGACTGCTAGTCAGTCTGGTCCACGGACACTAACCGGACGGGATAAAGTCTCGAAAGGAGCAAAATCCGTCGCACAACGAAATAAAAGACGGCTGCCCTATAAAAGAGCGGCTGTCTCGCTTTTCATAGTGCGTATCTGTAAGGCTGGCAATGACAACAGCATGACCATCACAGAGCGCAAGCACTGTGAAGATCATCTGTGGGAGCTGGCTATGGCAGAGATTACGCAGATCTAGTCTGGGGGATGTTGTTTGGAGGACAGAACCTTTTTGGTCGAGTGTTCAAATCAGCAGACCGCTGACTGGCTACGTGCCTCTGTGCCTTAAATTCAACCACTCCTAAATTCCTCTTTTGAAATTTTCAGGGTGCCGGTTTTAACGAAAGCCAACTGCTTTATATCGGGGCAACTCAGGAAAACTGAAGATGTGCTACAACGTCTCGTTACCCAGAATGATGGTATCGACACTACGAAGTGGAAAGTTCATTACCACAAGAAGGCTAGGAATCGGGATGGTGAAGACGGTTCTTACCATGTTGTGGGAGTGGATCAAGCTTCTGTGGCTATCATCAAGGCTAGGTACGATTCCCGTCTGCATTTTCATCTTGGAAGGATTTATTTCCAACTTAATTCCAATCGGTGAAAGTGAAGGATGGATTACTAGTATTTTTCAATGATAATAACTCAGATAAACCTTCAACATTCTAAGGCTGCTACTGCACTCCTATGTAGCAGGCTTTCCGTGTTTAATAAGCTTCCTACAAACTAGTTTTATTTTCTTTGCCTTCATACTTTTACCCAAAACCAATGAGATGTGATTGCCGAAATACGACAAGCTTCAACTACGCTCATGACTGATAGTAGCTAAAGTTTTGCCAACAACACCTACAACACCATCGTTTGAGGCCTTCACTAATCGAGCTCGTATAGTCTGTTATTCGGCAGGAGGAGTAACGCAATCCATCACAGACTAGCAATGTTCTAGTTTAACGATCATTATACGTCAAAACCTCACTGCATAGATACGTCACAACTAGCAACCCGAGAGAGCTGCTCTCAGCAATCTCTGTACATATGCTCTGGTGACAAGCTTACCTTGGATGGATCGTTGCGTCGCTCAGGCACATTCTGCAATGCGTATTTTGGTAAATACGTAATTCATGTAAATGTTTAGATTTACTATAATGCAAAACAAGATACACCAAGCTGCGAAGAAGAGAAAGTATATAGGTCATTCAACACCGGTCTTTACAGATGGCATCAAGCATTTTGGCTTTGAGAAAAATATTAAATTAAACTATTGTAGAAGAACTATTGCTAATAAATTCGTATAAATATTGTTTAAGTATTCAATTATTTTACATTCG
Source organism: Melanostoma scalare (assembly GCA_949752695.1). Classification (NCBI taxonomy): domain Eukaryota; kingdom Metazoa; phylum Arthropoda; class Insecta; order Diptera; family Syrphidae; genus Melanostoma; species Melanostoma scalare. Next base: position 119,254,181 of record OX456984.1, on the reverse strand, counting down.
TAATTCCTGCGATCCATTATTCCCGTATTATGTCCCAGTCTGACCGCGAGTTATGAAATTGCCGCATTAATGCCACTTTCAAGGTTGACCAGTCTGGACGTCCATAAGATCGTTGGTATTGCCAAAACCATTCGTAGGCGGTACCCGAGAGAAGGAGGTGGAAATCTCTTAAGACCTCGGCACAGCTACAATCGTACTGTGCCTGTAACGTTTCTAGTTTAAATATGAAGTCCTCCACTGAAATTGTCTCTAAATTCCCATCGAACCTTAATCCCCATTTATCTACTTTGATGAAAGTGCACCTAGGTCTATTTTGAGGATTAAACCAAGTAGATGGGTTTCGATGGTACTGGTGTTGTTGCTGGTTATAGTACAGTGCATGGTACATTTCTGACTCCGAGTCTGGTACAAATGTTCTGGACTGTGGATCCAGTTGAGAATGCCTACTTTGAAATGTTTGATGGCCTACTCGCTGGTGACTAACATCTGGGATCGGTTCAATTGGATGAGCTGGCAACGAATTAAGTGTTAGCTTACTCAGGAAACTATTGAACTTTTCGTCCAGCGACCTACTTATTTCCTCTTTAAGAGAGCTAGCGTAATTTCCTTGCGCTGTAACTACTGCAGTGTTAATGGCTAACATCAGTTCCGCTGAAATACTCTCCCTTCCTGTTCTATTTCCTTGCGCCCCCTGGCTCTCCCAGTTCGATTTGTCCTGTAAATTCTCTACTTCTCCTAACTGTTTCATATTTTTAGCTTGCTTTTGTGCATTTCCCGCATTTAAGTTTTCATCTCTACCTATACCACTCAGTATACTATACGGCGGCCCTTGCGGAGATGTTTCGCTATGAGTATGGCTAGCTGAACTTACTGGACTTGGAATATTTGGAGGGGGATGGGACAGATCGACTAAATCACGAATCCCTTCTGAACCTGACGGAGCTGCAGAACTTTTGTTGATTAGAGAATGTCCAGCGAACGGCATTTCACTTGCTCTAGCAGCGGATCTGGTAAGTATAGAACTTGTTAGCTTGCTTGTTGCTAACCTTCTTATTTTTCTTTATAGGGCTCATATCAACCCCAAAGCAACTGATCAGACCAAACTGTTCTTTCGCAGCGATAACGCATAAAAATTTAAAAAAAAAATGAATGCAAGTAGAACAACAATATAATATATAACAATCTAAACTAAACTAATCTATGACCTATAATGAAAAACAAATATCCTATTCTTATGCTACCTATACTTTAAACTAAACCTAATTTAAGATCCTACACTAACTACTCTAAAATCCTACTCTAAAAATAAAAAAATAAATAGGGTGGCGCAACAGAGCGAGGAGCCCCTGGGCCTAGCGCATTTCTCACAACCATGCCTTGTGAGGGAATGGAGGGGACCTACAATTTTTCGCCGGTTCCGAACGGCTAATTGAGAATGCGCTTTTCATGGCAAAATCCTACTCTTCTTGGGTTTAAATTCTAAAATTGTGTAAGGTAGATTTAGCTGTAAGACAAAAAAAATTAAAGAAAAAAAAAAACATAAAAAAAAAACAATATTGATAAGATAGCTAAAGAAAAACAAAACATATAGTAATATAAGAAACAAAAACAGAGAACAGGAACAATTAATAAACAATATCGATGCTTTTCAACTCCAAATATTTATTTTTTAATTTTATATGTTTGTTTGTACTTTGTGTGTATGTATGTTAAAAAGGGGTTATTTAGCGGTGGCTTTCAGAGTTTCGGGCACAAGGAAGGTCAGAATACGACTGACTTTACTTCTTCTCTCTTGTGTTCCCCGAACCACACTCGGCAACAGCGACACACCACTCTCGCTGAGACGATTTTTATTAAACTACAAACTACACACAATCACAGTACAATTATAGGCTGATGCAATATTACCATTATGATGAAATTAGTATTCTGTAGAAATAACTAAAAGAGAACATTTCCACAGACACCCTCACACACACGCACTCAATACCAGCATACAATAGCACATATACTAAGTGCACTCCGACACGGCCATCCTGACCATTAAACGACTTCGTGCAATATTATCAAAATACTTTTTTTTACTTTTTTTTTATATAATTCAATCATTTAAATTTGTTAATCAAGTTTTCAAATTTCTGTTTTCATTTTAAACCAATACAAAATTATTTCTTTCTCTTATCATTAATTTTACCAGTATAACATTTTAATATCTTGTTACGGTAAAATTTCCCGGAACAAAAACTACTCTTGCTGTTGCTTTGTTTTCATTCTTTTATCCTCTCTTTTCCACTTAACCTTCCCATCCTTTTTTTTTTACCCCACCATTACTCCGTTGTTTGCTCTTAGCAGTGTGAACGTAATGTCGCTTTGAGCAAATAACAAAACCAGGTAGCCTAAATCAGCGGATGAGCTGATACATTGTTCGGTATATCGAGCTAGAAGGACTCTGGAGAGTCACATACGAAACCTATAACATACAAAATCGTCAACATAAAATACACCATATCATACACACACCACACAAGAATTCACTTTACACAACATCACACAGAATACACATCCATATTGATCCAAAGTATGGATCTAATGAGCTCATAATTGTGAAGGAGAAAACGTCATCATTTCATCATCAATGTAAAGTAGTATGGCGTTAAGCCCACCCTAAATTATCTATAACAAGGTATAAAAAGGTTGGAACGATAAGTGTTCATCCCCTCATCCTCAAATCTGCAAAAGGGTCCACCAGTGTCAGGTTAGGGTTCGCGGTGTAAAAGATTTCCTCCTCCTATAGGTTTCCTCGAAAGAATTTGTTATTGAAGAAAATAGTAGTTTGATCATTAGTCTTCCTAGATTCACTTTTCACGCGTAGTAGAGTAACTGAGAAAATGCTCAGATTCAACTTGTTTTCAATTTATTAAATTTCGATGTTTTCTCAAAAAGATTTTGATATAGGGTTTTAGGTGGTCTGGACTCACCCATCAAGTTTGGCAAGTGTTGGATGACACCAACCACTTGTCGAACTTTCGAACTTGGTGATTGGCAAGAGAACGGCAAGTTTTGGACGACACCAACAACTTGTCGAACTCTGTGAATCTGTGTGTATACTTTTGTTGGTATTCGACAGCGATGGCTCAGCACGCCAACGGTGGCTGATGTCGAGACACTGAATCCACAAAAGTGATTGGATGAGCGTATGAATGCGTGCATGAGAGCGGGGTTGAGACCAGGCAAGAAGCTAGGCTTGAAGTAGGAGACACTTCTTGGCTAGCTGACAGGCGATTTGGAGGTTTTTTTAATACTGTGAGAAAAATCAGAAATTTTTTTTTGAAAAGTGAGTTTAGGGTTAAGGAGCAAGGAAAGGAATCGTCAGGACGGGACGATAATTTCGGAAAAAAATTACGAAGGAAAAGATAGGAGGAGGACATCTTGAAAAGATAAGTAGAGTGTGTTACATATAAAAATATATAATTGAGTGCGCAGTTTAGCGATAGTTTTTTTAAACATTTTTATTTTCTGTGTGGACCTTTTTTTTTATCCGAATTTACCAGAACATTGTCTGGCACGCGCCCCTATTAATTTCAACCCCCTTTTGGAGTTTTTCGGGACCGAATTTTAACGGTCCAACCTTTTGTACCTTTGTACTTTCGTGCTTTGAAAGACATTTGAAGGTCTTTTTAACTTTTACATACATATACACTGTCTCTAGTAATTTCTATTTACTCTTTCTAATTTTGAAAAACAAACTTTATTTTCTGAAAGGATTTGGGTTTTTAATCCAGGTTCGCCAAGGTTTTCCCAACAATAAAATTATTGAACTTTACTTATTTTAAACTTTCTTTCTTTCATTTTACATTCCTTTTTTATTTAACATTTTTCAGTCAAGGTTTGGAAATTCCTTCTTTCTAAAAATTTCCTGGCGCCCATTTAAATTTAGGACACCCTGTTCTAAATTACATTCCATCAATAAAATAATTCAATCGTCTTTTTTAATCATATACCTTTTTACCACACACATTTTTTATACGCGATCATTTTTTAGCTATTGTGAACCCAGCCCAGCTGAGTAGCCGTGGAATAGCCGCATATTATTTTTTGTTGCAGCTTATTGTTTGTGTATTCTCGACTTTAATTTTCGCGGCACCGGTTGTGCATTTGTTTTCAATTAACTTTATTTTGTAAATTTGGATTCGTAAATCCATTAGTACCGCGGTCTATAAGTTTCGTTTCATCGTAAATAATAGTTTTAATCAGAAAAAAGTGTAATAAATTGGCGCCCAACGTGGGGCGATTCGTGTTAGTTTTACATATACGTTTGTACATACATACATACGTATATATATTTTGGCTTCAGTGAAGTGAAGTGCATATTCTTTAGTTTATTTTTTTTTATATTTTCTCCTGTGTCAAAGATCGTTTACTTTTTGATTTCTTTTCCCTAGGTGAAGTGTGTTGCAAATATCTAAATAGTTAGATAATACAGTGGTTGACGACGAAATCCCATCTGAACATTCCTTGGGCAACGGGGGAAACTCCAATATCGTTGTGGTATTAAATTGGTCTGTATTCAACAGAACCAAAGCCAAGTAAGGTTTTTATTTTTCTTACTCTTTTTGTTGTTTTAAAGTGCATTGAAAGGAAAAAATTTGTTACATATTTACGTAGGGTGGTTTGCATTGCCACAGTGAATTGCATACAATAGGCGAGAATATTAAAGGAATATTAAATATAAAGGTATTGGTTGTCAATTGAAATAATTTTTTTTTTTGTTTTTTTTTCGACGTTGTCTTTTTATTAGCGTTTATAATCGTTTTACAATTGAATTCATATACGCGTATTGACAGTATATACATACATACATATATTTTATTTTGATTTTTTTTTCTGTTTTTATATTTTTTTTCACATCCTCCGATTGAGGTGAGCTGATTTTTTTTTTCAACTTAGGATTTTACAATTGAATTCATATACGCGTATTGACAGTATATACATACATACATATATTTTATTTTGATTTTTTTTTTCTGTTTTTATATTTTTTTTCACATCCTCCGATTGAGGTGAGCTGATTTTTTTTTTTCAACTTAGGATTAAATAGTTGAGTTTTCCTTAGAATTTAATTCTTTGAAGTTGGATTTTTGAATCGTTGTTTGGATCGTTGATGAAATATTAGTTTGTGAGATTGATTTACTGTTTTGTATTTTAAGATTAGTTTTTTTGTATTCTACCACAAGTCGGGAAGTCTTATTTTGATTTTAAACTACTTTCATTGTTTTTTTTTGAGTTGTTTTTTGAACATTTCTTTCTTAGTATTCTATTAGTATTGTATTATTATGGATATAAATAGGTTAGCTCAGGACGAATTGGCATATGAAATGCAATGTAGGGTCCTAGATGTAGGAACGGTTGATGAGATGCGGAAGTCTCTAAGGGGTGCTAGGTTGTTGGAGAGAAGAGGTTCTTTGAGTGCTCTCACGAAGTATCCTTTCACTTTTGAGGAAGATGTTAAGGCGGTTGAGGGGAAATTAGTAGAGATTTTTAAACTATTACAGAATCCGCCAATTGCGAGAAAATTAAAAGAGTATGCGAAGGTAGTAGCCAAAGTAGAATGGTCGTTAGGTAGATTAGATAGGTCGCAACCTGATGAGGGCGAAGAAGAAAAACAGAGGTTAGGATTGAAAAACAAATTAGTCATGGCTTTAGCCGATTTAGAAGAGGAAGTTGAAGTTGGAATAGTGGATGAAGTTCAGCGTTCGGTTGACACTCCCAACGATATAGGGACAGATATAGGGCTAGGAATAGGAACATCAACAACAGTAGCAGCATCAAGATCGTCGGCATCAACAACAACAACATCAAAAGCAGCAGTACCAACAGCAACAGTACAATCAGTAGCAGTACAGTCAGTAGCAGTACCATCAGTTTTTGTAGGAGAAAATAGAGCTAGAGAGAACAACATAGTAGAGCAGGTTTTCGTTGGTAGGGAAAAATTTTAAAATATTTCCAAGTGGGATGTTAAGTTTACTGGAGAGCGTTGTGGTGCTTCAGTAAACGCATTCCTAGAAAGAGTAGAGGAGTAATTTTATATGTTTTTTTGTACTTTGTGTGTATGTATGTTAAAAAGGGGTTATTTAGCGGTGGCTTTCAGAGTTTCGTTCACAAGGAAGGTCAGAATACGACTGACTTTACTTCTTCTCTCTTGTGTTCCCCGAACTCACTCGACAACAGCGACACACCACGCTCGCTGAGACGATTCTTATTAAATTACAAACTACACACAATCACAGTACAATTATAGGCTGATGCAATATTACCCTTATGATGAAATTAGTATTCTGTAGAAATAACTAAAAGAGATAAAGAGAACATTTCCACAGACACCCTCACACACACGCACTCAATATCAGCATACAATAGCACATACACTAAGTGCGCTCCGACACGGCCATCCTGACCATTAAACGACTTCGTGCAATATTATCAAAGTAAATTTAATAAAAATAAATAAAAAATTTTTTACTTTTTTTTTTATATAATTCAATCATTTAATAACAAATCAAGTTTTCAAATTTCTGTTTTCATTTTAAACCAATACAAAATTATTTCTTTCTCTTATCATTAATTTTATAAGTATAACATTTTATCTACATAATACATTAAAACAATTGCTTTGCACTTGTGCTTACATATATTATTATTACAAATAATATTATCAATCATTCAAACATCTGTACTGTCTCTTGCAACAGTTTCTCTTTCCGTCGTTTCATTACTGCCTCTTTCAACAGTTTCTTTTTCCAATATTTCTTTACTGCCTCTTTCAACAGTTTCCTTTTCCAATATTTCATTCATATCTTTATTACATTTCTCAACTTCAGCAGGTACATACCCATCTGGCATTTTCTTTATATCATCATGAGCATATTTATATTTTCTATTATTTGTCAATGATCTGAGTATGTATCTATCTCCCTCTAATAATTCAGTTATTTGAAAAGGCCCTCTAAACTTTGGACTTAATTTTGTTTGGTGCCTCTCTTCGTTCTTTAACAACACAAAATCACCAACTTTGCATCCAACAACTTTAGCTTTGTTTTTATCGAAAAGTGCCTCGTTATATGCAGCTGCAGCTGAAATATTTTGAGATGCTTGTGCTCTAACTTCTGCCAAATTAACCTCAGCTACCATATCGCAGGGTGGAAGCAACCCCAACGGGCTAGCAACTTTGCCAATAAATAATTCTAAGGGACTTGCTTTTGTCACTCGATTAACTGTACAGTTTAAAGCTAACTGGACCTCTCCTAATGCATCTTGCCAAGATCGACTACTAGCAGTTAATAAATTTTTAAGGTGCTCATAATGCGTTCAACTTGACCTTTAGCTCTACTTGCACCGGTTGCAATCAAATGTAAATTTATTTTTTGCTGTAAACAAAACTCACTAAGTCTAGTGCTGGCGAAACACCTGCCCTGATCTGCTATTATGCGGTTTGGTACTCCAAACAAGGATATAGCCGACGTTACAGCATTTATACAATTTGAAGCATCAAATTTAAGCGTGAGTAAGATACACATAAGATACATTCCCGACGATCAGTCACATTGTCGCGGTGGGGAGGTTTAAGTAGTTTATTTGAACCGAGCTCGATGCCGAAAGGTGGTCGAAGGTAGGGAAAGTGAACGAAAACCAAGATAACCCAAGATAACCCAAAGGATTGGTGGCAGTCGTAAAAGCAAAAATCCACCCGTAGTCTTTACTACGGCAGGGACATGGATTCTGGAGGCCCCATCACGCACACCTTTACTGGTGGATACACGCGAGTCGAAGGTACCGTAACCGATGACTCCTGCAGTTCTCTCCATGAAGCTCTTCGTGGTCTGAGCTGGAAAGATGAAGAAGGCAGCTCGGAGGTATTACCTCCAAAGCTTTACTCTCATCCGGGCTTATCTGTTGGGCAGAGTGGTGCTATCACCGGACTAAGTGAAGCTGAACAAGTGGATCCAACTCCAACAATGGCATCCTATGGAGAACAGCTTTCCAAGCGCCAACAGAAGCTGGAGAGAAAGCGAGCGGCAAAGGCTCAGTGCAAAGAGGACACCAGCGTGGCCGAAGGCACTGAATTAAGTTGCAAACCTTTGGTGACGGCGGCGAAAAGGGACAGGTCGGAAGAGGTCTCACCCACCAATTCAGGACGGTCTCCTTTAACCGAAGTCACCCCAACTTCTGCAAACGCGAACAGGGTCAAAAGGAAGAAGGTTTCCGGAAGCTCTGCAAATCTTCCTGTTGGTCTAATTGGAAAGTCGGTGAATGAGACTGAAGGAACAGGTCGTAAGGCTTGCGAATTCGGTCCACGGACACTGGTTGGAAAGGACGAAGCCGGCATGGTTAAAACTCCTGGAGGTCCAACCGAAACGTTGGTGAATGAAACCGTGACTACTAGTCAGTCTGGTCCACGGACACTAACCGGACGGGATAAAGCCTCGAAAGGAGCAAAATCCGTCGCACAGCGAAATAAAAGACGGCTGCCCTATAAAAGAGCGGCTGTCTCGCTTTTCAAAGTGCGTATCTGTAAGGCTGGCAATGACAACAGCATGACCATCACAGAGCGCAAGCACTGTCCATGGTACAAATGGTCTGGACTGTGGATCCAGTTGAGAATGCCTACTTTGAAATGTTTGATGACCTACTCGCTGGTGACTAACTCCTGGGATCGGTTCAATTGGATGAGCTGGCAACGAATTAAGTGTTAGCTTAGTTTAGTTTAGTTTAGTTTAGTTTATTCAATTCAGGAAAATACTAACACATTAAGATAAATCTTATAAGCTAGTGTAGTAAAGGTGTAGTAATACATTTAAAGTAAATTTTTAAAATCGAGAAAATAAAAAGAAAATGTATAGTTAGACAAAATAGTATCGTAAACAACGATAATTTACATTTGTTTAAAAAGGAGTAGCTATTATGTAAGGTGTTGAAGAAAGAAAGAATAAAGTAAAAAGTTGAGTTGAGGAAGCGTTTTTTTTTGTTTTATATGTTATTCAGTTAGATGTTATAAGGTTAACAAGTAAGTAAATAAGTAAGCTGCTTTATTTAACTATGTTGGTAGAAAATTTTAATATTTTTTTCAAACTGCCGTATGCTGCTTGACTCACGTATTTGAGTTGGGAGTGAATTCCAAGAACGTACAGCTGCGATAAAGAACTGTCTTTCTGATGTTAGACAAGAGAAACTAGGAAGCATTAAATTAGTTGTTCTGTTGGATGCTGGGAATTGAAGAAATTCGTACAGATAGGGGGGCTGTTTTGTGTGCAGAATAGTGACGAAATTTTGTATAATTTTCAAATGACATGCCTAGAAGGTTTTCAGAAAGATGTGATATATGGTCATATTTCCTTAGGCCATAAATGTAACGGATGGTATTGTTAAACGCAACTTTTAATTTCGCTCTGCTCGCAGAATCGCAATTGTTATAAATTTCGCAACCATACGAAAGGTTTGGGATTACGAAGGTTTTTGCAAGGAGCATTCTAGTGTTGGAAGGTGTAAAACAGGGGTGTTGCAGATATTCGCATCCGCATCCGCAATCGCGGATTATTCGCATTGATTTCAACATCTGCATCCGCATCCGCATCCGCATCAATTTATGTGGAGTTTATGCGGATGTGAAGCGATATGGCGATGATGCTAAATTCATCGAGTGAAGATGATGGTGAAGCAGAATCTGACAACGCAAGTCCCGAAACGCTTCTTCGAAGAGAGATAGCTACTTATCGCAATAAAAAAAGACTGGATTTGGATAATAATCCCCTCGATTGGTGGAAAACTAATGAAACAGATCTTAAAACACTCTCCAAAATTGCACGCAGGTATTTGTCACCTCCACCTGCTAGTGTTCCCAGCGAACAGCTGTTTAGTGGAGCTGGTTTAATCTACGATCCATTAAGAAACAGATTGGAGTCTGAGAAGGCTGCAATATTATTATTTATCAAATATAATTCACACAATTTTTAATTTTAATTATTAAACCATTTTCTTATTCAGTAACACAATGAAGTACAATACATTTTTATTTTTATTTTTAAATAAAAAAAATTTAAAATTGATAAATTTTTATTCATTTATGTATTTAAAATGATATATATTTCGCAAATTCTAAGATCCGCATCCGCGGATATTAGTTTCCAAAAATCTGCATCCGCATCCGCATCCGCGGATGTCAAAATTTGCACATCCGTAACAACCCTGGTGTAAAACTCTGAAAGGTCCATAAAGATCGTAGCGTTCCGTAAGTTTTTCCCACTACCGAATTTATGTGGTCATTCCATGTTAATGTTCTGTTGAATATTACTCCCAAGTTTTTAGATTTGTTTATGAATTCTAAAGGGGTTCCATTAATAATGATCGATGGAAAATAGGATAAATCAAGACCTTTCTTAGATATAACTAAACATTTGCATTCAATGGGTTTAGCATAAGTGCGTTGCTATTCGTCCATTTAAATATAGTTTCAAGTTCTTCGTTTATGGTGCAGACACAGTCTTCAATAAGTCCTAAAGGACAGCTTTTATATAACTGTATGTCGTCTGCATAGAAGTGCTTAGATACATTGCGCAAAATTGATGCTATTTCATTTATGTAAAGGGAGAATAATAAGGGTGACAAGCTAGATCCTTGAGATACGCCATTCGATATGAGCTGGAATTTAGAATGTTTGTTGCCTTCATATACCGATTGTTTCCTATCGCTTAGAAACGAAGAAAAGAGTTTCAAGGCTTCTGTTGAAACGTTGTATTTTAATTTAAGCTTATTAAGAAGTTGCGAATGATTGATCATATCGAAGGCTTTTGAAAAATCTAAAAGCACTAGGAAGGTTACCCAATTTTTATCGAGTTGGCCTCTAATTTCCTCAATTACTTTAAACAGAGCTGTTGTACAGCTGTGCTTCGGGTGGAAGCCTGATTGGATGTTAGTAAGAAAGTTGTGGTGCGCTATATAGCTGTAGAACTGATTTTTAATAATTTTTTCGAATGCTTTCGACAGAAAAGGCAAGATAGAAACTGGACGAAACTCAGTGCATAATGAATTTTTGGGAATTGGAATGATTTTAGCGTTTTTCCATTGATGTGGGAAAATACCAGTTGTAAAAATGGTGTTGAAGATATGCGTTAAGAAAGGTAGTAGTATCGGCAAAATTATTTTAAGAAACATTGGGTTTATGCCATCGACACCTGTGGCGTTCGATTTAATCGAAATAATACTTTCAAGTACTCCAGCGTTGTTAACACAAGCAAAACTAAAAGCAGATAAATTGGAATTAACGGGCGCTTCATTAGAGTCTTGGCTAATCCTTATCCTAGAGACACTTCTAGCTAGCGGAGAGGATAACTTCATATTAAGTTCTTCAATATTGATGTTGTTTTGTAAAAGAGTATTTTGTTTTCCAGTACCGAGATCCCTAAGATTTTTCCAAAGCTTGCGACTATCTCCAAACGCATCGATGCGACTCGAATAAAAAATCTTTCTTGCATCTTTTACTTGCTGTACCTACAACTTGATTTCGTAGAGTTTTGTAGGTGCCAAAGTTTGCCTCTACTCTAGTACTAACCCAGCGTTTATAAGCCTGATCCCGTTTGTTAATTAAGTCTTTAATCGTTTGAGTGAACCAAAGTTTACATGAATTGATAAGTCTTTTGGTTTTAAGTGGAACATGTGTGTTAAAAATGTGAATAATGTTTTCATTTGAGAAATTAATTTGGTCATTAGAAGATGTCATATAAAAAACGTTTTCCCAGGGTATGGAACGGACATGTTCTTTAAGGTATATATAATTGATGTTTTTAAAGTCCCTGAAAGTTTTCATATTTTCAGGTGGATCTCCTGTTTGAAAATCGAAAGATAGAAATATTATGTCGTGTTGTGAAAAACTGGACCCGAAAGTTGATCAAAACAAAGAACTTGGTTTTTATTGCTCACAAAGAATAGGTCTAATAAAGTGCTGGAAGAGCGGGTGAAGTGAGTGGGCATTGTCGAGTTCACTAATTGCAGAGCCAACGACTCCATATTCTCACAAAAGGTTTGTTCGGCTAGAATATTGTTATTAAAGTCCCCGCAAAGAATGATGTTGGGTGAGCTTACTGAAATCTCTTCAATCAAATCGTAAAAAGGCGCTAGATCCACATTGTTATTAGGACTTTACACCGTGCCCAATAAAATATTATTCTCCGTGCCTATAACTTCAAGAAACAAGTATTCAAAAGACGAACCTATTTGTGAAGAACTAATAACTTTGCAAGCAAGGTGATCTTTTAGGTAAATGGCAACCCCACCTCCTCCTCGCGTGGTTCTGTCTGCTCTGAAAAGTTTATAGCCTTCTAAAGCAAAAAAAGAGTCTTTAATATCTTCTTTAAACCACGTTACTGATATACAGATTGCACTCAACCCCGAATTTGCAAACAAGTAACGAAACTCTTCAATTTTAGGCCTCAAACTTTGTGCATTTAAATGGATTACAGTGAAACCTTTTCTAAAATTTGCTAAAATTTAGATCATTGATCTTAGTATTACCCCGCGGCTCCCGTTTCTGGAACTCATATGACGTTCACTCATCTCTGTGCCGACAGTTTTTTCTGTGAGTAAACAGCAAAGCATTTAACACATTGTTAAGTTCAAAGCAGCTACTTTTACAATAAAAATTAAGATAACTCAAAATACTACGTAATAACATTTTAGAAGAAGAGATAGTTGAGAATTTAAGATAGGAAAAAGAGAAAAAAGAATTAAAAATAGGTTTGTAAATATATGTGGATATTATAATACATGATGACTTGCTATTGCTACCCCACATTGCCTTCTTCTTCATGTTGGGTTTCTGTCAATGCTGTCGAACATACTGCAAAAGCAATATTTGTATTGCTTAAGCTTGGTGCGTACTGCCGTACTGCACACTTTTTTGTTTTACTGCATTTTCCTTTTTGTATTGCCACAAATATCGAAAAAAATGAAGATCATTACTTTACATATTTCCCATGAAAAAGCACTCCCAAGTTCCATATCCACATTCCACAAACTTAATTTCACAAACATGAATGGCATGGCACACTTTTGCACATACTTAGATCATTGCTTATACATTTGTATATGGAATAGTAAAATCGATTTTCTATTTAAGAAACTTTGGACCGAGGGCACGGAGGCGCATCTATCGCTTACGCCGATCAGTACTTGGCCGGGTCCTAAGAATGAAAATGACCTAAAAAATGTATTTGCGAGACATGAGCAGTAAAGTATGCATTCATAAAAGTACATCAGGTCAGTTTACTGCGAAATTAAAAATTACAGGAATTTTGAGATAGGTCACTTTTATTCTGAGGGTGCGATATGAGCAGGGTTTTAAAAGCTTAAGCTAACTTATAGCTTAAGTCTGGATTTAATTCACAAGCTATTTTGAGAATTGTGAATTGGAGAATATTCAATTCACAAGCTACTTTGGGAATTATGAACTGAGAAAGATTCAATTCAAAAGCTAGTTGGATAATTGTGAGTTGAGAAATTTCAATTCATAAGCTAGTTGGAGAATTAAGAATTGAGAAATATTTAATTCATAAGCTAGTTTGTGAATTATGAATTGAGAAGATTCAATTCATAAGCTAGCTTATGACTTATGAATTGAAAAATATTCAATTCACAAGCTAATTTTTGAAATATGAATTGAAAAATATTCAATTCACAAGCTAGCCTATGACTTATCCGAATTATGAATTTAAAAATATCCAATTCATAAGCTAGCTTATGAGTTTATTATGAATAGGAAAAAATCAATTCACAACCTAGCTTATGAATTACCTGAATGTTTTCCAATTCATAATCCGGATAATTCATAAGCTAGCATGTAGCATGTGAATTGAATATTTTTCAATTCATAAGCTAGCTTATGGAAAATATTCAATTCACAAGCTAGCTTATGAATTGAATATTTCTCAGTTCATAATTCACAAGCTAGCTTGTGAATTGAATATTTTTCAGTTCATAAGTTAGCTTATGAATTGAATGCTTCTCAGTTCATAATTCACAAGCTAGCTTGTGAATTGAATAATTTGCAATTCATAAGCTAGCTTATGAATTGAATATTTCGCAATTCATAAGCTAGCTTATGAATTAAAAATTTTTCCATTCATAATTCACAAACTAGTTTATGAATTGAATTTTTCTCAATTCTTAAATCTCCAACTAGCTTATGAATTGAATATTTTCAATTCATAATTCACTAACTGGCTGGTGAATTGAATCTTTCTCAATTCATAATTCTCAAACTAGCTTGTGAATTGAATCTTCTCAATTCATAATTCACAAACTAGCTTGCGAATTGAATATTTCTCAGTTCATAATTCTCAAATTAGCTTATGAATTGAATTTTTCTCAATTCACAATTTACAAACTCGCTTGTGAATTAAATATTTTTCAATTCTGAAGTTTACTACTAGCTTATAGCTTACGGATTTTTTAATTCATAAACTCGCAACCCTGGATATGAGCTGTGACTTGAGCCGAGCTACCAGTGAAAAAGAATATCGAGTTTAATATTCCTTATATATACATATAACTGATATATTTTTCCTGTTCGCTATAAACGCTCATCAGAAAAAAATTCATGTTTCCATTTATCTCAACTTTTCCTGATCGTTTTTCCTTATCGCTATAATTGGCCCCTTAACAAAATGAATTTGCGCAATTCGATTCTAATAGTTTCTTATTGTCCTTAGATCTTTTCCAAGGCGATCAAAAAACGTACGTTCTCCTTCTCCATCCGGGCCAACAAAACCATCCACATCAAAATTAGTTAGCTGAAGTAAAAAATAGATAAATTAGATAAGGATCTAAGTTTATTTTTTATTATGAAGAAATGAAAAAAATATGAATTTAAAAAAATTATATGTAGGTATGCGTATTGCTTTTGTCCAAAAATTATGCAAATTTTTTCGGAATGTACTGCTTTGGACTTTTCAGAAACGACAGCACTGGTTTCTGTTGCATTATTCGATTGACATCTCTCGGCTAATGTATTTAGTATGTGATCACTCTCTATGTGTATAGCTTCGGCTTCGATGCTCTCTTTTACGTAAACATTTTCAGAGCGGACAAACACAGCGAACAGCTTACCATTTCGTTTATATGGTGCTGCTTTTTGGTAGTAGTAGCGATTTTTCCTTGTAAGACTTCCGAACATAAAGATGTTTGTATTTCTTGTAGTTTGTATGTAGACGTCTTTAACACAGAGTTGTTTTTTATTTGTTTTACAAAACTCTGAGACTGCGTGCAAAACGGTGTTTCCGGTGCTTACTCAGGAAACTATTGAACTTTTCGTCCAGCGACCTACTTATTTCCTCTTTAAGAGAGCTAGCGTAATTTCCTTGCGCTGTAACTACTGCAGTGTTAATGGTTAACATCAGTTCCGCTGAAATACTCTCCCTTCCTGTTCTATTTTCTTGCGTCCCCTGGCTCTCCCGGTTCGATCTATCCCGTAAATTCTCTACTTCTCCTAACTGATTCATATTTTTAGCTTGTTTTTGTGCATTTCCCGCGTTTAAGCTTCTATCTCTACCTATACCACTCAGTATACTATACGGCGGCCCTTGCAGAGATGTTTCGCTATGAGTATGGCTAGCTGAACTTACTGGACTTGGAATATTAGGAGGGGGATGGGACAGATCGACTAAATCACGAATCCCTTCTGAACCTGACGGAGCTGCAGAACTTTTGTTGATTAGAGAATGTCCAGCGAACGGCATTTCACTTGCTCTAGCAGCGGATCTGGTAAGTATAGAACTTGTTAGCTTGCTTGTTGCTAACCTTCTTATTTTTCTTTATGGGGCTCATATCAACCCCAAAGCAACTGATCAGACCAAGCTGTTCTTTCGCAGCGATAACGCATAAAAATTTAAAAAAAATGAATGCAAGTAGAACAACAATATAATATATAACAATCTAAACTAAACTAATCTATGACCCATAATGAAAAACAAATATCCTATTCTAATGCTACCTATACTTTAAACTAAACCTAATTTAAGATCCTACACTAACTACTCTAAAATCTTACTCTTCTTAGGTTTAAATTCTAAGATTGTAAGGTAGATTTAGCTGTAAGACAAAAAAAATTAAAGAAAAAAATAAACATAAAAAAAAACAATATTGACAAGATAGCTAAATAAAAACAAAACATATAGTAATATAAGAAACAAAACCAGAGAACAGAAACAATTAATAAACAATATCGATGCTTTTCAACTCCAAATAGTTATTTTTTAATTTTATATGTTTATTTGTACTTTGTGTGTAGCTATGTTAAAAAGGTTTCAGGAAAGTTGTGCGACCTTTTGAATGTTAATTAATTTGTTTTTGAGAATGGAATGAAATGAAATGGAATTCTATAATAACATCAAAATTAAATATGGTAACGAAGCTTGCAGGAATCTCAAGAAATTTAGTAGGATCAACGTTTCGCTAAGTAAGAACTCTAATAATTGACCTTGAGCCTGCTCAAAAACAAATTAATTATGTTAAAAAGGGGTTATTTAGCGGTGGCTGTCTGCCAAATTAACCCTAGCTACCATATCGCAGGGTGGAAGCAACCCCAACGGGCGAGCAACTTTGCCAATAAATAATTCTAAGGGACTTGCTTTTGTCACTCGATTAACAGTACAGTTTAAAGCTAACTGAACCTCTCCTAATGCATCTTGCCAAGATCGACTACTAGTAGTTAATAAATTTTTAAGGTGTTCATAATGCGTTCAACTTGACCATTAGCTCTACTTGCACCGGTTGCAATCAAATGCAAATTTATTTTTTGCTGTAAACAAAACTCACTAAATCTAGTGCTGGCGAAACACCTGCCCTGAGCTGCTATTATGCGGTTTGGTACTCCAAACAAGGATATAGCCGACGTTACAGCATTTATACAATTTTCAGCATCAAATTTAAGCGTGAGTAAGATACACATAAGATACATTCCCGACGATCAGTCACCTTGTCGCGGTGGGGAGGTTTAAGTAGTTTATTTGAACCGAGCTGGATGCTGAAAGGTGGTCGAAGGTAGGGAAAATGAATGAAAACCAAGAATTGATCAAAAAACAGTATGGAAGATAACCCAAATAATTGGTGGCAGTAGTAAAAGCAAAAATCCACCCGTAGTCTTCACTACGGCAGGGGCACGTATTCTGGAGGCCCCATCTGACATACAAACGCACACCTATACTGGTGGATACACGCGAGTCGAAGGTACCGTAACCGATGACTCATGCAGTTCTCTCCATGAAGCTCTTCGTGGTCTGAGCTGGAAAGATGAAGAAGGCAGCTCGGAGGTATTACCTCCAAAGCTTAACTCTCATCCCGGCTTATCTGTTGGGCAGAGTGGTGCTATCACCGGACTAAGTGAAGCTGAACAAGTGGATCCAACTCCAACGATGGTGTGGTGTTTGAACGCACTCATTTCTTCATATCAAGTTGACAACTATCGTCGAGGTTGACAGCTTTTGTCGACATGTTATTTATGGCATTCAATCGTAGACCGCCATTTGAGAAACACTATTTTATAATTTAACTTAACTATAATAAATGAAGTAATTAATAAAGCACCTAAGTTTTTACTTACTCTTAGAATTGTATAAGATACTTCACTATCAACGAGGATTTGGGAATTGCTTTCAGAGCGATCAGTTTAAACTTTGCTATTCTTTCATAGTATCTTCAGGAATTTTTTTTTGCTGTTTCTAGTGAGCAACCGCATGACGAAAGCTGGAGAAGGATCAAAGGTTAAAGACGAATTACATAAGAAATCGCAACATAGTTCCAATTCTAACACCAATCCAACTAAAATTAGAATGTCATCGATTGGATCAATAGAAGCATTTGATTTAGCAAACCCTACATCATGGGGATCTTATAGAAAACGAGTTGAAATGTTTTTACTTGCGAATGGCATCTCATCAGAGGAAACTCAGAAAGCAACGTTCCTTACTATTTATGGACTTCAATGTTTCAACTTAGTAGAATCTCTCATTTCACCTAAAACATTGGAACAACACACATACAAATCAATCATCGAAGAGCTTACTCAGCACTTCGCCTCAGCACCATCAGAAATCGCATCATTTTTCTGATTTTTTAAGCGAGATCAACAGAGCGATGAGTCTCTAGCAGAGTATATTGCAGAACTGCGTCACCTTATAATTGATTGTAAGTTCGATGGAACCATGGTTGATAGAATGTTACGCTACCGCCTGGTGTGTGGGTAGAGAGATAACCATTTGCAGCAGAGGCTTTTAGCAGAAACGAATCTCACTCTTAAGTCCGTACAAGACCGTGCAATTGCTGCAGAGACTGCAGCCAAAAGTCAGCTTGTTATCCAACAAGCAGTCCCGCAACAAGAACAGGTTCAATCAATAAAATCGAGAGCAAAAAAGTATCAGCATCAAACTCAGCAGATACGACTCTGAAGAAGAAAACAGAGAGCAGAGAGAAAAATCAAAAGCAACAAAACTGTTTTGGATGTGGAAATCATCATATCATCTCGTTCCGCCTGTCCAATTCGTACTGCTAAATGTGATAAATGTGGACGTATAGGTCACATTAAAAAAGTCTGTCGTACGAAGCAGAACAATTATTCAAACAACAGCAGTAGAGCAAAGCATCAGGTTAATGCAATAAAGCGTTCGGGTAATTTGAAGAAAATAGCAACCGTAAGCATCAATGGCTTGCAAAGTCAGTTCGAAGTTGACACAGGGTCAAATTATTCAATTATATCAGAGGTTTATGCAAATAAAACCTGGAGTTACTGCCTACCTAAAATTATTGAATCAGATTTGACACTTTTTGACTATGGTAATAATCAAATTCCCATTACAAGTCTTACATACGTTGACGTTGTTTACAACCAGAAGAACATTCAGAATTGTACATTGCAAGTGGAAATCGTACAAACGTTCTGGGTTGCAACTGGTTTGACAATCTGGGAATTGTGGTCCTATTGATGACCTTTTAGAGAAGTATGCAGGCCTTTTTTCCGAGGAACTAGGTTCTTATACAGGTGAAAAAATTACATTAGCGCTCGATCCAACTATACGACCTATCAAGCTTCAAGCCAGAAAAGTACCGTACGCCCAGCGAGAAGCAATAGAAGCTGAGTTAGATAAATTAGTTCGTCAAGGTGTTTTAGAACCAACGGAATACAGCGAGTGGCTAACTCCTATAGGGCCTGTCACCAAATCCGACGGATCGGTTCGTATTTGTGGTGATTATAGGTGCACAGTTAACAAAGCACTGTCACCGCACTGCTTCAAAATACCAGCAATCAGTGATATCTTGGCTTCAATTCCGAAAGGTAAAACTTTTGCGAAATTTGGTTTGACTCAGGCATATAAACAGTTAGTTGTTGATGAGGAAACGGCCAAAGTACTTACAATTACAACTCACAAGAATGCGTTCAAGGTAAAGAGGGTACCATATGGTATTTCTGTTGGACCTGGAATATTTCAACAGCGAATAGAGAACATTTTAAGGGGAATAAGTGGCGTTATGGCTTACTATGATGACATCATTGTTGCTTGCAAAGATTCCACACAACTCGTCGAGACCCTGGAAGAAGTTTTTCAAAGTCTTAAAGAGGCTGGACTACGGCTGCGCAAAGACAAGTGTCGTTTTGACTTACCAGAGGTAGACTTTTTGGGGTACATGGTCGACTGTAGAAGAATTCGTCCATCGGATGATAAAGTGACTGCAATGAGGGATACTCCAGCTCCAACCGACAAAAAGCAAGTTCAGGCGTTTCTGGGCCTTATTAACTTTTATCATGCGATTTTAAAAAGCATAGCTACAGTTGCCGAACCTCTTCACAGGCTCCTGGAGAAAAATAACAAATGGAAATGGGATCTATGTCCCACCGCGGTGGGGCATAAGTCCATAAAAGAAATGTTTGGACTTATGTCCCAATTTACATGTTGTGTTTGTCGCGCGATTTTTTAATTTTAATTTCTCAAATTCTCAAAAATTTAAATTTTTTAAATTTATTTTTTAAACAAAGGAACTCTACTAACTTCTAAAAATAAAATATGTATTATCTTCAAATTCCGGAAAACCATATCTCTACTTTGCGAATTTTAACTTTTATTTTTCTTAGTTCTCAGAAACAAAATCTTATTCCGCTTTCTATTGTTTTTTTCTAATTTTATTCAATGTTTTTCTGTTTGAGGAAAACAAAAGAAAGCAGAATGATTTTGTTTCACTTCAAGAGAAAAACAATAAATAACTTTGTTGCAAAATTACCCAAGTCATTGTATTCAATTATAATAATTCAATATCAGGAATACCATGCAAGGAGTTTTTTTTTTAGAAATTTTACTGAACGAAAATTTGATTTTTCAGGGGGTTAAATAAGTTTTAATAAAATAAAGAAATTTTATATTAAAAGTTACCTTTTTACATATCAATTTAATCTTATAATATTTTTTTCTTAAATACTAAAATTTTTAAATAGTTTTTGGCTTATAAACTTGAAGAGGGGCGGTATTCTAACAACCTTTGGTTTTCTAGTTGTATTTCATAAGTCTTTTTATTTACTATTATTTATCGAAAAATTGAGATTCTATGAAAATTGTGAACTTATGTCTCACCTAAAATAAAAAAAAATGTGGACTTATGTCCCATATTGGTAGGGTGTCCATCATATTTCTTTAAAAGAGAACATGTTCTCTTTTTTAGGTCCGATCTTTTTTACACTATCTTTTTTCGTTGGGATCTTTTTTATTCTCCTTTTTCTTTGTACATCACTTTTTGATTCGAATTATTTTAATAAATTTTTTAACACTTCAATTAAATGTAAACGTGGTGTAAAGAATTATTGCAGTTCTTTCTAATACATTAGCGTGATGAGATACAATTTTTCATACTAAAATAACCTTAGATTCAGCTTTTCTTAAAGACGTCAGTTTTACTACTATGTACTTCTAAATCAATTCATCTCACTCTCTCGTGTTATATTTCCTGTAAGCAAGGAAGAGAAGCAACAAAAACATATGCAGAAAATGGCCATTGCTACCACATACTACACATACTCATGGTATGTAAAGTGAAAGCCGGTGGTGGTTGTTAAATATAAAAGATCACTGTCTCTATTCTTCTTATATTGTGCGTTGTGCGAACTGCGGCGATATTTTCAAAATCAGTTATAATTTAGTAATAAACCAGGGGCTAGATTCCGCAAGAGTGAATTTTAAATGTGTACACGAAAAATTGTGCACACACTTTAATTTGGATTCCGCAAGGGTGAAGGTGAGTTTTTTGACAGAAGACGTGTACACTATCTTTCAAATTTACTCACGGTCTTTCAGAGCGTGAGTTTTCAGAGGGCCGCGGCCGTGAGTGTGAGTTTTTTATACTCACTCTTGCAGAATCTAGCCCCAGCTTTGAATATTCTTTTGAAAATGAATTAATGTATTCTTGTACCTAAAATTTCATAGAAAACTAATGCGATAATCACAAAAAGGAAAAGCATTTTTCCGACGAAATGCAAAAACATTATACAAGTTTCTTGAAAGATTGAAATTCTGTATGGGATGCGCAGTGTATTGCCTGCAAAGTAAATGTGAATGTCTCAAATAAAGAAGAATACAACTTCTTAGAGCAACATCTCCAAACAAAAAAAAAAAAAAACTTATTCTTCAACGAACATTCAACAATTTTTTGCTGCAAAATCAAACACATTGGCTGAGAGCACAGGCCGTGAAGAAGAAGAAAATGCTTTTAAAAGTGGTTGCATTATATGTTATCAAAAATCATTTGATTGTCTACCTAAAAAAACGGTCTCTTCAATTGGAAGAGTTTTCTTGTTTTTGTTGGATTTTTTAAACTTACAATGGGAAGAAGTCGAAAAAACTATTATATTCACTTTCCAAAAATGTACATAACTATAAACGACAGTAAATGTTTTGATGAATTTTGCGAATTGAATAAGTTTCTTAAGACAAATTCAAAGAGTTTAAATTTTAATAAATCACAGTAAAAAAAAACCACTACACTATATAGTGTAGAACGGCCAAAAAAACAGCACTAATGTCAAGTGCGAAATGGACGAAAGTTTTTTCATTGTGAATTATCCAGAGCACTTTTCAGAACTTTCTAAAATGTGTGCGTATTTTTGTAATCCCAGGGAAGAATCTTAATGTTAAGAAAATATTTTCTCTAATTGAGGGTCAATGGGCCAAAGAAAGAAATAGACTCAAAATTTCGACTATCAATTCTATTCTTTGCTTGGTTTATAATAATAGAGAAAGCAGCAGTCAAGATTTTTATAAAAATCTTTTGATAAAAGAAGCAGCACTACAAAAATAAAGAAAAAAGAGAAATATGAAGATATCTATGAAGAAGAGAGTAGTTATGTTGAATAGGAAGCTTCGTAGTAAGCAACTTAATGAATAATGTGATCCGTATTTATAACTAAAAGACTTATAAAATAATTGTTAAGTTATCTTTTACTAATATATTTATTGACAAGTTAATCTGCTCTCTTTTTGTTCTCTTTAATATTTTTCGAATGTCTCTTTTTTTTGGATTCTAGAGCAAAATGTCCTCTTTTTAGACAGACCTCAGATGGACACCCTACATATTGGTGGGATATAAGTCCATAATCTACTTTTTATCCAGTTTTGGACTTATGTCCCACTGAAGTGGGATACAAGTCCATAATGGACTTATGACCCGAGGAGTTATGTCCCTGCGCCTATTAGCTATCTCCTTTTTACACTTAATTGATTCACCATCACAGATTATCTCTCCCACTTCATTCTTCTCTTCTCTAAGCACAAGTGTTTTAATCGCCCTCCACATTGATTTTTAATCGGTAGCTTGGTCTATTTTTTGGGTAATAAAATTATTTTTAGCACATTGGAGCTCATTCGCATATTTATTTCTGTATATCTTATACCTGTTCCAGTCACTACTATTATTTGACCACACGGCTATCTGATGAAGTTGAATTTTCGTTTTCTTCATGCTACGCAAGTTATTATTAAACCAACAGAAATTCTCACTTCCAGCAATTGTTTTATGAAACATCATTTTTTCCAAAGCAGACTTTACCATACCACTTATCGATACTGCTAAATCATTCACTGCAACATTATTTCTGAAACTTGAGGCTCCACCATTTAATAGCTCCTTACGAAAACGGTCTTCTTTGAATAATAATGATTTTATCACCTTTTTACTACGATTCTTTTTAACACTACTAGTTTCGATGTTGATTACTAGTGATTCGTAATCACTTATTTTAAATTCCTCGTTTACTTTCACACTTACATTTTTACCGTTAGTAATTACATAGTCTATCAAAGTAGAAGAGGTCTCTGTAACACGCGTCGGTTCAGTAACTGTTTGTTTTAATGAAGTATCCGAAAGACTTTCATAAATATGTACATGTTTTGTATGTCCCTTGCGAAAACCAATCTATATTAAAATCACCCATTACAATTACTTCAGTATATTCAGCACTCACAATATCTTCAATCTTCTCTCTAAAAAAATCACAAAAAACATTTTCGGAAGAGTTTGGGAAACTATAGACTCCAACCAAAATGATATTTCTGTTCTTTGAATACACTTTGATAACTAACCACCTGTTGCACATTTTTCCCGACAAAACAAATTACCACCGACCACAACTTGGATTATAGCAAACTAATATATTGATTAATCGCAACGATCGATTAATTAATTATTTACAACGTAAGAATATGAAACATGCACACCGAGGTGCCGCGGCGATGTTGACCGAATTTTAATTTTAGGATGAACTGTCAAATGACAGCTGTGTGGATTTCGATGGGAAAAGAATGCAACAGGTAGCAAGATAATATGCTGCCAATGCCAGCTGCTCAGCAAGGGGTGGTTCGTAGGTAGTTTTATTGATTATATTATAGGAGAATTTATATAAAAAGGAAAGAATGATATATAGAATGTTCTACCAACACAGTAGGGTGTTTCACAAAAATAAGGGCGCCAGCAAATTTTTGTTTGGAATTTCCAAACCAACTTTAATGCTGAAAATGATCTTCAATTGAAATAAGAACAATGTTTTATTCCGGAAACATTTACGGGTATAGGTAGAAAACCTGAAATTTTTTGATGAACAAATTGGTGTACAAAGTATGCAAAGTCTGGCAAAGGGCCAGTTAACAATTTAAATGGTATGATATTTAATGAACGAAGATGGGTTTTACCCAGGGTAAAATGCAAACAACAAAGTATGTGCACAATGCACCCGCAAACAAACGACTCTTTGGGAATTTTCCCGAACAGACAAAAAGGTTAAATGGAGGTCGCGTGTCCTGCAATCTCAGGATAAATTACGAAAGGCGAAGGGTAACCGATATGCAATATGACTCAATAGTCAAAACAAAACAAACGCACTACTAACACTTTTCCAATTTTATAGGAAAATATTTAGCTTTTTCTGCTGACGAATCCTGCCTGAGTTTTCTTGCCCGTACTGGCACTAACTCTCCTGAATTCCTGCCTAGGTGGAACTTTCCTGCACAAATATTATAATCTGCTATGACTTTGGCCTTTCTGCCAACACAACACAATTTCAATTTGCACTACTAGCAATTATCTCAAATCACTCGATTTTTACAATTTCCGAATAGTTTTTCGATTCTCAAAACTCTTTGGCACAGTGTCCATTTTAGAGTTCAACCAAGAAGTGCCATCTTCTTGGCGGTCTATTCGTTCATCAGCGCATTCAGCAAATTCCGCTCACTTAGACCAATCAGAGTCGTGGAGATTCGTCACGGGGTATCTGCAGTACTCTCAGCAAATTCGCTGGAGTCTGCGCCGTAGACGAAACGCATCCATCGCTCTTTTCTAAACAACTTTGTTGCTGAATCTCTCGGTCGTTAGAGATTAGCAACAACTCGCCCGAATGAACGAATCCAGACCTGTTCCATTTCAATCCATTCCAGAATAGAAAATCGAGAAACTATTTCTTTAAACAAATTCCCTCGGCCCAACCGACCCAAGTTACACTGTGCAAGAAAACTATTTAAGCTAGGATTCAGTTAAAGAGGATTCGTCATTTTTCGCGAAAACTACTAAACTACTTCGGTGAACCTTCGCGCAGATTTGGGAGAAGGGGATAATTCTATAAAGAGTCATTTCTTGCTAAGGTAAAGCACTTTAGGTTGGGCACTCGGCCTTTACGGTGGGCACTCAGCCATTACGTTGGGATCTTGGCCGTTTATATTGAAAAAGGCTTCAAATGCCAAATTCTGATGGTGGTGAACGTTATAATGAACGTTGACTGATATCTAATCAGTGTGTTAGAAATGGGTAGCCATATCTCTACCTTTTATATAAATAGTAGGTTGTTAGTAACCTGCTGCTGCTGCTGTTGAAATTGTCCAGAACCTTCCTGGTTCTTACTACCGCTGCTGTTTGAATCTCCAGCCGTCCACTGGCTCAATGAAGGGTTACCTATTTGGGTTGCTTTTCCAAAATGCTTTGAAGTACACCACTAGCTGATGGACTAGGGTTGCTTTGTACTCTGATAGCACTTGAAGCCACAACAAAAGGAGGGGTGAAAATGGGAAGAGGAAGAAAAGTAAAGGTCTAACTTGTTGTGGTAAAATATACCGCAACAAATCCCACCCTTACCTGCCAAGAAATGTTCTTGCAGTTTGAAAAAAACTGTAAGACATTTCTTAAAGCCAATGGTTCAAGGAAAAACGAAATAGGTATTTACCACCATGGCGTAAAATCGCCAGCATTTGAAAGAAAACGCGATATGGAGAAATATTAAAAAATAAAAAAAAATAAAGCTAAAAACTACTTTAAGGCTCAATTCTCCAGGGATGCATGGGTGTACGGTTTGAGATCTTTCGCATGCCAAGTTCCGCGTTCCTTACCATTACTATCCTCTAAGACATATGTCCAAGGTGACACACGCTTCTTTATCACAAACGGACCGACAAACTTCGGTGCTAACTTGGCTGCGTAATAGTTCACGGCATCCGACAACACGAAATTTCGACGCCAAACCTGCTCGCCAACGAGATATTGAACATCTCTTCTGCGGAGGTTGTATGTTTTCGCAGACTTCTTGGTTGCCGCGCGTAGCTTCTTCTCGATGTCTACTCTTAGATCCCTAAACCGTACTTCTAACTCACTAAAATCCTGAACCCTATCTAACCTATCACCTACTATTTGCACTTCTCGACCTGAAGTCGACATATCCCTTCCAAAGTTAGCATAATAAGGGGATACTCCTAAAACTTCGTGAGTGGACGTGCGAATCGCGCACGCAACCTTAGACAGCTGCGCATCCCATATCCGGTGGTTATCAGAGACGTATGCTCTGAGCGTTGTTTTGATGATTTGGTTAATCCTCTCCGCTGGATTAGCCTGTGGGTGGTAATGGGCTGTAAATCGAATTTGGGTAGAGTAAGAATCGCAAAGAGATTTCAGTTCTTTAGATCGGAACTGAGGGCCATTATCACAGACGACAGCCTTAGGAATACCAAAAAGGAGAAAGACATTGTTCGCTAACTCCCGGCAATTTGCCTTGGCAGTAGCAGACCTTAACGCGAAACGAAGGGGGAATTTGGTGAAATAATCGACGACAGTCAATATGTAGATAAAACCTCTACTTGATTTTGGAGGGGGACCAACGAGATCTACACAGATCATTTCCCACGGTGCCTTTATTCCTACTCTCTCAGTCATCAAACCAGTTGGATTTTCATTAACCGGTTTTACATGTTGGCAAACTTTACAATTCCTAACATACTTAGTAATATCGCCTCTCATTTTAGGCCAATAGTACTTTCCCCCTATCCTAGCAAAAGTTTTCCTAACTCCCATGTGTCCTGCTAAAGGACTATCATGGCATTCCTGTAATATAGCTAATCTATCCTGCTTTCCTACCACTTGTTTCCATTCTTGATTATTTTCATGAACAACAACATGGTTCGATTTAATCAGTTTGAACAGTTGACCTTGTTCTACCCTCCACGCTGGGTAAGCTAGCGGATTTGACTTTATCGCTGAGATCATTTTCGCAATCCAAGGGTCTTGATCCTCTTCTGAGATCTCGGCTATTACCGGAACTCCTCGAGATAACATGTCTGGAACTACATGTTCTTTGCCCTTACGATGGATGATCTCAAAGTCAAACTGTTGAAGCCGAACTGCCCAACGTGCTAATCTTCCCTGCGGATCTTTAAGATTGTTCAACCATATGAGCGAATAATGATCAGTCACAACCGTGAATCGAACACCTTCGATGTAAGGTCGTAACTTCTCGATTGCCCATAGTACAGCCAAACACTCTTTTCCGTCGTCGAATAATTGCGTTCACTAATATTTAAAGACACTCCTTAGCCTTCCTAAAACTAGTCTCACATTCAT
Source organism: Melanostoma scalare (assembly GCA_949752695.1). Classification (NCBI taxonomy): domain Eukaryota; kingdom Metazoa; phylum Arthropoda; class Insecta; order Diptera; family Syrphidae; genus Melanostoma; species Melanostoma scalare. Next base: position 119,226,734 of record OX456984.1, on the reverse strand, counting down.
CAGTCCAGATGAACTTCCTACTCTTCTTCAATAAATCTGACAGTGGTCGAAGCAAATTGGCAAAATTTGGCACAAATCTACGATACCACGACACTGTCAATATAAAACTCCTAACCTCTTTCACATTCCTCGGTGCTGGAATCCTAACCATGCTTTCTACTTTTCCACTACATAACCTAAAAACTTCAACGATGGCCTACAGAAGATACACTTCCCCTTACCGACTTTCAACCCTGCTTCACTCAACCTTTTCAAAACTTCCTTCAGGATTTCAAGATGCTTCTCGAAAGTATCCGTCAGGATAATGATGTCGTCTAAATAGACGAAGACGTACGGCTCTATATCGGCACCCAAAACTGTGTCGATAAACCGTTGCCATGTCGCAGGCGAGTTATGAAGCCCGAAAGGCATCCATCCTTCTAAACTGAAAGAGACCTCTCACGGGAACCGTGAAAGCGGTGTAGGGCTTAGACTCCTCCTCCATTGGAATCTGCCAATACGCTGATTTTATATCCAAAGAGGACAAAAACTTCGCTCCTCGAAGCCTGTCCAAAATGGCCGCTATGTAAGGTAGTGGATAAGCATCCCTATCTGTATTCTTATTAAGCTTTCTAAAATCTACACAAAACCTAAAAGACCCATCTTTCTTTTTTACTAATAGTATTGGAGATGACCAAGCACTGTTGGATCTCTCAATAACTCCTGCTTCTAACATCTCATTGAGTTCCCTATCAATATGTCCCTGCATTGCCGGATAAACCGGATAATACTGTTGTTTAATCGGTTCCGCCGACGTCCTAATCTTGTGCTCAATCATAGTTGTGCACCCTAATCCCTCTGGCATCTTCCTAAAAGCTTCCTCAACCATGGCTTCCAATAAACTAGTTTGATCTTTCGTCAACTCTGAACGCTCCGTAATCGAGCAAATCGAGCCCAAACACTCTTGGTCCGAAAAACTCCACATACGTGATCGCAAACCCGGGACGATTCCCGACAGTGCCCAAAAATCTGCACCTAGTATCACGGTATGAGGCAGAGTTGGAATAACTAAGCAGTCTATAAGAACTGCTTTGTTTTCAACCACGATTGGTAAGTTCACTGATCCTAAAACTTCTACTCCTGCTCCATCTGCCACGCATACAGAATGGATATTCCCCTCTTTAACAACTAATCCTAAATCTTGGAGAATTCTCCAGCTATTTTAACCAAAAATGTTCTAGAAGCTCCTGAATCTAACAAACCCAAAAACCTAGTCCCGTAAATACAAACTCCTAAAAATGGTCTCCAATCATCCCCGTTTGCCTCCAACGTAAACCCTAAATGAATTTTAGCCAACTGGTTACCAGCAGGCAACCTAGCTCCTAATGCCTCCGGAACTCCCGCCCTGCTGGCGCAAGAGTCCGTTGCCCATTTCCCGAAGAACAACGACGACAGTTATTGCGGCTGACACCTTCAGCGCCACAACCGAAACAATGCTTTTTAGCGGAACACCTGCTAGAGAAGTGACCTTCCTTCCCGCAGTTAAAGCATCGAAGGGACCTATCAACTTGAGTGGATCTATTAGGTGGAGACCTTCCAGCTTCCACTACTTGGACAGGCTGCTCATCTCTGCTAACCGCTGCAACTTTCGGTACTGCTGGACCAGCTGAGTAACCGAATTCGGGTTCTACACAATTTTTATTTCGAGCGGGAGGCTCAAAATTTTCTACATTCGCCCTAAGAGTTTCTAAGTCCCTACCTAATTTAGCTAACTCCTTCACAGATTGAGGTTTTGGGAAACCAATCTGTTTTTGATAAAACGGGTCCCAATTCTTCATTAGGATAGCCACTTTCCTACGTTCGGATAATGGCTCCCTTAATCTCCTAAACATTGTACGCATGGTAGCGAGATATGCTCCATACGTCTCTTCCTTCCCTTGGGTCCTACGGTTGATTTGTTCCATCAACAGATCATCATAATTTGCTGGCAAGAATTCGTACTTCAACGCTTCTACGAATTCTTGCCAATCAGCTATGTCTTCCCTAACTGACCTATACCACAGTAGGGCTTGACCTGTCAGAAGGTCAACCACTGACTGGAACAAACGGGTTTCTGAAACCCCTCGAGCTAAACAAAGTTCCTCTACCCTTTCTAAGAATGAGTTCACTGATGTGCCACAACGCTCACCACTGAACTGAATATTCCACCTACTAATCCTTTCCGTAAATCGCTCTAGCGGTTCGGAAATCCCGACTCTAAAATTATCATTTGACCTCTGTCGGGATCCCTCGTTGCACACTGGTCCTCGTGTGTTCATCCGATTTTGTTGGGGAGTGTTCTCCACCAACTGCCTACCACTCGTTCCTGAAGAAGAAGCATTGTCTTCGTTCGACGCTTGCTCTTCTTCATCTGATAACAACAATTGGCGCCCCACGTTGGGCGCCAATTGTTGCACTTTTTTCCCGACAAAACAAATTACCACCGAATCGACAACTTGGATTATAACAAACTAATATATTAATTAATCGCAACGATCGATTAATTAATTATTTACAACGTAAGAATATGAAACATGCACACCGAGGTGCCGCGGCGATGTTGACCGAATTTTAATTTTAGGATGAACTGTCAAATGACAGCTGGGTGGATTTCGATGGGAAAAGAATGCAACAGGTAGCAAGATAATATGCTGCCAATGCCAGCTGCTCAGCAAGGGGTGGTTCGTAGGTAGTTTTATTGATTATATTATAGGAGAATTTATATAAAAAGGAAAGAATGATATAAAGAATGTTCTACCAACACAGTAGGGTGTTTCACAAAAATAAGGGCGCCAGCAAATTTTTGTTTGGAATTTTCAAACCAACTTTAATGCTGAAAATGATCTTCAATTGAAATAAGAACGACGCGATTGATTCCCAAAAAGGAATAAAATATGTTTTATTCAGGAAACCATTACGGGTATAGGTAGAAAACCTGAAATTTTTGATGAACAAATTGGTGTACAAAGTATGCAAAGTCTGGCAAAGGGCCAGTTAACAATTTAAATGGTATGATATTTAATGAACGAAGATGGGTTTTACCCAGGTTAAAATGCAAACAACAAAGTATGTGCACAATGCACCCGCAAACAAACGACTCTTTGGGAATTTTCCCGAACAGACAAAAAGGTTAAATGGAGGTCGCGCGCCCTGCAATCTCAGGATAAATTACGAAAGGCGAAGGGTAACCGATATGCAATATGACTCAATAGTCAAAACAAAACAAACGCACTACTAACACTTTTCCAATTTTATAGGAAAATACTTAGCTTTTTTTGCTGACGAATCCTGCCTGAGTTTTCTTGCCCGTACTGGCACTAACTCTCCTGAATTCCTGCCTAGGTGGAGCTTTCCTGCACAAATATTATAATCTGCTATGACTTTGGCCTTTCTGCCAACACAACACAATTTCAATTTGCACTACTAGCAATTATCTCAAATCACTCGATTTTTACAATTTCCGAATAGTTTTTCGATTCTCAAAACTCTTTGGCACAGTGTCCTTTTTAGAGTTCAACCAAGAAGTGCCATCTTCTTGGCGGTCTCTTCGTTCATCGGCGCATTCAGCAAATTCCGCTCACTTAGACCAATCAGAGTCGTGGAGATTCGTCACGGGGTGTCTGCAGTACTCTCAGCAAATTCGCTGGAGTCTGCGCCGTAGGCGAAACGCATCCATCGCTCTTTTCTAAACAACTTTGTTGCTGAATCTCTCGGTCGTTAGAGATTCGCAACAACTCGCCCGAATGAACGAATCCAGACCTGTTCCATTTCAATCCATTCCAGAATAGAAAATCGAGAAACTATTTCTTTAAACAAATTCCCTCGGCCCAACCGACCCAAGTTACACTGTGCAAGAAAACTATTTAAGCTAGGATTCAGTTAAAGAGGATTCGTCATTTTTCGCGAAAACTACTAAACTACTTCGGTGAACCTTCGCGCAGATTTGGGAGAAGGGGATAATTCTATAAGGAGTCATTTCTTGCTAAGGTAAAGCACTTTAGGTTGGACACTCGGCCTTTACGGTGGGCACTCAGCCATTACGTTGGGATCTTGGCCGTTTATATTGAAAAAGGCTTCAAATGCCAATTTCTGATGGTGGTGAACGTTATAATGAACGTTGACTGATATCTAATCAGTGTGTTAGAAATGAGTAGCCATATCTCTACCTTTTATATAAATAGTAGGTTGTTAGTAACCTGCTGCTGCTGCTGTTGAAATTGTCCAGAACCTTCCTGGTTCTTACTACCGCTGCTGTTTGAGTCTCCAGCCGTCCACTGGCTCAATGAAGGGGTACCTATTCGGGTTGCTTTTCCAGAATGCTTTGAAGTACACCACTAGCTGATGGACTAGGGTTGCTTTGTACTCTGATAGCACTTGAAGCCACAACAAAAGGAGGGGTGAAAGTGGGAAGAGGAAGAAAAGTAAAGGTCTAACTTGTTGTGGTAAAATATCCCGCAACAAATTCCACCCTTACCTGCCAAGAAATGTTCTTGCAGTTTGAAAAAAACTGTAAGACATTTCTTAAAGCCAATGGTTCAAGGAAAAACGAAATAGGTATTTACCACCATGGCGTAAAATCGCCAGCATTTGAAAGAAAACGCGATATGGAGAAATATTAAAATATAAAAAAAAATAAAGCTAAAAAACTACTTTAAGGCTCAATTCTCCAGGGATGCATGGGTGTACGGTTTGAGATCTTTCGCATGCCAAGTTCCGCGTTCCTTACCATTACTATCCTCTAAGACATATGTCCAAGGTGACACACGCTTCTTTATCACAAACGGACCGACAAACTTCGGTGCTAACTTGGCTGCGTAATAGTTCACGGCATCCGACAACACGAAATTTCGACGCCAAACCTGCTCGCCAACGAGATATTGAACATCTCTTCTGTGGAGGTTGTATGTTTTCGCAGACTTCTTGGTTGCCGCGCGTAGCTTCTTCTCGATGTCTACTCTAAGATCCCTAAACCGTACTTCTAACTCACTAAAATCCTGAACCCTATCTAACCTATCACCTACTATTGGCACTTCTCGACCTGAAGTCGACATATCAATACCAAAGTTAGCATAATAAGGGGATACTCCTAAAACTTCGTGAGTGGACGTGCGAATCGCGCACGCAACCTTAGACAGCTGCGCATCCCATATCCGGTGGTTATCAGAGACGTATGCTCTGAGCGTTGTTTTGATGATTTGGTTAATCCTCTCCGCTGGATTAGCCTGTGGATGGTAATGGGCTGTAAATCGAATTTGGGTAGAGTAAGAATCGCAAAGAGATTTCAGTTCTTTAGATCGGAACTGAGGGCCATTATCACAGACGACAGCCTTAGGAATACCAAAAAGGAGAAAGACATTGTTCGCTAACTCCCGGCAATTTGCCTTGGCAGTAGCAGACCTTAACGCGAAAAGAAGGGGGAATTTGGTGAAATAATCGACGACAGTCAATATGTAAATAAAACCTCTACTTGATTTTGGAGGGGGACCAACGAGATCTACACAGATCATTTCCCACGGTGCCTTTATTCCTACTCTCTCAGTCATCAAACCAGCTGGCTTTTCATTAACCGGTTTTACATGTTGGCAAACTTTACAATTCCTAACATACTTAGTAATATCGCCTCTCATTTTAGGCCAATAGTACTTTCCCCCTATCCAAGCAAAAGTTTTCCTAACTCCCATGTGTCCTGCTAAAGGACTATCATGGCATTCCTGTAATATAGCTAATCTATCCTGCTTTCCTACCACTTGTTTCCATTCTTGATTATTTTCATGAACAACAACATGATTCGATTTAATCAGTTTGAACAGTTGACCTTGTTCTACCCTCCACGCTGGGTAAGCTAGCGGATTTGACTTTATCGCTGAGATCATTTTCGCAATCCAAGGGTCTTGATCCTCTTCTGAGATCTCGGCTATTACCGGAACTCCTCGAGATAACATGTCTGGAACTACATGTTCTTTGCCCTTACGATGGATGATCTCAAAGTCAAACTGTTGAAGCCGAACTGCCCAACGTGCTAATCTTCCCTGCGGATCTTTAAGATTGTTCAACCATATGAGCGAATAATGATCAGTCACAACCGTGAATCGAACACCTTCGATGTAAGGTCGTAACTTCTCGATTGCCCATAGTACAGCCAAACACTCTTTTTCCGTCGTCGAATCCTCCTATTTAAAGACCGACTAAGGTAACAGACAACCTTTTCCCCTTCATCGAAGTTCTGTGACAACACGGCACCGATTCCGTAGTCCGACGCGTCTGTTTGTACGACAAAAGGTCGTTGAAAATCAGGGCAAGTAAGTATTGGTGCTGTGACCAGACACTCCTTAGCCTTCCTAAAACTAGTCTCACATTCATCAGTCCAGATGAACTTCCTACTCTTCTTCAATAAATCTGACAGTGGTCGAAGCAAATTGGCAAAATTTGGCACAAATCTACGATACCACGACACTGTCCCTATAAAACTCCTAACCTCTTTCACATTCCTCGGTGCTGGAATCCTAACCATGCTTTCTACTTTTCCGGGTCTACATGTAACCCATTTCGATCCACTACATAACCTAAAAACTTCAACGATGGCCTACAGAAGATACACTTCTCCTTACCGACTTTCAACCCTGCTTCACTCAGCCTTTTCAAAACTTCCTTCAGGATTTCAAGATGCTTCTCGAAAGTATCCGTCAGGATAATGATGTCGTCTAAATAGACGAAGACGTACGGCTCTATATCGGCACCCAAAACTGTGTCGATAAACCGTTGCCATGTCGCAGGCGAGTTATGAAGCCCGAAAGGCATCCATCCTTCTAAACTGAAAGAGACCTCTCACGGGAACCGTGAAAGCGGTGTAGGGCTTAGACTCCTCCTCCATTGGAATCTGCCAATACGCTGATTTTATATCCAAAGAGGACAAAAACTTCGCTCCTCGAAGCCTGTCCAAAATAGCCGCTATGTAAGGTAGTGGATAAGCATCCCTATCTGTATTCTTATTAAGCTTTCTAAAATCTACACAAAACCTAAAAGACCCATCTTTCTTTTTTACTAATAGTATTGGAGATGACCAAGCACTGTTGGATCTCTCAATAACTCCTGCTTCTAACATCTCATTCAGTTCCTTATCAATATGTCCCTGCATTGCCGGAGAAACCGGATAATACTGTTGTTTAATCGGTTCCGCCGACGTCCTAATCTTGTGCTCAATCATAGTTGTGCACCCTAATCCCTCTGGCATCTTCCTAAAAGCTTCCTCAACCATGGCTTCCAACAAACTAGTTTGATCTTTCGTCAACTCTGAACGCTCCGTAATCGAGCAAATCGAGCCCAAACACTCTTGGTCCGAAAAACTCCACATACGTGATCGCAAACCCGGGACGATTCCCGACAGTGCCCAAAAATCTGCACCTAGTATCACGGTATGAGGCAGAGTTGGAATAACTAAGCAGTCTATAAGAACTGCTTTGTTTTCAACCACGATTGGTAAGTTCACTGATCCTAAAACTTCTACTCCTGCTCCATCTGCCACGCATACAGAATGGATATTCCCCTCTTTAACAACTAATCCTAAATCTTGGAGAATTCTCCAGCTATTTTAACCAAAAATGTTCTAGAAGCTCCTGAATCTAACAAACCCAAAAACCTAGTCCCGTAAATACTAACTCCTAAAAATGGTCTCCAATCATCCCCGTTTGCCTCCAACGTAAACCCAAAATGAATTTTAGCCAACTGGTTACCAGCAGGCAACCTAGCTCCTAATGCCTCCGGAACTCCCGCCCTGCTGGCGCAAGAGTCCGTTGCCCATTTCCCGAAGAACAACGACGACAGTTATTGCGGCTGACACCTTCAGCGCCACAACCGAAACAATGCTTTTTAGCGGAACACCTGCTAGAGAAGTGACCTTCCTTCCCGCAGTTAAAGCATCGAAGGGACCTATCAACTTGAGTGGATCTATTAGGTGGAGACCTTCCAGCTTCCACTACTTGGACAGGCTGCTCATCTCTGCTAACCGCTGCAACTTTCGGTACTGCTGGACCAGCTGAGTAACCGAATTCGGGTTCTACACAATTTTTATTTCGAGCGGGAGGCTCAAAATTTTCTACATTCGCCCTAAGAGTTTCTAAGTCCCTACCTAATTTACGCATGGTAGCGAGATATGCTCCATACGTCTCTTCCTTCCCTTGGGTCCTACGGTTGATTTGTTCCATCAACAGATCATCATAATTTGCTGGCAAGAATTCGTACTTCAACGCTTCTACGAATTCTTGCCAATCAGCTATGTCTTCCCTAACTGACCTATACCACAGTAGGGCTTGACCTGTCAGAAGGTCAACCACTGACTGGAACAAACGGGTTTCTGAAACCCCTCGAGCTAAACAAAGTTCCTCTACCCTTTCTAAGAATGAGTTCACTGATGTGCCACAACGCTCACCACTGAACTGAATATTCCACCTACTAATCCTTTCCGTAAATCGCTCTAGCGGTTCGGAAATCCCGACTCTAAAATTATCATTTGACCTCTGTCGGGATCCCTCGTTGCACACTGGTCCTCGTGTGTTCATCCGATTTTGTTGGGGAGTGTTCTCCACCAACTGCCTACCACTCGTTCCTGAAGAAGAAGCATTGTCTTCGTTCGACGCTTGCTCTTCTTCATCTGATAACAACAATTGGCGCCCCACGTTGGGCGCCAATTGTTGCACTTTTTTCCCGACAAAACAAATTACCACCGAATCGACAACTTGGATTATAACAAACTAATATATTAATTAATCGCAACGATCGATTAATTAATTATTTACAACGTAAGAATATGAAACATGCACACCGAGGTGCCGCGGCGATGTTGACCGAATTTTAATTTTAGGATGAACTGTCAAATGACAGCTGGGTGGATTTCGATGGGAAAAGAATGCAACAGGTAGCAAGATAATATGCTGCCAATGCCAGCTGCTCAGCAAGGGGTGGTTCGTAGGTAGTTTTATTGATTATATTATAGAAGAATTTATATAAAAAGGAAAGAATGATATAAAGAATGTTCTACCAACACAGTAGGGTGTTTCACAAAAATAAGGGCGCCAGGAAATTTTTCTCAATTGAAATAAGAACAACGCGATTGATTTCCAAAAAGGAATAAAATATGTTTTATTCAGGAAACCTTTACGGGTATAGGTAGAAAACCTGAAATTTTTTGATGAACAAATTGGTGTACAAAGTATGCAAAGTCTGGCAAAGGGCCAGCTAACAATTTAAATGGTATGATATTTAATGAACGAAGAAGGGTTTTACCCAGGTTAAAATGCAAACAACAAAGTATGTGCACCCGCAAACAAACGACTCTTTGGGAATTTTCCCGAACAGACAAAAAGGTTAAATGGAGGTCGGGCGTCCTGCAATCTCAGGATAAATAACGAAAGGCGAAGGGTAACCGATATGCAATATGACTCAATAGTCAAAACAAAACAAACGCACTACTAACACTTTTCCAATTTTATTGGAAAATACTTAGCTTTTTCTGCTGACGAATCCTGCCTGAGTTTTCTTGCCCGTACTGGCACTAACTCTCCTGAATTCCTGCCTAGGTGGAGCTTTCCTGCACAAATATTATAATCTGCTGTGACTTTGGCCTTTCTGCCAACACAACACAATTTCAATTTGCACTACTAGCAATTATCTCAAATCACTCGATTTTTACAATTTCCGAATAGTTTTTCGATTCTCAAAACTCTTTGGCACAGTGTAATTTTTAGAGGTCAACCAAGAAGTGCCATCTTCTTGGCGGTCTTCCGCTCACTTAGACCAATCAGAGTCGTGGAGATTCGTCTCGGGGTATCTGCAGTACTCTCAGCAAATTCGCTGGAGTCTGCGCCGTAGGCGAAACGCATCAATCGCTCTTTTCTTAACAACTTTGTTGCTGAATCTCTCGGTCGTTAGAGATTCGCAACAACTCGCCCGAATGAACGAATCCAGACCTGTTCCATTTCAATCCATTCCAGAATAGAAAATCGAGAAACTATTTCTTTAAACAAATTCCCTCTTCCCAACCGACCCAAGTTACACTGTGCAAGAAAACTATTTAAGCTAGGATTCAGTTAAAGAGGATTGATCATTTTTCGCGAAAACTACTAAACTACTTCGGTGGACCTTCGCGCAGATTTGGGAGAAGGGGATAATTCTAAAAAGAGTCATTTCTTGCTAAGGTAAAGCACTTTAGGTTGGGCACTCGGCCTTTACGGTGGGCACTCAGCCATTACGTTGGGCTCTTCGCCGTTTATATTGAAAAAGGCTTCAAATGCCAAATTCTGATGGTGGTGAACGTTATAATGAACGTGAAATGGGTAGCCACATCTCTACCTTTTATATAAATAGTAGGTTGTTAGTAACCTGCTGCTGCTGCTGTTGAAATTGTCCAGAACCTTCCTGGTTCTTACTACCGCTGCTGTTTGAGTCTCCAGCCGTCCACTGGCTCAATGAAGGGGTACCTATTCGGGTGGCTTTTCCAAAATGCTTTGAAGTACACCACTAGCTGATGGACTAGGGTTGCTTTGTACTCTGCCAGCACTTGAAGCCACAACAAAAGGAGGGGTGAAAATGGGAAGAGGAAGAAAAGTAAAGGTCTAACTTGTTGTGGTAAAATATACCGCAACAATAAATCATTTTACCAATTGCTTTATTAACAATTTCTTGAACTTTCCCTTCGGGCTTTATAAAAAAAACTACTCCTCCCGTATGCTTCGATATACTATCGCATCTAACAACGTTATAATTGTTTATTTTTATTTCCGAGTCTTGAACATCAGATGTAACATGCGTTTCCGTGGCACAAATAAATTCAAAATTATTTTCTGATATTAACACTTCTAATTGAGCAATGTTCTTTTGCATTCCCCCTATATCAATTAATTTATTTGATTGCTAATATATTATTCTTTCATTCTCCATTTTTAATTTTCCTTGCAGCGTAGGGCAACAACTATCTCTGCAATCATGGTTAACGCCAATTTCACTCAGGCTAAAGGCCCCAACCCATAGAACGCGTTGCGTGCGGTAGGAGCGGCGCGGCAACTGATGCGGTGGGTTTTGCCGTGTGCAACTGATGGGGGTTACCCAATGAACGCGGCGCGGTGTTCTAACAATTGTTTATTTGCTAGAATTGTTTTTCAATAGGCAACACAAACGTCAAACGAACTAGGGATGAGTCGATGAGCCACTATAACTAGAGGTGAGTGAGGTTTTCACTGGTACAAGGATTATATTTTCTTGAATGCTTCAAATACCTCATTTTCACTTACGATTGAATCCCGTTTCAGTTCGAATTAGTTTCTGGTTACACCTTTTTATGATACGTTAAAAACAAAACAGCAAAGTTTTTGACTTTAATAACCAAAATATGTTGTAAGGTTGCGTTCCACTGGTTATGTGTTCCACTGGTTTTACGATTCGCCTTTTCTGATTTGAAAAGGTTTTTCGTGGAGCTGTGAATATAGGTGGCGATACCAGCGTTTTCACTACTTTTTTCTTAATTGGATTACTTTGCTCGATACTCGATTGAAAAAAATCACAACTTAAGTAATTTATTGTCTCTATTTATCACAGGAAAAACGGAGGTGTATTTACTTTGAATAAATAATTTATATAAGTTTGTAATTTGGAAATAAAAATGGCGCCACCATAGATTTTAAAAGTTTTTTTTGAACTAGAATACTTTACTAGTTTCTGGCTTAAAAAAAAAAAACACTATGAAACTACGCCGCCGACGCTGCATTTTCGCTGTTGTCACAATATTTCTTCATGTTTGTGTGGTTACTTACATACTCTTGAGAAAAATAAAATTTTTTATGTGAAACTGTTGCCGTCACAACTACAAAATCGCTTCAATTTGGGAAATCTCTAAATAGCCTACTCTCAATGGGACAAAAACGTAATTCTTTTACGAAAAGTAGTGAACCGTTCCTAACAGTTTTTGTTTGACGCCTCTCCATTTTTGCACTTTTTGTTTTTAGAAATTACTTTTATTAATTTTATTGTATTCTTACACTCATTTATTGTGGAATGAAAAGATTGAGTCAAACACAAATTAACTAAATATATCACAAAACACTTAAAAAATTATGTGTTCGAAGTGAAGGGAAAAGATTTATTATAACATTTGCTTATGATGAACACATTTAGAACATAAAATAGCTTCTATTCCGATACTTACTTGCTATGGGTTTTATCATAAGCGAATTGAAGACATCTCGCTAATGAGATGGGTTGATGAGGTTCTGGAAATGTGAAAGATTGTAAGTATTTGGGAGTTGTTACCAAAACCACGTTTTTGTCCCAATGGGAATAGACTATAAGCCTAAAAAGTGCATGTCGAAGTTCATATATTCACATATCATATACCTATAAAAAAAACATTGTATCTTTTCTGGCACTTGACTGAAGAATTAATTTTTTTCCAACAAATGAAGCATAAGCTTTTTGAATTGTGACTGCAGTAAAATACAGCAAAAAATTCGTTTTTTAATACTTTTTTGCTGTTGTCAAACTTTAAAATGCTTTTGTTTCATTATTTTCAAAAAGAAAATTGATCGTTATGGCTTAACTAACATATTTTCAACATTTAAAATAGTTTGACAATAAAATCTGATTGAAAATGCTACTTAAACTGTTATTTTAGCAGCAGTAGCAACCACAGTTGAGTCACATCTCTGAGGCATCAGTTTGTCCTAGCAACAAGAGAGAACTTCAAATTTGTTTTGACAGCAAATGTCACCGCGTGAGAGCCGCGGCAAAGTAGAAAGTTGGGCTACTCGGCGCGTTCGGCGCGTTGCTTGCGGTGCTTATGGGTCACCTCTCATAAGAACGTGTGTATTTAATCGAGCTGTCAGTTGGAAGCGGTGCCGCACGCGCGCAACGCGTTCTATGGGCTGGGGCCTTTAGCCTCTCTTTTGTCTTTTTACAATTAATGCACTTCTTATTTTCACTTTTGCATTCTTTGAAAGTATGATATTTAAGTGCAGTCAATGAAGCATTTAAGGTCCGAATATTTTTAATTTGAACCGATTTGCATGAAATTTTGGAATTAGGCTCATCTTACCCTAAACTTCAAAAGTGAAAATGATTTGAACACCGCCACCACCCTGGGGGTGGTTGCCACCCTTTTTCGGGGGCGAATTTTTTTTTTTTTTCAAAATAACCTCGAATACCGATAAAAGGCCTAATTTTAAACGAAAAATCATATATAATGTTTTTCATTAAGTCCAATACTTTTCGAGTTATTGGCAATTGAAAGTTCGCAATTTTTTCACGTTTTTCATCTATTTATTGCAAATATCTCCAAAACTATACGTTTTATAGAAAATTTTTAAAGTCATTTGCACGTAAAAAAAGTGAGCTGTAGTGCAAATAAGGAGAGCATCTAATATTTTTATCTTTTAAATCAATGAGTTTTTAGACCATAACTTCTTCAATTTTCATGCTATCACAACTTATTAAAAAACCACTGTAAAGGAAATTAAGAGAGCTACAATATCCTTTATTGCAGTGTATAGTAAACAACCTTTTGCTGAAACGGTGAAGGGTTAAAGGACTTAAAGAGGCTGCTATTGCGCTTCCACGCGCTATTTAAACAATCATATCTCCGTCAATTTTTGTCTGACAGAAAAAACTAAAAAACCAAATTGTTTGTCAGAAAAAATTTTTTATTTTCACACTTTTATACGTATCTGTCATTTTTGAGATATTATGAAAAAAAGTGGGTTTTTTAAAAATTTGAAAATTTGTTATTTTTTTTTAATCGTGACTTTTTTGAAAAATATGTGTCCTGAAGCAGCCAAACTGATACTATCTACCAATTTTTTCATAGCAAACTTAATTTTAGGCGGAATACGATTAAATTTAATTTTAGTGGAAATGGCACTTATGAAACCCATTGATTTAAAAGAAAAAACAATTGATGCTCCCTTTTTTGCACTACAGCTCAATTATTTTACGTGCAAAAGACTTTTAATAGTGCTCATTTTAAAGCTATTTTAAGCACTACAAAACATCCTCTTGTATTAGAAACCTCGATTGAATTTCAGACAATATAAAAAATGGATTTGATCTTTATATCTAGCTTATTATTGCACTTAGAATACTTTATAAAAAATCCAAATTTTTCACTGTTTTACCTGCTACAATTTTTTTTTTTATAAAATTTTCGATAAAACGGATAGTTTTGGAAATATTTGCAATAAATAGATGAAAAACGTGAAAAAATTGCGAATTTTCAATTGCCAATAACTCGAAAAGTATTGGACTTAATGAAAAACATTATGTATGATTTTTTGTTTAAAATTAGGCCTTTTATCGATATCCGAGGTTATTTAGAAAAAAAAATTCGCCCCCGAATAGGGGTGGCAACCACCCCCAGGGTAGTGGCGGTGCTCAAATCATTTTCACTTTTGAAGTTTTGAAGGGTAAGATGAGCTTAATTCCTAAATTTCATGCAAATCGGTTCACAGTAAGAAAATTCGGAGGTAAGGCCCTATTTTTCGCTTCATTGACTGCACTATTTGGGATCATACGCATCCGTTTTCCAAGCGGAGGCTTATGCTATCCTAATGGCCTTGAGCCACGTAACGAACAATGGATGGACGGGGAGAATTAGTTTTGTTTGCAGCGACAGCCAAGCTGTGCTTAAGGTCCTTATCAACCCTCTAACCACTTCGAAAGTGATCCAGGAATGCAAGAGCTCTCTGAATGCGATCGGAAGATTAAATTCCTTGAGTCTCATTTGGGTTCCGGGCCATCACGGCATAACTGGAAATGAGATCGCCGATGAACTCGCTCGGCAGGGATCTCAGACAGCTTTCTCAGGACCTGAACCGTCGCTAGGTCTGCCAGCGTCCTCAGTGAGGGCTTAAATCAACGATTGTATCTGTGAAGAGCACAACCGTAGATGGCATGCCTCCATTGGATGCAGACAAACCAAGCGTATGCTACCCAACGTTAGTAAGAAGACTGTAACATTTTTGCTAGCTCGTAGCAGAAAAGACTGTAGAAAGCTTATTGGCGTTGCCAGCGGGCACTTCTCTTTTGCCAAGCATTTAAACGTGTTAGGTTTAAGTGATACCACACTCAAGGCCGTCTTATACTATGCTGGAGCCCTTGGGCACACAAGAATTTGGGGCCCCTTTACACAATAAAGAAAGCTAATTATACTAACATTTTTCTCCTATGATCATTTATTATGGGTAATATACAGTTTGATAAATAATATGTGATTAATTATATTGGTATGCTGCTGGTTTTTTGGTTACCATTACGATCTGTTTTTTCTGGATTTTTGTTGAGCAAAATCTTCTATTATATCGTGAAATTCAATTTTTTGGAGAATATTACTTTCTATACATATTATTGATAAATTACTCAGCCACTCTCTTGTGACATTGTGGTTCGCAGTTCGCAATTTTATCCTTTTAAGTCTTGAAAATGACCGCTCTCCAGTACAATTAGTAACCATTAGGCAAAGGAAGATTCTGGTAGCAATTTCAACGTTTGGAAAAGTTTCTTCCAATTTATCTGTCTTTATAAGGTTATGTAAAGTTGAGATATTTAAATCCACTGATTGCTTTGATATGTTTTTTTAAATATTGGCTTAAATGAAAACATTCTGTTCTGAACTCGTACGCATTAATATCTTCATGATAAAATTCTGCAAATTCTTTGCACTTTTTTGTTAATACGTTAGATTCGATCGTTGTTAACTGACAAAGAAAACTGAATCGATTATCAATTTATTCGTATGCTGCCGAACGTTTTTTTTAATGTGTATTGAATGTGTCAATTATGGGAATGAAAGTATCTACACGAAACTTTTCCTTGTCTCCGATGTTCCTTCAAAAAAAGTGATACGTGTGCTGCGATTTTTTTTTCTTTCAAATGTATCTTTATAGTCAGCATCTGGAGTTTTGTTTTTAGCAGCCGTTTCGTACTGATCAAAATTATTGCGTGCGCTATTGATATAACTGATCAGAGATTCGTAAAGTATTTTTACAACGTCCATGGTCATAACGCTATTCTTTAAACTCAGATTTGTTAGAAGAGCAGTCTCAAATTTTCCCATTTTTTTTTTTTTGGCTAGGCTTTGCGCTTCGTTTCTTGTGTCTCCTGGTTGGTTGGTGTCACTTGCGATTGAAGACAATGCTTCAGATAAATTGAAATAACTGTTTTGCAGTGCATTAATTGCATTGGCACGTGCAGACCATCTAGTTTCCGAAAGAGACTTCAGGACCTTATTTGCACCTTAATGCTCTGTCAAAATTTTCCAACGTTTGGTCGAAACTGCAAAAATTGAACAATTTTTGTGCAAATTGAAAGAATGCTACTGCTTCCGTAACACACTCAGCAGCCTGAACACCCATTAAATGGCGTGCATAGTAAATACGGTAGTAGGATACGTTCGGAAATATTATTAATTGATACAATAGGAATAGGCGCAGACGTATATGGCTTGTAAAATGCTTGTAAATACCTTCTGATAACTTACTGATTTGGGAAAACAGGGTTATGAGCTCGACAAAAATGTTTTGAGAAAAAATGTGTGAAAAAATTTGTCGGCCTTCGGGGCCCCTCTGAATATGGGGCCCTGGGCACGGGCCCCGTGTGCCCTAATGGTAAAGACGGTATTGACCACACTCTGTGAATCTTGTGGAGAAGATGAGGACAGCGCAGAGCACTTCCTCTGTGAATGTCCTGCTTTTTCTCGCATGAGGTTACAGATACTCGGCGCAGACATGGTGAGAACTGGTAACTTAGGCTCCTTATCATGGCTTCGTCTTTTGGCTTTTCTCCGAACATCTGGAAAGCTATAACAAATAGAAGCTAACTATCTGGTAGTGCAATGGACCGGTATGTAGGTCTGAGTGCTCCAGCTGGTATTTTAAAAACCTCCAAAAAAAAAAAAGATACACGAATTTAGTAAAGGCGTTTACTTGAACGATTATATACTCTTTCTGATCAGACTTGCCACTTAATTTTCCCGTTATATCAATGTGAACAGTGTGCGAAGATGTATTCACTTTTGGTATTGAATGGAGACTTGCTTGAATTTTGCCAGAAGAAGACTTTGACATTTTGCACGTGATGCAGTTTTCAACGAATTTTTGAATATACTTGGACATGTTATCAGACCAATAATAGTCATAAGCCTTATCCAATGTTTTCTCCCACCCTAAGTGCATGATTGATTTATGGATTTGGTTTAATACAGACCATCTAAATGCTCGAGGAACAATTGATAAGGATCGGGTTCTACCATTTCGCTGAATTTTTCGATACAATATTCCAGCCTTCAGCTCGTAAGTTTTTGCAACGTCTTCGACAAGAGATCTGTTTTTCGTTAGTGACATTCGTGATGTTACCTTATACAGCCAGCTTGCCGCTCCTGTCTTCTCAAGACATGATCTAATTTTTCTAACGTTCAATTTCAGCTTGAATTATACTCGTGAGGATATCTTATATCGAGATTGGAATAATATTAATGTCGATATTTTAGAACAGGACATTAGAAGTTTTAATTGGAATCGCATTTATTACATACCTTCTCCGAATAGTCAGATGCAGTTTTTCACTGAAAAGATTAAAACTCTGTATGATACTCATGTCCCTCTAAAAAGAAAATTTATAAAATCCAACAATAAACCTTGGTTTACGGATTCAATACGTAATTTAATGCTACAACGGGATGTTGCATACAAAAATTGGAAATGCTATCGGCTAAATGTATTCATGCTTCCGTATCGCTTTCTACGGAATAAAGTTGTTGCGGAAATACGTAAGGTGAAAGCCGAGATGTACTTGCACCGCCTGAGTACTTCTCTAAATGGTCGTCAGTAGTGGAAAAATTTACGTAATATTGGTGTCGGTAAATCAAGCGATGGCATAGCAAGCAATGTCGATGTCAACATCCTAAACAAAACTTTTGTGACCTTACCAACTATACAATCGTCTCTGTTAAGCACAGGCGAACTTTCTTTGTTGAATCATTCAGATCGTGGTTTCAGTTTCCGAGGAGTAGATAGTACTGAAGTTGTGGAAAGTTTGCTGTCCATTAAGTCAAATGCTGTGGGGCTGGATGATATTCACCCCAAGTTCTTAAAAATGATTCTGCCTATTTTGTTGCCATACATAACCTTTATGTTTAAATCAATTCTGATGTCTGGTGTATTTCCGGATCTTTGGAAACTGTCCAAGGTTATACCTATACCCAAAAATGCGAGGGGCGATGACTTTAGACCCATTTCAATTTTACCCTTTCTCTCAAAAGTGTTTGAAAGAATTCTGCAGAAGCAGATCAGTACTCATCTTACGTCTAATGCGATGCTTACTTCGAAGCAGTCTGGTTTCCGCAAAAATCACAGCTCTGATTAGTGTTTCCGACGATATACGACAAGCCCTTGATAGAGATGAGGTAACATTTCTGGTACTGTTAGATTTCTCTATGGCCTTCGATACGGTCTATCATGGTAACTTATGTAAAAACTTGTTTCAAATTTTAACTTCTCAACTGGTGCTGCAAGGTTAATTTTTTCTTATTTAACTGATCAAGTTGGAGACCGCTTATCTGATTTTCTTCCTACTGTTACCGGTGTTCCACAGGGTTCAATTCTCGGCCCTCTTTTGCTCTCAATTTACGTCAATGAGCTTCCAGATCTTATTCAAAACTGTTCTTGTCATATGTACGCAGATGACGTCCAGCTTCGTCTGAGCTGTCCTCTGGGGTTAATTGAGAATGGTGCTTTGAACTTTAATGAAGATTTGATAAGAATAGCTAATTGGTCAAACTTAAATGGTTTTATTCTTAACCCTAAGAAATCGAAATGCCTAGTCATTTCTAGAAAACCTCGCGATCTCACTTATTTCCCTCAGATCATATTAAGCAATGCTCCCATTGAATATGTTGAAACTGCGAAAAATCTGGGGGTTACTTTTAATCGCTATCTAACTTGGCATAATCACATTAATGCTCTAGTAGGCAAAGTATATGGTGCTTTACGTATTCTGTGGGCCACACAATCTTTTACTCCTGTGAAGACACGGTTACTCCTTGCTAAGACATTAATCATACCGATTCTAACATATGGGTGCGAACTTTATTGTAACTGCAATTATGTCAGCAAACAAAAACTGATCAAAGCTTGCAATAATATTGTACGATATGTTTTCGGCCTCCGAAGATATGATAGATTATCGGGGTTCACTAATCGTCTTCTTGAAATGCCTTTTGAAGATTATATTAAATATGGTAGTTTAAGTCTGCTTTCTGATATATTATTAACACACTAACCACAATACTGTTTTAATAAAATTACATTGCAACCTCTTTACGCTCTCATCACTTAATTCAACCTCGTTACTCATGTCTTACATCTGAACGTCAGTTCTTTGTCAATTCGGTTCGTCTTTGGAACAATTTACCACGTCATATAAGAGAAATTCGAAACAAGGCAATTATTAAGAAGTCTATAAAGAAACATTTTTCAAATACAAATTCTAATTTGCGGTAGAAATAGTATTTCAATGTAATGTTTTCCTATTTTATTTCTTTTGTAAATATACTTTCTTTTCATTTTATTATTATTATTATAAATATTTTTGCTTTTTTTTCATATATTAGCTTAAAACTATTTTATAAGATATTGTATCTTACAGTTTTTAAGCTTTCACGAATAAACTAAACTAAACTAAACTAAGCTAAGAGAATTTTCTTTCAATTTATTAACAATATTAATTATATCAGGATCTTGGCACTGTTCGGCAATGAGTCAATTGCTTGATATTTCTGCTAAATTAACTTGTTTTTCTGCAATCTTACAAGTTCTAGCGATCAAATCAGTTGAAAGCAAATTTCGTGAAAAGAAGTCAACATGAGACATTCTTTTACCTTCTCTATTGTAAATCAAATGTAAAAGATTGCTAATAAGCCCACCATCTTTGCACCCTGGGAGATAGCTCATGTTTAGTCCTTGATGCTTTAAGTGAATTACAGTCTGTATAAACTACAAAATTTCTACCCAATAGATAATGGCGATCGACAACCACGAGATCTGATATGGGTGGCCCTCAGACACCGAAGAGTTCCTGAAGCCTATGTGCGAATAATTATGGACATGTACGATGGAGCAGTTACAAAAGTGAGATGCCCAGCTGGAGTCACCGAAGAAATCCAAATAACAGTCGGTGTACATCAGGGAAGTGTCTTGAGTCCACTGCTCTTTATTGCTGTTCTGGATTATTTGCTCGAAGGAAAAGTAACGGACAATAAAGTACAACAATTATTCTTTGCTGATGATGGAGCCATCATAAGCGAGCATCCTACATCCCTGCAACGAGCACTTGACGTTTGGATTGATGTTCTGGAAGGAAATGGGTACCGTATTAGCGCTAAAAAGACTGAATACCTGTGCTGCCCTTTTTCTGATCCAGACAAGCCTATTCCAGACATTTATTTGAATGGAAATGTGCTTCCCAAGTGTGAAAAGTTTAAATATCTGGGATCTATGATCAATAGTGAAGCAACTTGTGATGACGACATCAATCATCGTGTAGATAAGCGTAGGGTGAATGAAGTGGCGAGAAAACTCCGCTATCTTCTGTGATCGAAAAATGCCCCCTAAGCTGAAGTTAAGACTCTACACAGCAGTTGTCCGTCCAGCTCTGACATACGGTTCACAATGTTGGACAATGTACAAAAAGTATGAGAGCAAATTGACGGCAGCCGAAATGAAGATGCTTCGGATGACAGCAGGAGTAACAAAGCTTGATCGGATTAGAAGTACTAAGATCCGTGGAAGCCTTCATGTCAAAAGTACCATCTTGGACAAAATTCAGCACGACCGGCTCAGTTGGTATTGTCATGTTCAAAGGAGAGATCCGCAGAACCTCGTCCAAAAGGCAATATCGTACAACGTTCCAAAAAATTCGCGACGAAAAAGAAAAGGCAGGCCAAAACACACCTGGTACAAGCAAATGCAAAAACAGCAGCATTTGGTTGACCTCAGACATGGAACAATCCAAAGCCGGGAGGCTTGCCGACGCTTTCTGAGGTCAACGCGGCGTACCCCACAGGCGGATCACAAGTGTGAAGCAGAAAAGTGGGAGAGTTGTGATCGCTTCAAGATCACTACTCATAACGCCGGAAATGGAAAGAAGAAGAAAAAGAAGAAGATAATGGCGAAAATGTTTTATAGACAGAACAACCGCAAGAGTTTCCAATTCATAAGAATGATACCGCGACTCAGCCGGTGAAGCAGCCTTACTAAAATATTCTATGACATGAGATTTGTTGTTAATTTTATGTAACAAGATGGCACCGTATCCACGAGCACTTGCATCGGTATGCAATTCAATAGGATACTGTGGGTCAAAAATTACCAAGACTGGCTTTTGTGTAATAAGAGAAATAACTTTTTGTCTGATTTGCTCATGCTCTGGCCTCCAGACAAATTAATTTTTTTCTGACGTCAAAAAATCCTTGCATAAATTGAAGAAAATAGGACGCTAATCCAATGAACTGTCGTAAAGCAGGGACTGACTGAGGAGGTGGCAATGTAGTTAACGCTGCAATTTTAAGCGAATTTGGACGAATTTCCTTTTTTTATATTGAATGTAAATCCAGTTTTCGTTAAACAATCAAGAGTAATCTGCAGTCTTTCAAAAGCCTCCATTTTCGTTGAAGCCGCCACCATTACGTCATCCATATAAACAACCACAAAAGTATTTGCAAGGTCTTCGAGTGCCTGCATCACTGTACGCTGGAAAACAGAAGGAGCATTCTTGAGCCCGAACGGCATTGCCAAAAATTCATACCGCCCGTCTGGAGTAACGACAGCAGTACACTCTATCGAATCTTCATGCAAGGGAATTTGATAATATCCGCCTGCCATGTCCAAACATGTAAAATACTATGCTCCATGAAGTCTGGCTAACTGATCTGATATAAGGGGCAAAGGGTATCTGTCTGAAACTGTGTTAGAATTTAATTCACGGTAACCAACAAACAATCGATGAGAGCCGTCTTTTTTATTTTCAAGCATTATGGGACTCGCAAAGATTGAGCAACTTTGTTTTATGACTTTGCATTCCAACAATTCATTGATCTTGTCTCGTACCAATTCTCTTTCGTTTGGGCTAAGTCTATTAGGCCGTCTTTGAGCAATTTTTCTTGGATCTATCAATAGGCGTGTTTTATCGATATTCTATATGCAATTATGTTCACTTCAGCAAAACATCGCTCATGGGAAAACAACAACTCCTTATGTCAATAGCCTAAGTGAACAAAAATATCTCAGTAAGCTAACTGCACAACAGGGATGGTTGGTAAATTTCTTTTTTGGAACCCAGAGGTTGGCAGTCTTTGGGTTGTGTTCGTTCATATTTCTGCTTTTCGACAACAGATTGAATAAGTCTGTTTCTTTACTTTTTGTGCACAGAAATTCACAATCTGTCATATTTTAAGGAGTGGTTGTAAAATTCTTTCAGAAACTCTCTGAAAGAGCGTAATTGTCTTAAAAGTAAAGAAACGCCTTGAACAAAACATTCGCAGCAACGTAAGGCTTGGAAAAACGTCTGTTTGACAGTTGTGGTATTTGTTTTGGCTGTGCACGATTTCTGTCCACAGAAATTTTGGTGGCGGAAATTTGCAGGACGGGGAAATTTTTTTATTCTCTCGAGAGCACTCTCCTTTTTGTGCACTGCTACGAAAAATCGGAACGGGATTGGACTGACTTTCGCCGAATTTCGGTGCATTTCGTGCAAATTTTCAGTAAAGAAACACACCTTATGACTTCTGACCACAGAGTTGATACAAGAAGAGGCAAAACCACACACACACCACGGCATCTGTCCTCAAACTGACTTCACAAACACCACTTTATTTTCAGCTTTCAAAACCAGTTTGAATTCCGAAAATAAAGTGGTGTTAAGTTGGTGGTGGCAGGAGAAGCAATGGTTTTCCCTCTTGTACTTTATTCTTCTAAGCTTTTGACTTATTTAATTCATAAGTCACTTACTAATTTATGACTTAATGAGTTTTTAATTCACAAACTAGCAACTGAAATAAATACCTGCATCGAAATCTGAATCCTAATTCGATTCGATTATCCGATCCTAAAAATAAAAATGAATCTTATTGAACACAGCTATTGCGAAAAAAAGTTAAAGTGACATTTGTTTGTTTGTTTACCTCCTAAAATTGCTCCTGCAAATAAATTCACAATCAAGTCTAATAAATCTAAATAAATCTAAATAAATCTATTTCTTTTTAAGTTGACCATCGTGTTTACTGTGTTCGATTTTTAAAAAACAACCGAATACCTATCACAAGTTGATTGGACTAGGACAATGGAAAATAAAAGGTATGCATTTATATTCTTCTATTCTTCTGTTTATAACTTTAAATGTTTCTTATCCTTAGAACTAAAAGGCGGTGCTGGACACAGCATGAGACAAAAGGTCTTTTAAAGTTCTACGCTGCGAGGAAGGCAGAGTTTGTTCATCCTCGGAAGAGGCGCTGCGCTTTTAAACATGTCAAAGAAGACATGCTCTCTGAGGGTTATGTAAGTGTGATTATTGTGTATTTAAAACAATACTTTTTTATTGCAGGATGCAGGAATCACCGTACGTCATCTAGAGGTTAAAATGCAGACGATGTTGAGGGCGTTCAAAAGCGCTAAGGACAACGCCAAGGCAACTGGTGCTGCGCCATGCAATCCTCCATTTCATGAAGAATTGGAGGATATATTTGGTGATAAACCGATTCACTCAAAGAGTGAATCGCTGAATGTTGGCAGCCACATTTTTTTGAGTGTGAGTAGAATTATATTTTATTTATGAAATGCATTGACAATTTTTTTGTTTTGCAGGAATCGGAGTCACCAGGCATCCTATCGCCCTCAACGCCGTCGCCCTCAATGCCGTCAACATCGTCTGCATTTTATTTTCCAGACGTTGTTGAAGCAGGTACTTCATCTGTTTCTTTAGAGTCAGATGGAGGAGCAATCCACTTTCTGCATCTCGAAACAGATGAAGTTCTTGCTTCAACAACGTCTGATGAAGTGATAGTTCGTCATTAGTACCAGCAGTTGCAAAAAATCTATCGCGATCGGAGTACTATAAAAAATTACTCAAGTGTCGCGAGGAGCAAAAGGCAGCTGCAGATAGGCGCTTCTGCCACCAACGAGATAAAGCATTGCAACTAAAGGAGAAAGCGATGGCAGATAAAGCCGAACGCCATAGAGAGAAGATGGAAATGTTTAAAGACCTTTTCAATGTTTGAATAAAAAATAAAGCTTGCCACCGTTTAAAATTATTTATTTGTTCGATTTTTCATGGCGTTTTTAGTTTTCATCGTAAAATGTTTTGTTGACAAAGGTAAGCGAATAGGGTATCTCGGCGTGTTTGAGTAGGAATCGGTTCTGCATTTGGGTGGTTGATTTGCTCTGAGTTGTTTGCTCCTTGAAGAGAATCTTCGTGCGAAGTGTTGTTGTTAGAGTTGATAATACACAAATTGTGTAAAACACAAGCGCTAACAACAATTTTTTTTACAGATTCCAAGTTTCGTTGCTCTGTAAATTTGTTGATTCTTCTGAATCGTCCTTTGAGTAAACCAAAAGTATTTTCTACAACCATTCGCGTAGACGAATGAATGTAGTTGAAACTTTTTTGGAGTTCACTTAATTAACCATAGTCCTTAAAAGGCGGCACAATCCAGCTTGAAGCAGCGTATGCGGAAACTCCCAAAAGATATGTGTTATGTGGAAACATCTGGTTGTAATGGCCTTGTACAGCATGGAACAATTTTGATCTCCTTAGAACTCTACTGTCATGTAAAAAACCTGGTTCGCCACAGCATATATCGATAAATTTCTTGTCTGCATCAACAACAGCCTGCAAAACTATAGTGAAGTTTTGTTTTCGGTTGTAAGAGCACTCTTTGTTGCATTTAGGAGCGGCAATAGTTATGTGGGTGCAGTCAATCGCACCTATTATACCTGGTATTTTCTTTTTGGCTTCAAATTTTTGCCAGTTCTGATGAATCTCATCTCCTTGAGGCCACTTTATGTATTCGTGGCTTATGGAAACTAGCCAGTTGCTCACACGACCAACTGCAAACCATGCCGAAGACTTTGCAATTCCAAATAAATTTGCTATTTGTCTGAACGTCAGGGCATTGCTCACATACCATACATATAAATGCATCTCTTTCTTGGCTTCCATTCTCTGTTTTCCTCCACGAATAATCTGGGTTGATGGGAAGAAATTTCAAGTAGAATATCTTACTACGAATCAAAAATAGGTTAAAAATAAATATTTTATGTGCACCACAAACATTGCTCACCTGTTAATTGTTCTAAAGTTGCTCGATTTAATCGGAAATGGGATTTGAAATCATCTTCGCTGTATAAATCTATAGTTTCCATAAAATTGGACACTTTTGCATGTTTTCCTGAACCCGCCGATGAAAAACTATCAGAACTCACAGATTCCGAGGATAAAGAACTATCTTCACTGCTTGACGACGAATCCATGAACCAAAGTAAGAAATAAGAGAAAATAATTGTTGAAATACCAGAAAAATATGAAACAATTTATTATCTTAACTCTTTTCGTTTTGTTATCCATTTTGCTTGATTGTATTTTAAGATTTGACATGAGAATTTTGACATAAGGTGCCAAGGGTACCAACTTTGAAAGTTAAAATTGAAAGTGACGTGCTAAATGAATATAAACCAAAAATCGTTTTATCGTAAGTGAACATAAGTGAATATAGAAAATTTTCGATAAAACACGCCTAATCTAATTTTCATTTCACCCGAAGGGATTTAATGGTATCCAAAGAATTTTGAGTATTTTCCCAACAAGCTTATTAATTTATCTTTATCTTCTTCAACAAGATCAGTATTCTACTCATATGACCTTTCGTCATTTGTTACATAGTTTACGGTTTTTGGTCTGACAATTTCAAATTTTCTTGATGACATTAAAGGACAATTCACATGAGCACGACCAACGAACGACGAATAAATGAAGAAATGTGATTTTAAGTACCTTTCAAGCATAAATTCCTCACGAATTTTTTTATGAAACGATGGAAATATAGTTCATACTTATTTTTAGGTGGACAAACTCTTATTTTTGTGTCTAAGCTTTTGGGAATAGAGAAAATAATTTAATTTGTTACGAATAAAATTTATTCGTAACGAATAAATTTCTTTTCTGCACGCTGAGACGATTCTTATTAAACTACAAACTACACACAATCACAGTACAATTATAGGCTGAAGCAATACTACCATTATGATGAAATTAGTATTCTGTAGAAATAACTAAAAGAGAACATTTCCACAGACACTATCTCACACACGCACTCAATACCAGCATACAATGGCACACACACTAAGTGCGCTCCGACATACACATAAAACAAGTGGAATACCAACAACGAAACGCACCGTCGCAAATGTTCTGGCTTGATGAAGAGCTCTCCAGAACATGAGTTTCGGGTTCTTACGTTGTTGTTAGGGAGTCCACTCCCTAAACGCAATGACAGGAATGTACGTTTGAACACTACCGAACGATAGTGTGTATCATTCGTACATTGAACATCACGTTGGGACAACACGCTTGGACAACACGTCTGGGGTCCATTTGATACGTAGCAATAGGAGGGGAGATTTGGGAGTATAGGGTATAGGAAGTGGAAAAATTAAGGAAACGGAAGTGCCTAGGGAAGGAAAGGAAAAATGAAAGTACTATGGTATTGACAAAAGTAAGGAAACGAAATAAAAACAACATGAGGATATCCACACACTAGGCATCAGGTAGAGTAGGAAGTTAGCTATGGTAGCCGGGAAGGAATAGTAGGATGCGGAAAACAACTGAAGGACTGGAAGAGGAACAGGAAAGACACTTAACCGTAGAAGAGGAAAGGGAAGATTGCACGGAATGAAGACATTCACGCACGCTCGCGAAGCTCGGCTAAGCTCGCCGGAAATAGGGGGGAGTCTTGTCTTCAAACCGTACCTCACCGCGTTTCAAAAACATAAATCGTGCCTTTTAATTTTAACAAAAAAAAAAAAAAAATAATAACCACCACCACAAAAAAGAACGCGACAACCGTTTAACCTCAATAGACTGCTGCTGATGATGTTGCAGCATGGTACTGTTCCCTCCCATCCTGAAATATTAGTGACCGTTTTTATTCAGATTTCCCTAGTTTGGTTTGGCCATCGGGGACCTTGTCATCGCCGTCGACTCACCTTCCGCTTTTCACCCCAAAATTTCATACTAAAACTACATTGTTCTCACTCATAGAACAAACTATGGCCTAAATGATCCAATAACTCGTTCCTTAATGTTGTACAACTCCATATGCAGTGAAGTCGACCTGTCGATGAAAAGGGATATTTTTAAAAAAATTGTTTTTGAATTGTTTAACTCGTAAGCATAAATTATTTTTATTATAAGTTATTAAATTTGCTATCAAAAGATTTTATATATCCATTGATGAATGAATAAATAAATAAATACATTAAAAAGAACAAAAATTATAAATAACAAAAAAAAATCACGCTTTTTCTTGAAAAAACTCCACATAAATCGCAGCCAGTGCTCGGTTGTTGTCTGTTTGCCAGACTTAGGGCTCCGCCCCCTCTTGGGCAACTTCTTTTTCAATTGTTCAATGGGTTGTTTTTTTTGTCGTCTCTTACGATTTAAGACACTTCAAAACCCTCTTTATTTTTTACCCAAGGTAGGTTTAGTTGCTTTTTACTTTCGAAGTCTTACACTCACCCTTATGGGCTTTTTTTATTTTTTGTGATCAATTTACTTGATGGGCCGGAGATTCCAACGAACCCGTGTTAAAATCTTCCTTATTTTTTTCTTTTGCAACGTTTGGAACTGGAGTGGGATTTTAAACTATTGGTTGCCGCAAATCAATCATCAAATCAAAATCAAATCAATCATTAAATAAACAATATTCACACAAAAAAAAACTAGATGCAATTCCCATAAAAGAAAAATTGAAATTAACAAAAGCTACTACACTTTAACCAATATGCTTTACTTCCGATCTACAACTAATCAACACTCCACGACAAAATTTTTCTCAAGTCCCGAATCGTTGACCTACTTTCGGTTACCAAAGAGTTGATAACTTGCGGTTGCATAAGCCGACCGCAACTTTTGGTGGTAACCGTTCCTCAACTCTTTGGTTCAATAACCCTCGATGGCCATGAAACGATAAATCTAAACAACACATTCAAATCTAACGTATAACACAGATTCTCACTTCACATGTACACAATCAGTGTCGATCTGCCATTCAACGTATTAACACGCGCCGCGCTGAGTGCCCGAATAACTCGCCCCTGTATCACCTCCTACCACCCACATAACCGCAAAAAAAAAAAAAGAAGCCCATTAACAACTCAATAACCCAAACACAAAGTGCGTTCCTCTCCATCGTCTCCTCCCACACATCACTCTTGCAGTCTCAGTGACTGCACACATTTCTTCGATTTGATAATCTCTTATCTTATCTAGGCAGCGTGTGCAGTCAATGAGGCTGTGGGTTTGTTTGGCGGATAGTCAATCAACGGTGTTGATCCCGTTGGTGAACTAAAGTCAAGTTGCTAGCTGGGCATAACACCACTAGTAATTTAATTTTGTTTTCTAATAGGATATACACTTGTTGATTAGACTTAGTTGGCGTCTATGTTTGATATTTTGTTTTGTGTATTTTTGTGAATTGTAATGTCGGGTAGATTTCGGGTCGATTTTAGCAACATTAGGGAGCTAAGATCGAATTTCTTTGCTGTGTACGCTCACACTGCAAAATGCAGGCCAGCTGTTTTGGCACTAAGTGAAACACAGGTGGGTGTTGATTCGGATCCCCCAGAGTTCAACCTGCCTGGTTATAGCTTAGTGCCTTTATTCTTTTCTTCCCATGGCCTCGCCGTTTATGTTCGAAATGATATTGCTAACCAGCTTCTACCACAATACGGCCTTTGTTCTAATACGAACTTTAATTTCATGTGGTTAAAATTCGCCGTCCGTAAGCATATCATTCACTACTGTTTTATTTATAGAAGCCCCAATTTAGGTAGCAATTCAACCTCTAACGAGTTTGATGCGCTATCTGACTCCAAAATAAGAATTGTTTCCCTTTATCCTCACACTGCAATCGCAATTGCGGGCGATTTCAATGTACACAATTCTGGTTGGCTTCGACATTCTGGCCAGACAACACCCGAAGGAAAATATGTTGAGATCTTTGCTGAGTTTAACGAATTAACTCAGCTTGTTGATGAGCCCACTCGGGTTCCTGATATTGAAGGCCATGCGGCCAACACTCTTGACTTATTTCTCACTTCTCATCCCGAAAAATACAGGGTTGTAGTATCATCTCCTTTAGGCAAATCGGACCATTGTGTCATATCGGTAGATTTTTCGTCTTCTGTCACGGTAAAAAAAGATAAAGTCCCTAAAAGAACTGTGTGGCCATACGAGAAAGCCAATTGGGACGGCCTGAATAATTTCTTTCGAAATTTTAATTGGTCATTGTGCTTTCTCGACGGAAACGTTCACGCATCAGCTGATATGATATCTAACGTAATTCTCAACGGCATGAGAAATTTTGTTCCTCACAGAACAAAAAGCATCATCCCCAAAGAGAATTCGTGGTTTGATTCCAGCTGCAAAGAGGCGATTAGGGATAGAGAAAGTAGTTTTCGAAAATTTAAAGGCAAACCTACAGTAGAAAATCGAAATTTGTTCAAACGGGCCAGAAATATCTGTAATGCTCATATACAAAAGGCCAAGTTTTTGCATGACCAAAAAGTAAGGCAAAAAATACTGTCGTGTCCAAAAGGAAGCAAAAACTTTTGGTCTTTTGTTAAGAACGTTAAGAACTCGACCACGTCATCGGTCCCAACGCTCGTCTTCAATGACTCTCCGTATGTCAGCTCCATCGACAAAGCCAATTTGCTGGCAGCTCAATTTGCTGCCAACTCTACACTTCCTTATAGCATATTGGCTCCACCTGAGCTCGAGTCTGCAAATTCTTTGATGAAACAGATATTTTTTCAATCTCGCTTGGTTGCGAGAGTCCTCAAAGATCTCAACATACATAAATCCGCTGGTCCAGATGGTATCCCCGCCGTTATTCTGAAGAGGTGTTCTTCTACGCTGGCAAAACCACTGCGTGTAAAC
Organism: Melanostoma scalare; assembly: GCA_949752695.1. Taxonomy (NCBI): domain Eukaryota; kingdom Metazoa; phylum Arthropoda; class Insecta; order Diptera; family Syrphidae; genus Melanostoma; species Melanostoma scalare. The sequence goes on along the minus strand of OX456984.1, from coordinate 119,196,479 downwards.
TTTTCCATCTTTCCTATTCTGCTGGGATTTTTCCGAGCAGATGGAAAACTGCATTTGTCCAGCCGGTCCCTAAAAAAGGCGAATCTTCCTCCCCTTCCAATTACCGTCCAATTGCACTAACGTTCCTTCTTTCCAAGGTCATGGAAACGTTGATAAACTGTCAACTTATGAAATATCTTGAAGAACGAAAGCTTCTTAATGACCGTCAGTACGGCTTTCGTAGCAAACGGTCCGCTGGTGATTTGATGGCTTATCTCACCGAAAAGTGGAACCAATCTTTACATTGTTTTGGAGAAAGTAAGATTATTGCACTTGATATTTCTAAAGCATTTGATAGAGTTTGGCATCAGGCTCTTTTATCGAAAATGCGTGCTTTTGGTATCGATGAGTCTCTTCTTCGTTGGATTAGAAATTACCTTTCTGACCCTTCAATACAAGTTGTGTTGGATGGCTTCAAGTCTGATACCCACTTCATAAATACTGGTGTGCCGTAGGGCTCCGCTTTGTCTCCGACTCTCTTCCTCATTTTCATTAATGATCTCTTGTCTGAAACTTCTAATCCGATTAACTGTTTTGCTGACGACTCGACCCTCAGCTTTTCATATTCGTTTCCAAATTCACGTCCCTGCTCTTCGGATGTGGAACTGGAACGGTTGCGTATGATAAGCTCATTGAATTCTGACCTTGACAGCATTGTTGCATGGGGTCTTATGAACCGAGTAGAATTCAATGCATCGAAAACCCAATGCTGTCTCTTGTCGTTGAAGCTTAACATTCCCCCATTGCCACTATCCATGAATGGTACCTGCATCGAAGAAACCGAAAAACTGTCAGTACTTGGTAAACGATGATCTTCGTTGGATTGACCACATATTTGAAGTCTCCAAAAACGCTGCTAAATGCTTCGGTTTCTTAAGACGATGCAGGAAGTTCGTCACCCCTTCTGATCTGGCTACAATTTATAAGGCCTTCATCCGCCCAAAACTGGAGTATAACTCCCATATCTGGTCAGGTGCATCTCAAACATCTTTGCGCCTACTTGATAGGGTACAAAATAGAGCGTTCGAATTGATAGGTGATAGTTCAATTGTAGAATCGATTGATTCTCTTGAACATCGTCGAAACGTTACCTGTCTCAGTCTCTTTTATCACTTTTTTTACAAACAGTGCTCTAGTGAAATAGCCAGCTGCATTCCTCCCCTGAAACATTTTAACCGCAACACCCGCCTCGCCAGGAATGCTCATCAGTTCTACCTTGAGCCCAACTTCGGTCGTCCAGTCAAGACTATAGATATTTTAGTCGCACTACTTGAATGTGGAATGCTTTACCCGGCTCTGTATTTCCCCTGCATTACGATTCACAAAGGTTCAAAAGCAACGTGCATCGATGTCTCCTTTCAAATCCTCTCCAATTTTCCTAAATGCTGGCACTGTGTTTATAACATTATAAGGGTAGTCATAACCCCTTGATGTGCGTGCTTATTATAATAAAAAAAAAAAACCTTTAAAAACCTCCACCTGATGTCTTTCGCTATCACTCTACTGTAGAACTATTCTACTTCTGAACTATAAATAAAAATCTCGTGGTTTAAACACTTAAATATACTATATTTATTGATAAAGTTCCTAAACATTTGACTATGAAACGCGCACTAAAAACCAATCAGTCTTGTCGCAAGAAAAAGAAAAAGAAACTAGCGTTGTTTTGCCACCATAGTTGTAGCCAATGCTGTCGAATGTACTGCAAAAGCAATATTTGTATTGCTTTAGCATGGTGCGAACCCCCGGACTGCACACTTTTTTGTTTTACTGCATTTTAACTATCGGCGTAACACTTACCTATTACAGCACCCCACAAATAAAAGTCCAGCGGTGTCAAATCGCAGATCCGAGGTGGCCAAACGACATCAGCTCTGCGGTCGATAATGCAATCTTTAAAAACAGGGCGCAAAACATCGAGTGTCCTGTCCTGTTGAAACCAAATGTTGCCAATATCCTCCTCTTCAATTTTTGTGAACAAAAATTCGTTCATCATGGCCCGATAACGAATAACGATCGCCATTGACTGTAGCGGCCACTCCTTGCTCATTTTCGAAGAAAAATGGCCCAATTATGCCTCTTTACCAAAATCCGCTTTAAACACTGACTCGTTTTGGGTGTGTCGGCTTTTTAATGTATGCGTGCGGGTTTGTGCCCCAAATGCGACAATTTTGCTTGCTAACCACCAAGATCAAAATGAGCTTCATCTGAATTTTCGCACGCATTCTGCAACATTACCATGATTTTCAAAGTATGTACTAATGTCGCAATATTTCCCAGCGTTGTTCAAGCGTATACATATTCGTTCAGCGGAAGGATTAAACTAGTTATCTGTCGAATCAGATATGAGCTTAGTGTTACCATTAACGAAATAAGCACTAGTTGAAAAAAAAAACGTTAGATGGCGGACCCTTTACAAGGCAGGTTGTTCAGGATAAAAATTTCTGATTCTGAGGAATGTCTTTCGACAGTCAAATCGAATTCTGCGTACCTAGGTTAATAAAATGAATCTGCGCAGTTCGATTCTAATTAGTTCTTATTGTCCTTAGATCTTTTCCAAGGCAAAAAGCGTACGCTCTCCTTCTCCAACAAAACCATCCCTATCAAAATTGGGTAATCGAAGTAAAGAATAGATAAAGCAGATATGTATGTATCCATATAGGGTGCTTTTTTTTGACAAATATTTTTTTCACTCCCATCCCGAAATTTTGTGGAGAATACCTAAAAAAAAATTCCCTAAAAATTTGAGCCCTTAATATTAACATTTTGTAGTCGACCAAGGCATGCAAAGATTTGTAGCATGCAGGAGGGTTTTCGAATTTTTTTTTTTTTGTATGACCCAAAGAATTGCAGCGGATTGGCACGCTTGCAGTGCTCAGGCATTAGCTCGCCGTTGGGTGGGATCTTGCTGCATGTAGGTAACCCTGCGCTATCAAAATTTTCATGCCAAAAAAAATTTTAAGAACCCCCCTGCATGCTACAATGGCGCCAGCAACGTGGTACCGTGAATGTCAATTAGATGACATTCTATAAAATAAAATAAAATCTTAAGTACAAAATCATCTAAGTACATCACCACACCAAACAATCTTGCATTTGCTTGTGTTTTTTTTTTTTTTTTTTTCATATGTTACTGCACGTATGTCTGTTTTGCTTTTGCAAATAATTAAAAACATTTTTTGTTGATAAGACCAGTTCTATGACAAGTCACAGCAGTGCTTTAGAGCAGTAGAATCAGTTTGAGTCGTCAAGGATACCAAAGCTTGATAGTCCAAAGGAAGCTACCAGAAGTCAGCTGATCGAGTTGGTTGCATATCGAGAGTCTTATAAGCTTCTGAGTCGTTATAGTTTAAAATCATAACAGTCCAGAACAAATCAAATTATCATACCATTTTACTTTTCTATCTTTATCTTAGAATTAGGAACCTGTTATCAATTTTGTTGTCTTTTCTTTTCTTGTCCACTATCTCAGCAATATCACTCAACGGTTAAAAATACATGAAAGAAAACAACCTACACAGAAAACAAAAAAATAAATAAAACAAAAAAAAAAATTATAAATTAGACTTATAAAATTCCCATACAATAATATTGTCATATAAAATAAAATTCAATAAAAAAATATACATAGATCAAAATTAATAAAGTAAACTATCTACATAATTCAAATAACAACGGAATAGAAACAAAACCATGAACCATAGTAACACATCTAGAGGAGCAGTGCCCAAGCGAGGCATGGCCACACGCTCACAAGGTCTAGGTAATACTGCTTCTCCAAATAATTCGTTTCGAATGAGTTCTCAGCCTGTTCAGCGTGCTCCAGTGCAAAACGCTAATCTCAATTATTTCCATACCAACAATGCTAAGAATAATTACCGTGCATCAGGCATATCAAATGAGTATATTCCAATCGTGACAACAGTTACACAGAGTGAAATGAACTCAAGTTCAGTGCGTACCAATGTCTTAAATGATATCAATAATTCTCTCTTTGAGAATACAGCACAAGCTAATATAAATGTTACAACTTTTCCAATAAGTCAAACTAACACGACCTCAACCTTTTCCCAAGCTTAACCCCTCAATCCAATTATGACATCAGCAATACAAAATCATGCTGCACAACAAAGAACAACGGGTTATTTCCAGCCGCAACATTATTTGGCATTCGAAAATAATTACAATGTTGCTAGCAACTTTCCCACAGCTGATCGTGACACAAACAATGTACGTCATCAATTTATTGCAAGCAGTGCAACGCAAATGACACCGCTCGAAGAGCATATAAAGAAAATAATAAGTGAGGAACTAGGAAAAGTTATTCCTAATATTCATGTCGATTATGGAATCCGCAATAATCTATTCCCGCGGATTTCATCCGATCCGCAAGGCATCCGCATCCGCATTGATTTCAATTATTGAATCCGGCGGATGAACTGCAATATCGATCCGCAACACCACCTTACCATTACACTAAACCATTTGTCAGCTGGTTTTTTTTGACATTTTTGTCATTCTCCATACAATAAAAAAACTGGTATGTATAAATTCATCACGTTGTTGGCTCGAAACACAGAAGGAATATGCATTTTTTAATGTTAAAAGTAAAAATAGTTTCATCAAAGTGAAACAGTTTGTCATGGATTATTCAAATTCTCAAATTGAATCGGGGATTTCGGTACGTAAACATTGGTAATGGCTACTTCGGGGTCGAGGTGTCTAACGATGCGTTGATGAGAATCAAATCAGGACGATCCATGCAACTGCCTGTGCAATTCCATCCCATCATTTCGTTGTCACCAACGAATGACTTATTTCGGGAGGCTACTGTTGTAGAGTATCAAAGTGGAATCGTTCATAGGTATGCATAAGTGAGAATTTTAGAATTGTTTACTTAATTCGTTTATGTTTCCCATAGATTCCAATGCCTCCAAGACTACTTTGGTTCGTACAAATACTATGCGCACAGAACATTCCCCGAAATACTAGTGCAAGAAATCCAAATCACCAATACACGCAATCAAGTATTCGACGTTGAATTGGTTCTGCCGCGCACTAACCTTCAGGCATCAAGTTCCAGGATCGTAAACATTAAGTAAGGCAACTTGTTTGAACCACTTTGCTCGATGTGATTTTATTGCTTAAACTCTTACAAGTCAGGAAGAGATTCGTCACTGACAGAATATGAGGTCGTCACTGCTGCAATTAACATCAAAGACAATAAGAACAACGACGTAATCGTTGTGTCGATTGTTTACAAAAAAATCTCTTCAAAATTGACTCTTAAAAAACGTGGAATCACGAAATTGGATGTTCTCATGGCAATTCACTATACTAAGCCGGTAGCGGCTAATAAACTCTCCGAAGTCAAGGAGGAAAACGAGAAGGTAGTGATTGCATCGATTACATTAGCATCACAGAAAGTCGAAGCGGGAGGAGATTCTCTTGTAGCATACAATGAATTCCGTAAACAACACATTCGCATTTGGAATGATCTCTGGGCAACTGGTTTTTCTATTAGTACATCAAAAGCTGGAAATAGTATTAATGGTGATCGAATCAATGCGACAATCTATGCCGTTTTGTCTCAAGTTCGTAGCTATGAATTGGAAGAGGTAGTGTCGCTGCAAAGAAAGCAAGACATAGCAAAGGCACTTTCCTATGCCGAAGGTTGTTATGATAGCTACCATACTTTGCAGGTAAGTGGGACTGTCTAAAATCATTGTCATCCCAAAAACGATTCTAAATTAGAATAATAGTTCTGCGCGATCATAATGTTTTCTCATATAATCTGGTTATTCCTTTTTAGGCTGAGAATCTCTGGATAAGCATGGACAGTATCGACAATCTCAACACCTTAGTTTCTTCATGGATGCTAACTTTAAAGAAACAGGTAAGTCGATTCATTAACAGTCTCTGTCTTTTCCCTCACAACTTTTCTGTTCTCTTTGCCACAATCTCATTCGTGCCGGTGCCAGTGGTGTTATCCAAGCAATGGTTCTCAGCTTTGGTAGTCTTCGATTTAGCAATCAGCACTTGGAATTCAATATTCATCCAAAATACCTTCATCGTGACTTTAATTTCAGACGTCTAAATTATGGCAATAAGACCCATGTCAACGTTACTGTAACTGTTACTGAAGACAATAAAGCTGTCATAAACATAGCTTTGGATAGGACTGATCGAAGCTATTATGCCTGCGATGCTGGATGTTTGGACGAACCAGTACTACTGGGGTATGTTGCTTCATCAAATTTTACTGTAAAATTTTACATTTTTATCTTCCAGGCAAAGTAGAAAGCAATTTCCAGTTAAATTGACTGATCCAATTACTGCAATTTTGTACATTACCGCCGATAAACAGCATATGGAAGAGCTCCATAAAGCAATTCACGTCAAAGAAGTGGCAGAAGGTAAACCAACATTGTTGCTTTGATTATTATACAAATAACAATATTTGTTTGATTTCAGCTCCCGCTCATGAGCACCATATCATAGCTCTACATAAACACGGCCATCATTTGGGTGGCCTCCCAACATTATTTTGGGTATCAATATGTGCAATCATAGTCGTTTTTCATATATTCCTTTGTAAATTAATTATCAAAGAATACTGCGAGCCATCTGACAAGCTACGATATCGATATAACAAACCGTGATTCTAGGCGAATGATAAGAAATAAATTTCTTTGTAAATTTTTTTTTAGTCGTAAATTAATTAAATAAATAAGATGAAATAAGATTTACGAATTTTTTTTTTTTGTAATTCCTTAAAGTAAAAGTAGACATTCCTTTTCTTCTATTAGGACACACACGCATCCAAAAATAGCACCGGAGGTTAAACGAGAATTATTTGCTGTATGTCGCGACGTTGAAGGAATGGAATGTGATAACGCAAAAGAAGCAGTACCAATGGAACAGTATACAGATGAAGATGTAAATTTTTCTTAGTCTTGTTTTTCTATTATTAAAAAAAAAACTTTGTTTGTAATAGTGGCTGCAGTTTTTTGTATATTTTGTCAATATGTTTGTTTCCTAAGAATTGTGGATTAAGTGCTTGAACTCTTCCTATTCAGTGCTTAGTTGTTCGCCGGTTGCGCTACGTAGGAGATTCAACTCTGTGGCTCGAACCACATTGTTCCCTTCTCTTACAAAGTTTTTTTTCCAAAACAAACCAAACGCACACGATATAAAGAACAAAATTATTGGGAAGTTCTTCGTAAGACGTAAGAAAATGAAAAACGGTGAAAATTAATAGAAAAAGGACAAAACCATTTCACTCCCAGTATATTAAATTTCATAAATTATTTTACAATCAAAATCTATTCTTCAAATTATTATTCAAGTTTCCATTGGAACTGGCAAAACTTCCTTGGTAGCCTCGAACTTATGAATTTTCGTGTTCAGTGGTTCCCAGTTTGAAATCGTAGTTCAGCTAAAATAATGGACCATCAGCACATCAGCACAATACAAAAAAAAAAAAACAATTCAGTATTCCCTACCTTCCTTGTGCCCTTTTGGTTGAACTCATAGATCCTCAAATAATCACAGGAATCCTTGCAGTTATCGAAGTTAAACCAAGCCTTATTAAATTCATTTCTTATTCAAAACAATGAACATTCGCTTTTTATCCGCAACAATTTTGGTGCGGATGAGAAACGTCAAAAATTGTATGGACTGCGGATGAGCAACGGATTCGGTAATACGACTTTTTTAACCAGTATTATGAACAATCTTTCACTTCCACAACGTCGGATTCAGTGCGGGCTCGATAATAGCAAAAATATCCAAACTCGTGCGGATCGCTTCCGCAGTCCATTTTTCGGATTCTATAATCGGGGTGATTATAAAAGAAAGTATCGAAAATGAAATACAACCGCTAAGAAAAGATCCGATTGCTAATAGGCAAAATAATTTGAATGCAAATAGGTGATTATTATTCGCAAGATGATTCTAACTTCAGCTTTGCTTCAAATAGATTCGCACACAATGATAGGTATGGTCATCCAATGACATTTGATAATCGAATTCCCCGATTAGATCGGTGGGGAATGAAATTTGACGGTTCGTCGAAGGGGATGTCTGTAGAGGATTTCGTTTTCAGAGTAGAGATGCTCAAATTAAATTACAATATGACCTGGGTAGAAGTTTTGAAGAACTTTCATCTCTTATTAGTAGGAGCTACTCAAGAGTGGTTTTGGATATATCTTCGTAGCAGTCCTCGAGGTGATTGGCCAGGACTTAAAAGAGCTTTGATTAAGCAATATAGAAATCATGAAAATGATTTTGAAATATTTAAGCAAATGATGTATAGAAGGCAGTCATCTCAGGAGAGCTTCGAAGATTTCTATAATGCAATCCATGCATCTTAAAACCCAATTAAGAGAACCAATGAGAGATTAATATCTTATCCAGATTCTAAGGACAAGCGTTAATTCTTGGTTAATGAACTTTGTGTTCACAGTTGATGAGTTGGAACAAAAAACGGAAAATGATTCAATAGATGAGAACTTAGACATTGCTGCATTTTCTGGTGAACACAAAATGTTATTGAAGCCTAACTCGAATGTGAATTCGACCAACGGATCTCCTATTTGTTTTAATTGTAAAAAGCAAGGCCATTTGTTCATAGACTGTAAATCGAAAATAGACCGTCTATTTTGTTATCGATGCGGATCGGATGGATTAACAGTCTTGAATTGTACTCGATGCAAGCCACAGACGGAAAACTTGAAGGTGCGGGGACATAAGGCCACGGGAAATAACCCCACTGATGGTTTTACTTCCCTCTATGTGGGAAATAAGCACACTTTCATGAAGTGGACTTAATTCCCATGCAAGGTGGGAAATAAGTCCCAAAATATCTGTGTGGTTTTATTTCCCATCAAGTTTGAAGAAATTTTAACCCATGAACAAAAAATCAAACTAACATTTAAGCATGTTTTTAATTTTATTATATATACAAATAATAATAATTAAATTGCAAGAAAAAAAAAATAAATGATTCCAAATGTAATCAACAAAATTATAAACATTTCGGATCAAAGGTATAAATATGAACACAAACATTTCCATTATGCAATGACAAAAACTATTGGAAACTTAAATAATTCAAAACAACGAAAATATAAACTATGAAACCATGTCTAAGAGTTCTACAAATTGTTTTTATATTAAAAAAAAGTTCTTCAAGAGCTTTAATTAAAATTGTGAAAAATAGGAACAATAAAAAATTGATAATTAGTTTTTTAGTAGTTTATAAAACTATAGTGTATAGCGCAAATTTTCAATTTTCACATCACAAATCCATATTCCCCTGACCAAAATTTTTTTCCGCTTCGCTTTTTGCTTCATCTCCGGTACAAAATACAATGTCACACGCAAAGAAAATCCAAAGTCCTAGACTACTAAAAAACTAATTATCAATTTTTTATTTGTTCCTATTTTTCACAATTTTAATTAAAGCTCTTGAAGAACTTTTTTTTTAATATAAAAACAATTTGTAGAACTCTTAGACATGGTTTCATGGTTTATATTTTCGTTGTTTTGAATTATTTAAGTTTCCAATAGTTTTTGTCATTGCATAATGGAAATGTTTGTGTTCATATTTATAATAACCAACGGTTGTTTACAACGTTTCATTCAGTTAAATTTGGTCGCTCTTCGAATTTCTTCATGTGAGTTTAATTCCCATAAGAAAGTGGACTTATTTCCCACCGGTCGTGGGAACTAGGTCCACTTCATCAAAGTGTGCTTATTTCTCACATAGTGGGAAGTAAAACCATCAGTGGGGTTATTTCCCGTGGCCTTATGTCCCCGCACCAAACTTGAATTCGAACGGGAAGAAAACCGGGGATTCTCGTTCGACTCAGACTCTCCCCGAGGTGCAATGCAATAAGACCCGCGGCAATAAGACCCGTGGGTCTTATAGAAAGGGTGAACATAGTGGATGCGCTAAATGCATATATTCCTTTTATTTGAAGGAAACAACATTTTGAGGTACCGAAAAAAAAGCTCCAAAATTTCGAAACTTATTTCAGCTTTCCATGGATATGAATTCATAGCTCACATTGACGACATAGGACATAGGATGGAAGCTCAATCCACTTTCTTATGCACACATAATAACTAAATCTACTTTCTTAATTTTTGTTTTGCTATTAGCTACATTCTCCTGTCCTGTTCGTGTGAATTTTTTATGTTCAAACCCAAGCCCGTACTACCCGAAGGGAAATTTCGTAGGCAAATTTTGTTCGCTTTGCTTTTTACTCACGGATAGAATAATGAAGCTAAAAGCGAAGCGGAAAAAATTTTCTCAAGGGAATATGGATGTGTGGTGTAAAAATAAAAATTCGCGCGAATTCGCAACACTATAATGGAATGGTATAAATGACAGGCATTGCTTGTAAGCCAGTGTGTGTGAGTGTAGAGATGCTTGACAGCAAATGCGGAAACCATGGAGAAGAAACTGGAACGCTCTAGATGAGTGTTGTTCTATATAAAGAGGCCGCTGACGCAACGAGCAGTCAGTTTTGATTATAGAGTGATAAAGTGAAGAGTAAATTGTTTACAAGTGATAGTCCAAAAGTCGAGTTCAGATCGAATAAAGTATAGATACTGCATAAGAGTGGTAGAATTGATATGAAAAGTGAAGTTTTAATTTTTGAACTAAGCGCACGTTACATTGGTGTCAGAAGTGTAAGTAAAACGTATTTGACTGGTAAAGTGTAAAAAAAAAAAAAAAAGTTAAATACAGTGAAAATGGGTAAGTTGTTGGAAGAGCTCAACTGCATTGAGCTTAAAAGTGAGTTAGGTAAGCGAAATCTTTCTAGAGCGGGATCGAAAAATGAGCTCGTCCTGCGCTTGCGCAACTATTTGGAACAGCAAGGGGAAGACATAAATACTTTTGTTTTTGAAACAGAAGTGGAGGAAGAGGAAGTAAGTGAAACTGTAGATTTTTCTAGTATGATGAAACTTTTGTTAGAACAGCGAAACGAACAAAAGAAAGAACAACAGAATATTCTCGAACAACTTGAAGCACAACGAAACGAGCAAAAGAAGGAACAGCAGAATGTTCTCGAACAACTTGAAACACAAAGAAACGAACAAAAGAAGCTGATTGAAGAACAACGAAATGAGCAAAAGGTGGAACAACAGAATATTCTCGAAAGACTTGAGGCGCAACAGAATGTTTTGGAAGGTCAGAAAAACATTCTAGAAGGCAAATTGGGTAACATTGAGAAAAATGTATGTGCCCTAGACGAACGCGTTGAAGGTGTGGAAAAACAGCTTTCTGTTGTAGAAATCGTTCTCTGTTCTGACCAAGGAATTGGACCAGATCCGGAAAATCAAAGTTCGAGAATCTGCTGGAGAGTTTGCAAGGAAAAAGGAGATGAAACCGCCAACATTTGATGGACAGTCGTCTTGGCCAGTTTACAAGAGACAATTTGAGGCAGCCGCGACAACAAATGGCTGGGATGACGAAGACAAGTACATTGCACTGACTCTTGCTCTTAGAGGACCAGCAGCTGAATTACTTCAAACAGTTCCAGCTGGTAAGGGCGGCAATTTCAGTTCTCTCGTGGCAGCTAAAGATAGACGCTTTGGCGATAGCCACTTCAAAGAAGTCTTCCGAGTGCAACTCAATAACAGAGTCCAGAAAAGGAGTGAAAGTCTACAGCAGCTCCAAGCAGACGTCGAAAGACTGGTTCACCTGGCATATCCGGATGCTGGAGAAGAAATCATCGACCAGCTTGCTGTTGAGTCCTTCGTTCGTGCCATTTCGGATATAAATCTTCAGAGGTCTGTGCGAACTGCTAGAACACGTACTCTTTCTGAAACTTTAGCATTCGCATTGACAATTGAAGCAGCAGAACAAGCTTCTCATGGGGTACATCGACTTAGAGAAGCCATAGGCGAAGAGTGCTCGTGCCAAAGAGCTGAAATACAAAAGAACCACCGGAGCGGGCTAGCAAGATGTTGGAACTGCAACAAGACCGGGCACTTACAGCGTCAATGCCGACTACCACCAAATAAAGCCGGTTGTCAACATTGTGGAAGCAAGAGATCCAACCCAGAACAAGGTAACAACAACACCAGCGTTACGTATCAGCCCGTTTCCCATCAGGGAAACGAGTAAGAACCAACTTCGAGGGGCAGACGCTGGTTTCTTGCATCGATGGCCCCAGAACCACCATCCAGGTCTCTCAGACCAAACGAGTCAACAAAAGTCTGACTGTGGAAACTACTATTAACGGGAACAAACATGTGGCTACCATCGACACCGGTGCCACAGCCTCCATAGTATGTCGAGACCTGGTAAAGACGACGTGGCTTCATAACACCAATAGCTACCGTCTAAGAACCGCAACGGGAGAAGCAGCAAGAGTATATGGAGAAGTGTGTCTTAAGATCCGACTGGCCGATCTAGTGTTTACTCATCAATTCCTGGTGGCAGATAGATGTGACGAATGCATCATTGGAATCGACTTTATGAAACAGCACGGAGTTATTTTGGACATCGGTAATCAGGTTTTGAAGTACCAAAATAAGGAACTTCCAATGACCTTTTCGAACGAAAGTACGTCGGCACTGAGGACTGTCATCACGGAAGATCTGATTCTGCCTCCCTCTTCTGAAGTGTTCGTTTGGACAAAACTGGAAGGTAAGTTTGGAGGCCTTCGATACCTAATGGTGGAACCAGACCCAGAGTGTTCCTCCCAAAGCGTCATCATTGGGAAAACACTAGTAGCACCGAAAAACAAAATGGTCCCCGTACGATTACTAAACACCAGACCGTACGATGTAAGGTTGAAGAAAGGAGAAGTCGTTGGACGTTGCGAATCAGTTGCAGCAATTACGAAGATCACAGACGAAGCCCCGAGAAAAACTATAACTCTGGAGGAGCTCAAAACCATCAGAGCTAAAATACAGTATTCATCCAACCTTGATCACCAACAAACAAGGATGGCTGAAAATCTCCTACAAGAGTACACTGACATCTTCGCATCGCAAAAGGGACAATATGGTAGGACACAGTTGGTGCAGCATCGCATCAACACAGGAGATGCAAGACCGATTCGTCAACCCGCAAGACGCCTTCCACTGGCCAAACAAGGTGAGGTTGAGGAAATGATAACAGCAATGAAGAAGGACGGTCTTATTGAAAATTCCAAAAGTCCTTGGGCTTCACCAGTGGTGCTAGTGAAAAAGAAAGACGGAAGCACTCGTTTTTGTGTGGACTACCGAAGGCTGAATGATGTGACTAAAAAGGACAGCTATCCCCTGCCGAGAATCAGTGATACCCTGGATGCTATGGAGGGAGCCCAGTGGTTTTCGACGCTGGACTTGAAGAGTGGATATTGGCAAGTTGACATCCACCCTGATGATCGGGAAAAGACGGCGTTTTCTACAGGTAATGGGCTCTGGCAGTTTAAAGTTATGGCGTTTGGGCTATGCAACGCTCCGGCAACATTCGAGCGTTTGATGGAGTGCTTTCTTCAAGGACTGACGTGGAAAGCGTGCCTTGTCTACTTGGACGATGTCATTGTTTACGGGAAAACATTTGACCAACATTGCAAGAATCTAAAATCCGTGTTTCAGAGACTTCGAGAGGCTAACCTTAAACTGAATCCAGAAAAATGTGCACTTTTCAAAACCGAAGTTAAGTATTTGGGACACATCATCTCTTCCCCAGGAGTGAAGACTGATCCTGAAAAAGTTGACTCCGTCAAAAATTGGCCAACACCACAGGACAAACATCAACTCCGAAGCTTTCTTGGTCTTGCCACATATTACCGACGTTTTGTTAAGAACTTTGCTGGAGTTGCAAAAAGTTTGCATCAGCTCACCGAAAAAGGGAAGCAGTTCAAATGGTCAGGTGAGTGTGAAAAATCTTTTCAAGAACTCAAATACCGCCTCTGTAACGCTCCAGTGCTGGCACATCCAACACCTGGCAAAACATTCATCATCGACGCTGATGCAAGCAACGTTGGAATCGGGGCGGTACTATCCCAAGTGCATGATGGCGAAGAGAAAGTGGTGGCATATTACAGTAAGGTCCTCTCGAAGCCTGAAAGAAACTACTGCGTGACCAGAAGGGAACTGCTAGCTCTTATCTTGGCAACAAAGCACTTTCATAAGTACATCTATGGACAGAAATTATTTCTGCGGACAGACCATGGTGCTCTGAACTGGCTTTTGAACTTCAAAAATCCAGAAGGTCAAGTCGCAAGGTGGATAGAAAGACTGCAGACTTATGATTACCAGATTCAACACCGCAGAGGAAAGCTGCACTCAAACGCCGACGCATTGTCCCGAAGACCTTGCAAAGAGGATTGCAAGCATTGTAGGCGACAAGAAAACAAAGAAAATATTACCGCTCAGCGACTAAGAGCTGACCCCATATGCGGATGGAGCAATGAGGAAGTGAGGACCGCTCAACAGGAGGATCCAGATATCGAACCCATTCTCGCATGGAAAGAAAATGAAGAGAAACCTGAATGGGGAGACATTTCTGACAGGAGTCCAGTTCTCAAAGCCTATTGGGCACAGTGGGACTCACTATATGTGCAAGAAGGTGTCCTCAGGCGAAGATGGGAGTCCGCTGACGGTAAATCATATAAGATAAGATAAGATAATTTTATTATTTCTTATAAATTCATAATTTCAGTACAAAATTTTTGGTGCAAAAATGTAAAAATTTTGTAAAAATATAAGAAAAATGAGACATTCTATGTTCAATACACATGGTAAATGAACAGAATTGAACGCCACTTCGATAGAATCGTAACAATTTCAACAGAATTATGGGTGGGGTGACCCTTTTTTGAAATATACAATAATAATATAATACAATTTTTTTTTTTTTAATAAAATGTAACCAAAAAACCAAAAGCAAACAATTTCATATGCAAATATTTATATCAGAGAATCAGAAATAAAATTTTCCAAGTTCGGAAAGTTAAAACAAAAAAGCCATTTTTTTAAATATTTTATAAACAATCCAGATGTTGACAGTGTCCTTATAGCCTGGGGAAGCTTGTTAAATAATCGGGTTGATGAAATAGAATAAAAGTTACGAAAAGCTGTAATCCGGAAGACGGGTACAGTGCAGATGTTTGAAGAATTTCCACGTAAATTATAATTTGATATTACACGAAAATTACGGTTCCCAGACTTCACAAAGAATGTTTTAAGAACTTTAAAACAATACAAATGACGCACAGGAAGAATTTTAAGATCGCAATTGTTTTTCCCTGTCATTGCTTATTGGTTTGTTTTTGTCATTGTATCGGTCATGTCTTTTTTCGTTTCTATTCGGTTGAAAAGCAGCTACTTCTAGTTCTTCGTCATCTGACTCGTCATATCTCCTACTACTAACTTTTCTCTCTTCTCCTAACTCATTTACAAATCTCCTCTTTGCGTCTCTAGCAGTCAAATGTTCCTCCGCTCGTCTACACTCCTCTCTCAATTCCCTTAGACTATTGATAGAACAACCAAATATCAACGTCGCAACTCTTTCTTTCAAATTTTTCTTTACCATCGATATCAAGTCCGTTTCACTTGGTTTGACTTGCATTTGTAGTGTCAAACTTCTGATATCGGCGTAGAACTCGTCAAATGTCTCGTGAGGCTGCTGTTTCCGATCCATAATCGATCGCAGGATCTCGAAGTCTCTTTTGTTCGGCTTAAATTGTCTGATTAGTTCACTCCTTAAATCGTGATAATTTAGGAGATAGTCGTCCTGGTTCTCCTCCAGATATTGCCAGTACCATTGTTCTGCCGCTCCGGAAACGAGGTGGTGGAAGTTCGCAAACAGTTGATCGTCCGTAAGTCCTGTCTTCTTTCGTATCGTCTCCACTCTAAAAATAAAACTTTCAACCGACATGGTTTTTGACGTTCCATCAAACTTCACCCCCCATTTATGAACATCAACCCTCGGGTTGTTGTCCCTAGATGAGTGATGAGCGTTTGATGGACCATGTCGAGGTTGACTATTTCTCGAGTGGCTGGCCCTTTCGTTCGTCAGTGTTTGGTCTTGGTCAGATCTCCTGGTCGTCGTGTTTCTGTGTTCCGTTAACGAGAGTTCTAGTGCGTTGAATTTCTGGTCCATTGTCGTCATCGTTTTGTCCAGTAGTTTCATAACGCTACTTAAGCCTTCTGCTAAGAAACCCATCGTCCTTGTCTGGCTTTCTCTCACAGCTAGATTCGCCACCGTCTCCATTCTTTCGTACAGGTCTGTCGTTGTTAAAATTCTTGGCCTTACAGCGTCCCCTATACTCGTGCTATTCTGGTTTTGTCTTTGTTCTTGTAGCAGTCTCGAATGTTCTTCTTGTAGTTTCCTGTTTTCTTCCAAAAGTCTGTCACGTTCTGTCTGGCCAGGTTCGTTGTTTAAGTAGTCTTCTTCTTCACCGTGTTCTTCTTCATTTTCGCTGTGGTTCCTTTCCTGTTCGTACTGTCCTTGTTCTTGGTTCCTGTTCGTATCTGTTGGGTCTGTGTCTTCGTTTTGTAATCTAACGTTCAAATTTCTTATCATGTCAATTACGTCTTGGTCTGGTCTAGTACCGTCTATCGCGTTTCTTCCTTCCGGAACGTCAACCGCCGGCACTGGCACACCTGATCTTCCTGCGATCGGGTCCCCAACCTGATTTGCCGAACTTCTCGTGGTTGGCCCATTTCTCGGAATGGCTCCTTGCTTTCGAGCTTTGTCAGCCATCCTACCACGAATCGGAACGGAATTCAAACCAAGTACCTTATTCCCAAAAACACCGAAAAGAAATTTCTCCTCAGATTTTCCTCTTTCTTTTCTTTCAAGGCTGAAGGAAATTTTTGAAACACAAAAAAAAAACTCAAGAAAACAAATCAACTAAAAAAAAATAAATTCAATCTTCGACCCCTAAAAAAAACTGCTTAAGAAACCCCCTTTTTTTTTTTGTGTTGGAATTCAACAAAAAAATATATTTCAAAAAAAAAGAATTCAAAAACAAAAAAAAAAAAAACTAACCTATTTAAAAAAAGTATAGATGCTAAAAAAAAAACTAACCCTAATAAAACTTCAAAAAAAAAAAAAAAAAATCTAGTTCAGAAAAAATGTTTGTTGTTTCCTTAAAAAAAATTCAAACTAAAACTTCAAACCTTTCCAGAACCAAAAAAAAAAGTAAAAAATCAAAAATCAAAGAACGGAAAGTGAATTCAAAACAAAAATAATAAATTAAAAAAAATTAAAAAGTTCAAAAATAAAACCAAAAAAAAAATCAAAAATAAAAAAAATTCAAAAAAAATATAAATTAAAAAAAATATATATTAAAATTTTCAAAAATATAAAAAATGTAAAAAAAATAAATAATAAAAAAAAACAAATCCAAATTTTAATTCTTTTGTAGTAAAAAATTTTTTTTACTAGTTTTGTTGTTGTACGTATGTATCTTAATGTTTTGCTAAGGTGTGTGCAGCCTTTTTTTTATTATTTTTTTTTTCTTTTGGAAAAAAAAATTTTCTCTTAGTAGAAATTTGAATTTTTTTTTTAATCGAAGCACCATCTTCTTTTGTCCTTGGATGGAGCTCACGTTTCTAGGTTTGCATTTCCTTTTGTCCCACTTCCTTCGTCCTATCCTTATATAGTAGTTTCCTTTCCTGTCCCTTTTTCATTCCTTCCTTAATCCTAGGCACGAGAATTTTGCTTAGTGAGTGGGAGGTACTATAGAAAGAGCAAGAATCCCCCCCATCCGACGAGTTAGTTCCGAGCAACCACAAGCGTGCCACTGCTCCTTTCGATAGTACCAAAGTTCATCCCCTGTGGATTCCCAGCTCCTAACACAACACGAGAGAAATTATAAACAAGGTAGCCGAACTCAAATGTACGTCTACTCAGTAGCTGTCATTAGACTGATTTTCTATTCACATTCAAGGTGCACCTTCGCAAAATCTCGACTCTTTCAAATAAAAATAGTTCCTCTCGGTAGGAAATCCATTTATTGGCTACCTCCGTAGGCAATGGATCATTCCATCCGATTTTCATTGAATGTGTCCATAACTCCAGAAACAACATTTTCAATAAAATGGTGGAGGAGCCAGAAAGCCTAAAGGATCAAAGGTTTTTGAAATCTCTGATAATAGCATTCTCTTAGTGGGCGTTGATGACGAATCTTTCAAAGTGATTTTGTAAGTGAAAATGTCCCGATGCGGATTCCAAATCAATCCTAATACCTTTGTGAAATTATTTGTAGAGTCCAAATCCAGAGAAACGGTTGGTTCAGAACTTAATCCCTGCAAAACTGGCCAACAGTTAGAACTCCATTTACTGAGCTCTAAGCCTCCACATGACAACAAATTAACAAGCTCATCTTTTAACTCTAAGATTTTTGATACCGACTCCGACCCTGTCATGATATCATCCACATAAAAATCATGCAAAACGCAATGAGAAGCCATAGGAAATTGTTCCTTATAGTCCAAGGCCAGCTGTTTCAAAACACGCATTGACAAAAAAGGAGCAGGTGAAGTACCGTTAGTAACGGTACGCAGCCGGTAGTGTCCAATTTGTTCACTTGGACTTTCTCTCCACACAATCTGCTGAAAATCTCGATGATTTGGGTCAATCCAAATTTGCCTGAACATCTTAACGATATCGGCACAAAAAACGTATTTATGCATCCTAAACCGCAAACAAACATTGATGAGGTTACGCTGGAGTGGAGGTCCTATATGGAGCATTTCATTTAGGCTAACACCTTTTCCATCTTTATGGGACCCATCAAAAACTACCCGCAACTTGTTCGTAACCACTGAATGATGAGGCAAATAATATACCTTCCCCGATGAAGGTTCAGTTTCGCTCTCTGGAATCCTTTCCATGTGCCCTAGCTCCAGATATGCTCTCATAAACCGACAGTAATCGGAATGAAAATTTGGTTGTCGAGAGAAACGGCGTTCAATTGAAACCAGCCTAGATAATGCTCCGGAAAGTGTGTTGCTGAAAATAATGTCCTGGTGGCGAAAAGGTAGTTCAACCATGTATTTGTTGTCGTTTTACTAAAATGAGTGTCTGCAAAATCTCCTGCATCTGTCGAACTCTAGTTAGGATGTAACTCCTCCACTTCCCAAAAGGATTTCAAAATAACGTCAACATCTTGATCGACTCCCACTCGCAACGAAACAATTTCCTTGTCAGGAATACTACCAGTAACTACCCACCCAAAAATAGTATTGTGAGCAACCAGATTACCATCTTCATCGGTCCGCCGACCATCCCGCAAAATACTCCAAGCCTTGTCACATCCCAGTAAAATGTCAATAGGACCTGATGTGTTGAAACCTGGGCCAACTGCAAATCACCTAACAGCGAAAATTTGTCAAAAACAAACGATTGCAAAGGGATGTTTGTAGTTATTCGGTTCAAAATGAAGGCTTCCATTTCCATTCCATTTGAGTCAACACAAGATTTGACATGAACAGTCATAACACCTTGAGTAACACCAGCTTCTAAAGAAGATATTCCCGAGATAGGCAGTCGAGCGTGACGACTACGAAGACCTTGTTTTTTGACTAAGTTCTCCGTAATAAAAGATGCCTGGGAACCGGTGTCTAGTAACATGCAACAAAGGTAAGTTTGACCTAATGGGTTCATGATCTTTACAACAACATTGGGCAAAATCCCTGTGGAACGAATTTTATTTTGAGAATGATTACTAACAATCGAAGCAGCATTAGATGTTGCAGGTTGATGAACGCTTATATTGGGATTGTTAGATTTAGTCACTGGGGACGAAAAATCCAAGTGAACAAGAACATGATGATGGACTCGACAATGAGGACAACGATTTTTCGACCGGCATCGCGAAGCGGAATGATTGCTACCTAGACACTTGTAGCACAGTTTCTGGTCTCTTACATAAGAACGACGAGACGGAATAGTCAATTCAATAAATTTAGGACACTGCGGTAGAGTATGATTTTCCTTGCACATTTGACATATTCGTAGATGCTTAGAAACCGCAAAACTCTTTATATTATTAGGTGCACTATACGAACGCGTTTTAAGTTTATTTCCCGATATTTTTGTCTCACTTTCTTTAGTTGCGCATGCTTCTAGGGCATCACATCTTTTTTCCAGAAAGCAAAGAAGATCTCTTATGGAAGCGGACTCGGAATTATTAATTTGAAGCGACCAAGCCTTTTGCGTTTCAAAGTCAGTTTTTTCTAACAAAAGGTAAATTAACCAAGGATCTCTACTCTCAGATTTCAAAGCCTTTAACCCACGAATAACTTAGTCCGACTTATCCACCAACCGACGCAAATGTTCATTATCCGTTACCACCACTTTTAGAATTTTCAAAAAACTTTCGATATGGGCGTTAACAATGTATAAGGGTTTATTATAACGGTGTTCAAGTTTTTCCCATGCTGGTTTATATTTCGAGTCAGCTATTTCAATACCGTTTAAAAGTTTTGAAGCATCATTTTCTAAAAACGATTTCAAATACCGCATTTTCTGAGCACCCGAAAGATTTTTCTTAGAATCAATACTCCCGAGGAACATATCCCGAAATTCTGGCCATTGCCGATAATCCCCACTAAAGGGTGGTATTTTAAATTTAGGAAGTTCAACTTCTGAGCACAGCTTAGAGACGAAAGGGAACCCCGAACCGTTTAAAAGAGACTCCAACAAGACGGCTTGTTCAACCGTAGAGTCACCGTTATTGTTCCCACTACGCGACGGAGGAGGAGGTGGAATTGAAGGCGTATTTTTACGGATGGCTTTCAAAAATGCGCTTTTAGCGTCCAAATATTTCATTTCCGTACTTTCAAAGTCCACTTCGGGATCAACATAACCCTCTTCCTCTGCGTATTGAAAAAGTCTATGTTGGTTTTCACAAAACGATTTCCACGCATCCTCCAATCGTTCCAATCGCGTTTCTAAAATGTCTATATCCGCAACATCTGTCTCTAATATAAATGTATGCGCTCGCGTAATAGCACCTTTCAAATGACCGCGAGCTTGCTTCAAAGTATTCATTTTTAAGTATAGCAAAGCTTAAATGTTCAAAGCACGTGAGAGTAATTACCGAGCAAACCAAAATTTTCATCGACAATTTCAAAAACAGCACCTCACCAAAACCAAAAAAAAAAAAAAACAGCAGCAAAATCACCAGCAAAATAGTTTTATAAAATACAGTAGTATCAAATTCACCACCAAAAACTTATTCGATACAGTTTACCTTGTACCAATGTGATTTGCCTCGTGTCCAATTCCAAGTTTTCAAGCACACCAACCATCAAACAAAATAGCTCCGAATTCCATCCAAAATCCAAAATATCCGGTTACTCGAAAGGACCAACTTTGACCAAGATTAATAGAACACAATAGTTTTTAAAACGTTATAAATGTATTTATTTCGTTACTCAAACTTTCTATTAACTTATCAAGACAATTAATTTAACTAGCTTTTAATGGACAATTTTTCCCTTTTGATGTGATCTGGATGGTGGTTGCTGACAAATATGAAGATCGAATGTTAATCAAAGGCACTCAATACCTCTGATCTCTTTTACCACTACTTAATGTACATAACAAAAAAAAAACATTGCATTGAAATCATACACCTAATCTATGCGAGAACATTACACAATAGCAAGTAGATTAGCCAAATGGATTAAGATAAAAATCTATGCAAAATATTAAACGATAGCCAGTTGAGTAGCAAAGGGATTAAGATAAGAATTTAACAAACAAATTTGGCAAGATGAAAAATACATAGGGCATTTTATACAATGTTTGGTATTTGAAAAATAATAAATAATAATAAAGTGAATAATCATTTCTGAACAATTGTAGAATAGATATAATTTGGGGTGTGCCTAAATCGAATAATAATTTGATTCTGTTTTCTTGGTTTCAAGACGCGATCCTGTCAGAACTAGGTATTTTCTACAGTTGTAATACTATGATAATTAATATGATATTTGACTCATGTAGAACAAAAGGTGTAAACCTCCTGTTATTATGTAAACCTCCGGTTATTTTCTGATCTCGAACGCGGACCGTTCGACCAATGAGATCACTCGTTACCGATAGGATAGCTCGTTGTATTTAATTTAGAATGAAAAATATAACGACCGACACACGAGATATAGAAGTCAAGAAGTAAAGTTTGTTTTTACATTAGCTCTGATAAATTTTAATCTAGTATATGCCATTGTGTATTTTTAAGAAAAATAAGGAAACCCTTTTGTTTGAAAATTTTAAAAGTGCATTAAAATTTGCAGATTTTTTTAATTATGTTAAGAACTTTGAAATCTTCTTTCTCTTTGAAACACATTTAACAAACGAAAATTTAAGTAATTCAAGTAAATATTTTATTGGATTTAAACTTATTTGGAGTGAAGCAAGTAAAACATCTGTAAGAGGTCGTGCAAGTGGTGGCAGCCTCTATGGTATAAAACAGTCGCATCTTAAATCTTACGATTTTGAAGAACTTGAAAGCACTACCGTTGTAAAATGTTTAAAACAAAATAATATGTACATTATACCATTCTATATAAATTGTAATAAGTGGACCTATGATTTTGAAAAATTGAACAATACAATGTTACGTATAGCTAATAAAAGTGTTCTACTGATTGGAGGCTGGAATTCAAGAATTTGTAACTTACAAACACCATTATGCAAACTGTTGCAAATCCTCATATATCTAACATCAACCGTACATCTATAGATATTGTTTGCAATAATAATAGATCAAATATGTTAGAACTACTTCAAATGCATGAACTTATTGTACTGAAGGAGATACAGAAGGACATTATACATTTGTAGAAATAAACGTAATGTAGGAGGAAATCAGTAGGAGGCAAATCAGTTATCGATTTCTGTGCTGTAAATAATGACTGGACAAGAATAATTAAAAAATTTGAAGTACAATGTAAAACCTTCTCTGATCACATGCCAATCGTTGTTGAGTTTGATGATGAAACTCCATCTCATCAGAAAAACCTTACCCTACCACCCAGACTTAAATGGAAATGCGAAGAGAGAAATTCGTATAACCGTCTACTAGACAGCTTACTTCTATCAAATGAATCGATACCTGAGTCCACAGAAATACTCGCAAATCAAATAACCCATTGCATAAGAAGTTCCAATCCGAAAAATATTTGCAACTTTTAGTCATCATTTAAACAGAAATGGTTCGATAAAGAATGTTTAAACGCCAGGGAGAAATCATTAGCTCTCTTACGTGCCTGCAGAGCTTGTAATGACCCGGACATACGAAACCGGTATATTGAAGCGAATAACCAATACAAGAATCTGTGCTTAACAAAGAAAACTAACTTCGATAATCAACAAACTCACTTACTAGGCCAAACCAAGACCTCAAAGGACTTTTGGAGGATAGCATGGGAGATTAATGGTTTAAACTTTCAAATTGGTGTTGGAGTATCTGCTGATGATCTCTCTATGTACTTCAAACGTCTTCTAATAGACAACTCAAATCTAATGTTTTCATATGCAGACCCCCTTATTTTTGACGACTTTTTAGATAGCGAGATAACAACTGTGGAAATACAGCCTGTTATAACGAGGTCAAAAAACGGAAAGGCACCAGGCGAGGATGGTATTCCGTACGAATTTTTCAAAAATGCAAATACAAAACTAATTGACCATTTAAAAATTCTTTACAACAACGTTTTCTCGAAAGCTGACATTCCATCATCGTTTAAGAAATCCATTATATTCAGTATCCACAAAAAGGGTTCACTGGAAAATGTAGAGAACTACAGAGGTATCTCATTCATGAATGTCTCAGCTAAGATATTTTGGGAAATACTTGTGGAACGGTTAGAAAAATGGGTAGGAGAAAAAAATATCCTAACAGATCAACAAGCTGGATTCTGGATTTTTGAACTTTTCAACCATAGCCCATAGATCAATCAAGTATTTACGTTATCCTCAATTGTTAAAGCTTCCAAGCAAGAAACAAGAAAATTTATAGCTTCTTTGTAGATTTAAGAGCCACCTTTGACCTTGTTAATACCGCAACAAAACAAATTAAGAGACATTCTTTAGCATAGCTTAAAGCTAGAGCTAGTGTTGAATGCTCATCAAAACAATAAATCAATATAACTGTAGCTGTGTGCAAGGTGAGGAAAAAGGGGAAGGGAAGGAGTTTTTTTTCATATATTTACGACAATAGATGTTCAATTTGATTTTGATTGTGTTCCAAAAGCCAAGATTTTACAGTCTGTAGAAAAGTGGGCAGTAATATCAGGCTTATGATCGGGAAAGGCAACTTATTAAAAACTGAGGGAGCAATTACTGTAAATAATTTTCTAAAATGTTGTTGCGGTATATTTTACCACAACAAGTTAGACCTTTATTTTTCTTCCTTTTCCCATTTTCACCGCCTCCTTTCGTTGTGGCTTCAAGTGCTGGCAGAGTAGCAACCCTAGTCCATCAGCTAGTGGCGTACTTCAAAGCATTTTGGAAAAGCAACCCAAATAGGTATGTACCCCTTTATTGAGCCAGTGGACGGCTGGAGCAGCAGCGTCAGTAAGAACCAGGAAGGTTCTGGAGAAATTTCACCAACAGCAGCAGGTTACTAACAACCTACTATTTCTACAAAAGGTAGAGATATGGCTACCCATCTCTAACACACTGATTAGATGTCAGTCAAAGTTCACCATCATCAGAACTTGGCATTTGAAGCCTTTTCAATATAAACGGCCAAGAGCCCAACGTAATGGCTGAGTGCCCACCGTGAAGGCCGAGTACCCAACCTAAAGTGCTTTACCTTAGCAAGGAAATGACTCTTTATAGGATTATCCCCTTTCCCCCAAATCTGCGCGAGGGTTCACCGAAGTAACTTAGTAGTTTTCGCGAAAAATGACGAATCCTCTTTCACTGAATCCTAGCTTAAATAGTTTTCTGGCACAGTGTAGCTTGGGTCGGTTGGGCCGAGGGAATTTGTTTAAAGTAATAGTTTTTCGATTTTCTGTTCTGGAATGGAATGAAATGGAACAGGTCTGGATTCGTTCATTCAGGCAAGTTGTTGTGAATCTCTAACGACCAAGAGATTCAGCAACAGAATTGTTTAGAAAAGAGCGATAGATGCGTTTCGCCTAAGGCGCAGACTCCAGATAGTTTGCTGAGAGTACTGCAGATCAGGGTTGGAAAATTCGATACAATTGTACCGAATTCGATACAATTGAGTTTGTTCGAGTACAAAAGTACAATTGGACAGAATTCAGTACAATTTGCGAATTGGCATCTTATATGTATTTCACGAAAAAAAATATGAAAACAAGAAACTGAACTGATTCAAAACGTTGTTCATAATTGCTTCGGCATTACCACACTTTATTTTATTTTATTTTATTTATGTATTGATTACTTACACATTAAGATTTAACAATCTTTTAGTTAGTGAAGCCTTAAGGTGCAAAAACATTGACATTGAACTACAAAGTATGATTATTTACATCGTTCAGTTGCAATTTTAAACATTAAACAATATTGATGAATAAGACAAACAAAGGAAATAAATAATAAATACTAAATAATGCATATGTACCTACATCTTCGCTTTGTATAATGCAAAAATAAAAAACAAAATATAAAAAAAAAAAAAATTTAACAAGAGTAATATAACTTAAGTTCCTTTCTGAAGCGCCCAGTGCCACCCAATTCCCGTATGTGCCTTGGTAGGGAATTCCAAAGACGAATAGAGCATATAAAGAACTGTCGCTCAGATGTTAAACATGAAAAGCGCGGCATGATAAGTTGGTTAGCTCTGTTGGAGGTTCCAAAACGTATCTTGTCAAATAAAAAGCCAGGTTCACCAGTTTCAATTATTTTAGAAAGTAGGATCAGAGCTCTATAGGCCAGTAGGTTATCAAATGTCATGTTGAAAAGTAGTCTTGAGTGAGCAGAAATATGGTCGTAACGTCTGAACACGTATCTTGCTGTATTGTTAAATGCTACGTTAAGTTTTCTTTTGCTAACGTAGCATTTAACAATACAGCAAGATACGAGTTCAGCATAAGACGTTACGACCATATTTCTGCTCACTCAAGACTTTAAACGCATCCCATTTTATACCATAACCATTTTTGAATTTGTGTGCAAATGAAAAAAAAAGAAGTTGTTCCAAATGTAATACTTAACGGTTGCGTCTGTCATAACTTGAACTTGTCTTCAAAAGCTGCGTCTGCTGAATTACCAAGCAATATCGACACTTTAATAAGGGCAATTTGACATCATTTTTGTAACAGCGCCTTAAGGAGACAAGATTTCAAAAATTTCCAAGAACATTTCGGAACAGAATTTCATGTTATCATAAGCTATAATGCAGCGCGATGGCTTTCCCGTCAGATAATCAATATTCTTAACTTATTTTGAATGTAGTTTATTTTTTCCTACCAATCCTTTGTTGGCATTTTTAACAGGTTGCGATTGATCGGATGATTGAAGACTGGAGTGCTTTAAAGTATTATTACAGTTTGGCAGATTTTGAAACTCACAGTTCAAAAGAAATACTAAATTTCATTTCAACTTATCTCAACAACGCAACAAAATTTTACTTTTACTTCTTATCTTATGCTTTAGGTATGATTAATAAACTTAATTTAGAGATGCAAGCTGAAGATGATAGAATTCATGTCATAATCCCTCGAGTCAAGCATTTATTCAAGCAATTTTGTAGAAATTTTATGTCAAGAAATGTATTAGATCGCAAAGATATTTATAGAGCTAATTTAAATGAAAATCATTTACCTTTTGAAAACGTATTCTGCGGTGATCTGGTAGAATCTTTTTACATTGAAAATAGCATAAACAATGAAGACTTAATAGAGTTTAAGGAAAATGCCAAAAAAAATTTATATAAACTTTTTGGAACACATCAAAAATAGAATCGACATCGATAAGGTTTTTTAAGTTATTTGGAATATTTTATTACATAAGCCGCAGTTTCTGGATCATTTAATTTCATTTTGAAATTTGTTTTTATTTCGATTTGTGTTTATAATCGAAATCGACTTCATGTTTAATAAGCAATTTATTAACTAAAAATATATCAAACGAGACTGCAAGTGTAGATGAATTATAGGGCCCCTACACTACCCAAACACGTTTGTGCAAACATAGTTTCGCCACACACTACACAAACATGTTTGAGAGATATTAGTTGCTTGACGTTTTTCATATCAATCAAACCTACCGAGCAATGAGCAATTTTGGATGTAAAAAAAAATAAATAGGGTGGCGCTACAGAGCGAGGAGCCCCTGGGACTAGCGCATTTCTCACAACCATGCCTTGTGAGGAAATGGAGGAGGAAATTTTGGATGTGCTGCTTTAATTATTGCCTTGGCAATGAAAAAAAAAAGTTTTCTAGCTAGTTTTCGATACAATTGACCCCATTTCAGTACAATTTTTAATCAGTTTTAAGTACAATTGAAAATGTTAATTTTCCATCCCTGCTGCAGATACCCCGTGACGAGCCTCCACGACTATGATTGTTCGGAGTGAGTGGAATTTGCTGAATGCGCCGATGAACGAAGAGACCGCCAATAGGATGGACATAGTGCCAGAAAGTTTTAGAAAATTGAAAAAGTTTTCGGAGAATGTACAATCGAGTGTTTAATCTTTGCAAGTAGTGCAAGTTTAAATTGTTATAGTGTTTGATTATTGATTGGCAGGAAGGCCAAACTAGACAGTGCTTTAAGTCTGTGCAGGAAAACTCAGTTCTCTCTGAAGTTTAGTGGGGTGCGCTTCTTATAGAAAACTCATAGTACTCTCTCTCTATTAGTAAAGTTAAAAAAAATAAAAAAAATTTAAGAAACAGTAAACAAAAATGAATTGCCTTGTGTGTTCTAATAAGATTCAACGTAACAATAGCAAAATTGAATGTAGTGACTGAAAAAACTTTTTTCACTTGGATTGTGTTAATTTAACTAAAGATGATCAGCTTATTATCAATCTAGTGATTCTCCTTTTCGATGTGATAAATGCACTACACTTCGGCGTCGTTCATTGCAAATCCAACCTTCAAGTTATCAAAAATCTCCTAGAGTCACAAATGGTCAATTGATCAACAAAACTCTCGATGATTCTAACGCTGCGAATGTGTCTGTGTCTGCTATAAGTGAA
The DNA here is from genome assembly GCA_949752695.1 of Melanostoma scalare. Classification (NCBI taxonomy): domain Eukaryota; kingdom Metazoa; phylum Arthropoda; class Insecta; order Diptera; family Syrphidae; genus Melanostoma; species Melanostoma scalare. The sequence continues at coordinate 119,168,289 of OX456984.1, read as the reverse complement.
CCTGAGTGCACTTTACAAATGGTGTTATTAAAACTTACTGAGTTGGAGAAAACTAATCGTCAGTTCCTAGAAAAAGTAAACATTCTAAAAATCTTGAATTGAAAACAAAAGTGAATGCACTTGAAAGTAGGCTCAATTGGCAACAACAACTCACACTTGTTAATGACATCGATATCGTTGGTGTTCCTCATGCAAATGACTCTAATTGTTTAGTAATGGCAAAAGAGATTTTCTCTAAAGCCTTAAACATTACTCTCTGTGATAGTGATATAGGGAAATGCCATGTAAGAAACGTAAATAACAAAGCTGAGCGCCACTCATCAAGTCCAAAATCTACAATTATAAGTCTAAGATTCTCGAATTTAACCACGAAGCAGCGAATCTTGAGTGCAAGAACAAAGAACAAAAAAATGCTTAACTCATTTGCACCGAGCAATCAAATCAATGCAACTGAAAGCAACAACAACAGCAGCAGCAGTAACGTAAATTGCAACGGTGACGACAACAGCAGCAGCCGCAACAACATCAGCAGAAGCAAGAGAGCAACAAAGGGGATCTTTATTAACGAGTCTTTGACTAAGTATACACAAGCTCTATTTATGAAAGCTAAGGAAGTTTGTAAGCAGAGGGGAGCAAAATATGTTTGGTTTAAATATAATCAAATTCTAGTTACGAAAACTGAGGGAGAAAAAGTCATTTCTGTCAAATCATTTAACGATCTTGCTCGTTTAGAACAACTTTAATCAATTTAATCAAAGTAAAATAATAATGGATGAAGAGATTGATTTGATAGATGAATTTTTTTTTCTCAATAAAAGCAGCGACTTAAATGTTGATAAAGTTTATTCTGAAAGATCTTTTTTTAATAATAAATTTTTCATTGTTCACCAGAATGTCAGGAGTTTAAGAGCTAATTTGAATGAACTGGTGACTCATCTTGAGTCTTTTTGTTATGTTCCAGATGTAGTTTTTGTCTCAGAAATTTGGATTTATAGTTTCGAAAAGGATGATTATAGCTTACCTGGATTTCAATTTATATCTAAAACCAATGAAAGATGAATTTAAAATAGTTGATTTTACTTGCGTTAATTTTAAAAGTGCGGATGTTTTAAGAGTGACCATTGAAATTGTTAATGATGCTTACGTCATATATTGTTTATATAGACTGCACTCGTTTGATGTTCGTTATTTTATGGAGGAATTTTCTGCTCTGTTAGAAAATGAACATTCTAGGAACTTGATTATTTTGGGAGACATGAATATTGATATTCTTGAAACCAATGAATTTACTTCAAATTATTTATCTCTTTTAGCCTCACATGGCCTTTTTTCATTTATTAATGAGCCAACACGTAAAGTATCTGGTAGTTGCTTAGACCATATTTATGGTCGATTTAGTAAAATTTCTGTTTGTGAATGTGAATCGCTTGTGTTTGATCTAACAACAACTGATCACTCTATGACCAGCTTACTTATAAATAATACTATTCAAAAATGTCAATCTGAAAGTTTGCAGACTAGCAAAAAACGTATAATTGATTTCTCAAATCTAAAAGATGTCCTCCTGTATGAGTTTTGGGAAGATGTGTATTCATGTCTAGATGAATCAACTTCTTATACAAAATTTGTCGACTGTCTGGATCATCATATTTCAAACTCTACTAACCTAACTCAACCCAAAAAATATTTTAAGAAATTGAAACCATGGATCAGTAATCACTTAGTCAACAAAGTTAAGGGTAAAAACAGACTAAGGCAAAAATGTTTTAAGAATCCTTGTAATTAATTACTTAAACTTAAATATAAAAATGTCTGTGCTGAACTGAAAAGAGAAATCCCTATTTGCCGTAATTTGTTTTATCGAAATCAATTCTTTGAAGCTAAGGGTGATTTGAAAGAAGAGCAGAGATTAGTTAATAGCATGATTAACAAACCCATAATGTCAAAAGCTCCTAATATAATTAATATTAATGGTTGCGATACCACTGATAAGCTTTTAATTGCTAATGCTTTTAATACTTTTTTTATTTCTATTGCTGACAAATTACAACACAGCTCTTGTGAACCGTTTTTAGAGACTGAAGAAAAAATGCAAAATAATAGTTTTGTTTTTGAGACTATCCCATCGCTTGAAATTATAAAGGCTTTTGGAAGTTTAAAGAACTCCAATTCATCTGGAGAAGACAATATATCCAATATGATTGTCAAGAATATTGCATGATTAATTGCTGATGTTTTAGCTTTTGTCTTTAACCGTTGTGTTCTTGCAGGTGTATTTCCTGAACCTCTTAAGTGGGCTGATATTGTAACACTTTTTAAAAAAGGTTCTTCTTCTGACATGAGCAACTACAGACACATCTCCCTCCTTCCAGTTTTAAGCAAGATTTTTGAAAAAGTTATCAAAAACAGAATGATTAGTTTTTTAACCAGAACAAAGTTTTTTAACCCTGTTCAATTCGGATTTCTTAGTGGAAAATCTACTGAAGATGCTTTGATTCAATTCTGTGACCAAATTATGCCCAATTTAGATAGTAGTAAATGCACTGCAAGTATGTTTGTTGATATTACAAAAGCGTTTGACATGGTTAACAATAATTTTTTATTGAGAAAACTGGAAAAAGCTGCCTTTCGTGGTTTCATGCTGAATTGGTTTAGCTCATACCTAGAGAATAGAAGTCAGAGAGTGAAATTGGATAGGATAAGGAGTGAAAAGGGATATCCTCATTTAGGTGTTCCTCAAGGATCTGTTTTAGGACCAATTTTGTTCCTGGTCTATATGAATTCGCTCTTTTTACTCAATTTTAGGGGTAAAACTACTGCATTCGCTGACGATATAGCTTTATCGCATGGTTCTAATAATCGGTTTAACTTAGTATCTGATATTAATTGGGATCTCCATTTGTTGAGAGTTTGGTTTGCTGAACATAAGCTTGTAATAAGCTCAAAAACTAAGGTTTTGTTTTTCAGTTTTTCTACTATAGATAACTTCAATGTTGAGTTTTTCTTTCATGCTAATGAATGTCAAAAATTCAAACTACCAGTTCGTACTTCACCAAATGTGAATGAATCATTTATAAGCCATAATAACTGCTGTGATAACTTTTTCCTAGTAGAAAGAGTAAGTGAATAAAAGTACTTATGACTTACTATTGACTCAAATATGAAATTTACAAACCATACCATTAATTTAGAAAAGTATTTTCGCTCTACGATAAGATATTTTTATCAACTTCAAAACATAGTTTCAACAGATCTATTGAGAACCATTTACTTTGGAATTTTTCATTCTAAACTTCAGTATGGTATAGTTTGTTGGGGCGGTACATATTTTAACAAAATAAAACCATTATTAATTCTTCAAAAAAAAAAAAAAAAAACGATTAGAGTAATAAATCTAGAAATTATCCAAGCTTCATACTATTTCTAGAGCTGAAAATTCTTCCTGTTCGTCACTTGTATTGTTTTAAAGTTTTAAAAGTATTTTATATGAAGTCTGGAAACCGTAACATTAGACTAATTTCAAATTAAAATTTACGTGGAAACTCTTCACATATTCTAGCTATACCTTCATTCCGTACAATGTCGTTTCGAAATCTCTATACCATCACCTCGCTTCGTTTCTTTAATAAACTCCCATTTTTCTTGAGAACTATTACTACTCCTGCTTTTTTTTTATTAATAAACTAAAAGTATGGCTCTTGGATTTAGAGTATTTACATATAGAATCTTTTGTTTCTGATACTCTGGTTTAAAATTTCTTTATTTGGGCTAAAGTTTGTATTTTGATTTTTTTTTTTTTTTTTTTTTTTCAATTAACATTCTGTTTCTCTTTTTCTAATTCTAACTATTAAGTACTTTGTTTTTTTTTTTTTCTATTCTTCTTTCATTTCATCTGTTCAATTAAAAATTTTTTTTTTGGTTTTGTATATTAAACATAAAACACCGTGGAAATAAAAATAAGTGTTAACCAATCTTAATTGATTCTCCATCAAGGCATCCAGTCCAACATGAACACTGCATTATTTTTGATGTAAGATTAAATTTAAGATATATTTTCATTATAAAAAAAGGAATATATTGCTATCTATCAAGTTGTTAATCTATAAAATATTTTGTTCTCCATACACATATATGTAAGAAGATAGGAAAAAGAGTATATTGCTTAATACAAAATTGCTAACGATAAAAAGAAAATTTCAGTGATTGAAAATTGCCTCCTTTTTGAAAAAAATTAACAGAAAGAAACAAATATCAAAAATGCCAGACTTAAGATCAGGTACGACAACCGATAATAATGGTCCCGGTGTCTCCAATTTAAATCAACAAAATACTAACACAATTCCTGTAGTGAATCTCACATCAGAATTGCAAAATGAAAATGCGAACTCTTCCTTCCAATCCTCTAACTCCCGTATGGACCCGCCTAAGCCTCAATCAACCCCCGAACTTAACGCACTCATTTCGTCTATTGTTCATGGTGTATTTGAACAACATGGACACAATTTAGTTCAGAAAGCATTAAATCCTAATGCCACTAACTTTCATGGCGTGGAACAAGGTATCGATCCTATATATCGTAATAACTTGTCTGAAATGGACAAAATACCAGATGTTGTAAAGAGCCTTAGGTGTTTTTCAGGAGATAAAGGAGAATTTAGCTCTTGGAAAAAAAGTGTAGACCGAGTTTTACAATTATACGAAGAGTACTATTAGGAATAAAATTACAGGAAATGCAGACACTGCTCTTGAAGCATACAACATTCCCTTAAATTGGGAGAGTATGTCTCGCTGTTTGGCCATGCACTATGCTGACAAACGCGATCTTAGCTCTCTGGAATACCAGATGATATCCTTAGCACAGGGAAATTCATCGACCGAAGAATTCTACCAAAGGGTGTATTCGCATCTCTCTCTGATACTTGACAAATTATCAAGTTTGGAAGCAAGTTCAGAATCTCTTATGTTGTTAACTCAAACGTACCGAGACAAAGCTCTGGATACGTTTATTCGAGACCTAAAAGGTGACCTCCCTCGGTTGCTCGGAATTCGAGAACCACTCGATTTGCCTCATGCACTAAACCTTTGCTTAAAGCTCGAAAACCAAAACTACAGGTCAAATCACATTTCGCATAATCAAGGAACAGTGAAAAAATATCCACAAAATTCATCAATTCGTACACCAGGTACCCAGTACGGATACCAAAATTCTTCAAGACCTACTATTCCGCATAACGTTCAACAAAATCGCTATTCGCATCAAAGCAATACCTATCCTAGATGGAATAGTGGCCCTCCCGCACAAAATCAATATCGTGCACCCAATGGCTTTTTCGGCCAAAATCAATATCGTGCACCCTTCCAGAACCAAAGTTCTAGTCAACATAATATAAAGACAGAAATCGGGCCAAGGCAGCACACATCGGCACCACAATCTAAGTATGAGCCCAAGAATTCTCAACGTAGAGAACAGCCTTCAAGCTCAAATCAAAAACCTTTTACACCAATATCCCAAAAAAATTTCCATATTAGTACGGAAGAGGATGAGTTTACAGAATATAATAGGAACTTAGAATACGAAAACAGTAAGTTTGATGAAGCTCTAGACAACTTCATACCAAATGAAACAACAGATAATAATAACATGAATAGTATTTTGGAAGATTTTTCTGATATACATTTTTTAGGTTAGAAAACTCTTCGTTACCATACATCGAGGTTAAAACGAAGAGTGGACAAATTTTACAAATTCTTATAGACACAGGTTCAAACCGTAACTACATTCAACCTTCTTTAGTATCTAAACCTATTCCTAATAAAGACTGTTTCTATGCTAACTCATTTGGTGGCAGTACTAAAATAAGTCATCATGTCGAAACTAATCTATTTGGTCTCAAAGACAATAATATAAAATTCTTCCTGTTACCATCCCTCAAATCTTTTGACGCCATACTTGGCAATGACAGTCTCAAAGAACTCTCTGCTGTAATTCACACACAGCAAAACTACATAGAAATAAAAAATGGCCTTAAGCTTAGAATTAAACAAAAAATTTCTCAAACAGTTAATAATTTAGATATAAAAATGGACCATATGTCCAACTCTCAGAAAAATGCTATCATCTCGCTAGAAAAGGAATATGCCTCATTATTTTCCAAGCCTAATGAGAAATTGACCTATACAACAACAGTTGTTGGGGAAATTCGCACGACCACAGATTCTCCTGTTTTTACCAAGTTCTACCCGTATCCTATGCCCCTAAAAGGGGAAGTAGAAAATCAAATTCGTCAACTTCTCGATGACGGTATTATAAGGCCATCCAGATCTCCGTATAACTCGCCGGTCTGGGTCGTCCCAAAGAAAGCGGATTCCAAGGGCAATAAACAATATAGGGTAGTAATTGACTACCGCAAATTAAACACAGTTACCATCGCAGACCGCTACCCCATCCCAGAGATAAATGAGGTTCTTTCTCAACTGGGTAAAAACAAATTATTCACGGTTCTTGACCTAAAAAGTGGGTTTCACCAGATTCCTCTGAAGGAATCAGACGTGGAAAAAACAGCTTTCTCGATCAACAACGGTAAATTTGAATTCTTAAGACTTCCTTTTGGGTTGAAAAATGCCCCTTCCATTTTCCAACGGGCCCTTGATGATATTCTGCGTGAATTCATAGGGAAAATATGTTACGTATATATAGACGACATAATAATCTTCAGCCAAACTGAAGATCAGCATATCCAACACATTCGTGAAATTTTTCACACGCTGAACAAAGCAAGAATGAAGGTGCAATTAGATAAATGCCGATTCTTCGAAAAGGAGGTCGAGTTTCTAGGTTTCAGGATATCACCTGACGGGATTCGTACAAACCCGGCTAAGGTTGACGCGATAACGAATTTTCCTGTACCACAAACTTTAAAGGACTTGCGTTCCTTCCTTGGCCTTTCTGGCTACTATCGTCGCTTCGTGAGAGATTATGCCAAAGTGGCAAAACCCCTCACCGCTCTTCTAAAAGGGGAAGATGGACGTACGTCCAAGGCACAATCGAGTAAAAAGAATATTCACCTTGATGAGGAAGCATTGGAAGCGTTCCAAAAATTAAAAAATTCATTAACTTCTGCAGACCTAATTCCTAACGTTGAAATTCCTATAAATGTTTATAAGAACCAGATTTTCATTGAAATCGGTCCCAACTCCTCTGCAAACTTTAAAATCATCTTCCCAACTTATCATCGCCATCAAATTACAGAACCCCAATTCACTCATGATAGCCTCATAAAAATCTTGAAAAAACACCTTAACCCTTCAGTCATCAATGGCATCAAAACTGAAGAAACCATAATGGGAATGATTCAGCAAATCTACCCTTTACATTTTAGTAGTTACAAAATAAGGTTTACACAACTGCAAGTAGAAGATGTTACTTCAGAAATAGAACAAGAAAAAATTGTAATTGATACCCACCAACGTGCCCATAGAAACGAGAGAGAAAATAAAGCTCAGATATTAAAAACACATTATTTTCCAGGCATGATCGGAAAAGTTAGAGGAATTACCAGAAATTGTAGGATTTGTATTGAAAACAAATATGATCGTCACCCCGATAAACCCGAATTCCAGCCGACCCCTATACCTGAATTCCCTGGTCAGATCGTGCATATAGATATCTATTTCACTGATGGAAAAATAATTCTGACCGCTGTGGACAAGTTTTCAAAATATGCCTTGACGAAAATCTTAAGGTCCAGAGCTATTGAAGATATTAAACAACCGCTACGAGAAATTGTTTTGTCCTTCGGTGTCCCTGAAACAATTGTAGTGGATAACGAGAAATCGTTAAGTTCAAATCCTATTTCATTTATGTTGGAAAATCTATTCAAAATTAAAATTCATAGAACCCCACCTTATACAAGCTCAGCCAACGGACAGGTGGAAAGATTCCATTCCACGCTCTCGGAGCTTATGCGTTGTCTGAAAGCAAAAAAAATGCACACTACTTTTTCTGAACTATTGGATATGTCTGTTTATGAATACAATAGATCTATTCACTCAACAACAAAAAGTAAACCGATAGAAGTTTTTTTTGGTAAAAATAGATTGAACCACCCTGAACAGCTTGAATTAGAGAAGAAAGAAATTAGCAAAAATTTAAAAACCAAACAGGCAGCAGACTTAGATTACCACAATAAAGGTAGATCACCCCCTAAAAGCTATAGCATAGGAGACACTATTTACGTGAAAATAAATAAAAGAATAGGGAACAAACTTTCCCCCAGATATAGGAAAGAAGTTGTAGGCGAAATAAGAAATTCTACTATTATAACAAAATCAGGAAAAACAGTCCATAAAAGTCTCATAAAACGTTAATTTTCCCCAACAACAACATTTCATTTTAGATTGCTCATCGCAGCATGTACTGCAGAAGTACAGATCCTGGACTACTCAGGTTCCCAATCAATATCCATTGACACGGGAGTAGCGCGAGTGGAGATAAGAACTTTTAGAATTATACACACAATAGATATCAAACAATACCAAGACGCTACAGAAGAAATAGAAACCCTACTGGAAAACAATGTCCCCAATAATAGCCCCATCCTACCTTTCCTAAGGCATGAAATTTCCCAAATCAAAATACATCTTAAAAGACTTATGCCCAGAAGCAAAAGATCTCTGGATTTTCTGGGTAGTGCATGGAAATTCATTGCTGGAAGTCCTGACGCACAAGATTTCGAAATTATTAAGGAAAAGATAAACAATGTTCTAACCAATAATAATAACCAAATAGTCATAAATAAAGTTTTGATTCAAAAAATAGAGGAAATAGTCAACACAACTAATAACATTAGCACTAAAATAAATAACGAAAATGATTTACAAAATGAATTAATTCTAAATTTAGAACTTAAGCTAGGATTAATTAAGGACGAAGTCGTTAACCTCGAATATGCAATACATTGGGCCAAGGCCAACATAATTAATACATATATACTGTCAAATATAGAAATAATTAAAATCAAAGAAATACTTAACAAAGAAGAAATGCCATATTTAAATATTTTAGAGGCATTAGAATTTGCCGAAGTGAAAATTGCATCTAATAACTCGTTAATTCTTTACATAATTAATTTGCCAATGACTTCAACAGAAAATTGTAAAACTACTTTGATCAAACCCGTTAAAAAGGGTAAAATAATTAATAAAATCTCAAATGAAAATGTACTAGTAGGGGAAGGCGGGGCATATCGGGCCCCCGGGGTATAATGGGCCCCCCTTGTATTTCCTGATTGAGTAAAGTGGCAGCTCCGATTTTGCCTCTATCTTTTTCAAATTATCTGTGGCAATACGGGGGAACCCCCTTTTTAAGTGAAAATAACATCTGCGGTTCGTTGAGAAAAAAAAAGCTTTTTTTGGTCATTTGATGTTATTATCAAGTGAAGTAAAGTGCATGTTTTCATACGTGGAGTGAATATTAAATTCAATTCTTCTCTTTTAATATCAAAGTAAGTTTGTTTATTTTGTATTAATGTAGTTATTTCATCTAATTAAGTTAACAGAACAACAATCTACATTTGTATTTAAAAGTTTACAAATGGGGCATAATGGGCGAGGCATAATGGGCATGGGTGCCCATTATGCCCCATTTATATGTTATTTTCTGTTTCTATTTTTATATGTTTTCTGTTAAACAACACACTTTTTTAGATGGTTCGCAGTTACAAAAGAAAAACTAATCATCAACAATGGGACAAAGATAATTTACGGCGAGCTGTTGAAGCTGTAAGAACAAAGAAAATGAGCTGTAAAACTACTTCCGTTAATTATGAAATTCCCCGGAGCACATTGCAACGATTTTAAAAAAAAACCGAATTAAACCCCGGAGTTCCACTTGCAATAGAAAAACCTGGCGCTTTCAAACCCGTATTCTCGGTTTCACAGGAACAAGAATTAAGCAATTATCTCAAGGATATAGAAGGTCGTTTGTTTGGGTTCTCTATGAAAGAATTTCGGCAACTTGCATTTGAACTGGCAGAAAAAAATAAAATAGCAAACAACTTCGACATTGAGACACGAATGGCTGGAAAAGATTGGGCTGATAATTTCTTGAAACGAAACCAAACAATTGCATTGAGAAAGCCAGAACGTCTGCAGCTCGAGCAATGGGTTTTAACCGTGTTGCTGTCACGAATTTTTTCCAGCTGCTGGAGGGATGCATAAAAAAACACGGATTTTCATCAGATAGAATATTTAATGTCGATGAGACAGGGATCACAACGGTCGCCAAGAGTCTGGGAAAAGTTTTGGCGACAAAAGGACGGAAACAAGTAGGATCTTTGTCGTCCTCAGAACGAGGACAAGAGGATGAAAGTGGAGTTGATGGATGGAGCACCACCTAATTCATGGGCTGAGTGCAATCAGAATGGATGGATCACGAAGGACTTGTTTTGGAAGTGGCTTAAACAGTTTGCTGAGTGGTCACGAGCAACGAAAGAGCGACCCGTTTTGTTGCTCCTAGATGGACATGCAAGCCACGTTAAAAGCATAGAAGTTATTGACACAGCAAGGGATAATGGTGTGGTTATGCTCTGTTTCCCGCCACATTGCACACATCGGCTGCAACCTTTGGATGTTAGCTTTATGAAGCCCTTGAGCTCGTATTACGGCGATGAAGTAAAAAAATGGCTAAGACAACATCCTGGAAAGACAGTAACTCATTATCAAGTTGGGCAATTGCTTGGTAGAGCATATTTAAAAGCGGCAACAATGTCAGTAGCTATAAACGGTTTCAAAAAAACTGGAATATGGCCTTGCCTTATAATCCGGATGTTTTCGAAGATTATGACTTTTTACCATGTGAAACAACAAACATGCCGAATGAAGATGAAACAGCTTTAGTTGATCTTAGTTCAGAACCACAAGCAGATGCAAGTCTATCCGTTCCAAGCGATCCGTTGATCTTGCCTGTGGAAAAGAATAATTCACCCACTGTTTCAGACCAGAATTCAAGATCCATGGATGCTCAAACTTCGCCATCTTCATTTAAAAACTATTCACCATCTCAAATCATTGCCATTCCGAAAGCACCAGGAAAGAAAAGAGTTTCTAAACGCAGAGGAAAAACGGATGTAATAACCGAATCGCCATACAAGGCTCAACTTGAGGCTGAAACTCCAAAGCTCAATTATGATGCAAAGAAAGGAGAAAAGCTCGTTGCAAAAATTAAAAAGAAGAGAAAAATAGAATTTTCGGAAAGCGAAGAAGATGAAGAATGCCTTTATTGTGGGCATTTATATTCCGAATCAACAGAAGGATGGGTGTCTTGCAGAGCCTGCGGTAAGTGGGCCCACTGCTCTTGCTCCATTTTGAATCAAGCCACGTTTGCACACGTTGTACACAACATTAATTGAATGCCCACCGTTCCTTACATTTGCTCATTATGCCCCAGACACGGGGCAAATTGGGCTTATCAAGCACTTATTTAAAATTATTACAAATTGAAGAATTTTTAAATTTATTTATTTTATATCTCTTTAATTAATGTATTTAAAGTTCCTTTAATGAATTAAATTGTTTTGAAGGTTATAAACATGTTTTTGATGTTTTTATTATCAAAAAAACCTTAAAGGGCCCGTTATGCCCCGCCTTCCCCTATGTAAGAATAAGATTTATGAAATTATATTACCTTGTTCTAAATTTTATCAACTAACTATATGCCCCAAGAAAAATATCGTCAACATTACCAAGTCCACATGCATCCCATACTTACTTAACAGCCGACCTTCAAATTGTACAGAAATCAATAACCAGCACATCCCATCCTTTGAGGAAATCGCACCTGGGATAATATTCCTGAACCAGTACACAGGCCCAGTCGAAATCAATGGAGAAGCTATTCAACTAAATGGAACCTTCATAATACATTTCCACAACACATCAGTCAGACTACAAGATCAACTGTTTGAGTCAACAGAGATGTCGTCATACAAACCGTTACCAGCTGTTCTACAACCTGCTGCAATAAAGAAGAACTCCGAAGAACTCTTATCATTGCAAATGATGAAAGAATTGAATGCCAATAATTCTAATTACATCGATCTCATAGAAACCAAAAACAAATATAACACTATAGCCATCTTTGCCATACCAATTTTCATGATAATCATCTTTTACCTACTTAAACTGAAGAATAAAAATAAACCACCAACCGCTGGAACAACTGACACAAATACGTCAACAATAATCGAACACGTAGGAAACGAAAACCCTCCTAGAATCATTGGAATCGAAAACCTATCACAACATCTAGGAACATCGGTATCGAATGAGGGCATTCGATTTTAAAGGGTGGAAGAGTTAACACCAGAGAAACATAAATCCAAAGATGATTTATGGCTATGCACTCATTTGCATTCTTTCGCACACTTTTCGCTGATGTTAGGAAAGACACCAAAACATCAGTTCAACGAAACCCGCATTCCATCACGTAGCGGGAGACGTAATCTAATACCACCTGTGGGAACGACGGATAACTACAGCGACCGATAGACGAATGGGATACTTGATTGCTGCTTGGGGTTAGGTTATATTTAAGATAGAAAATAATCATATTGTCACTTGTAATTTGGATTTAAAATAAAGAGGTGCTAACCTCGTAAAAGATTTTTTTTAAGAAATCAAGTAAATAATTTCTTATTTTGTACAAAGGATAGAAAATCTGGCAGAGGGCCGGTTAACAATATAGATGATATGAAGTTAAAGTACGTAGATGGGTTTTTACCCAGGTTAAAATGTAAAAGCAACCATGTATGAGCACAATGCACCCGCAATGAAATGACTGTAAATCGTATGGCGATATTTTCCACAAATGTTTAATGTAGAACGCTTTTTTACTTTTTAATATAATTTATTTTAATTTATTTGGTTTAGTTTTCTATTTTTTTTTTGGTTTTTTAACAAATTTTCTTATGTTTAAGGTTTTTTTTAAAATGGCTGCGGGGAAGCCGCCTAAGCAAAAAATTTTATGTCTGTCCAAGTCGGTTGCCAAAAAAGAAGAGACGGAAATACCACATGTCATGGCTGACGTTTCTTGGCAGGCCGGCAGTGTTCACACCATCGTGAAGTTGGGTGCGGTTGAGTATGTATCACTCACTCCAGCACCAGAGATGTGCAAGGAGGAGTGGTACATACTAGTGAACCGTAGATGGCGTGAACATTACCGGCCCCCTTGGCATATAGTGCCAAAAGAAATTTATATGTACTTCTAATAATTATACAATTTTAAGATATGATAATAATTAATTAATCAATTCAATGGTTATAAAATACAAAATGGTTGTAGAACAATGATCTGATTTCATTTGATTTCTTATTATGTTCTCAGTTGTGTACTCAGAAGTGTGTGCGGTTTTAGAGGTAAAAAAAAAAACAAAGTTAAAATTGAGTTTATAGATACTTCATCTAAAAAATGTATGAGTTTATAGATACTTCATCTAAAAAAAATGAATGTATTGAATTACGACAATTCATTTGTTCCTTGGTTCAATCATTTACAGGCAAACGACAAAGTTTGACTATTGGGCGAGTAAATTCACCAAATCGCGTTTTTATTGTTGCCACCCGCACTCTACCATCTGGACCAGGGAATACTTTAATGATACGACCCATACACCAATCAGTGGATGGAAGGTTTTCCTTTTTAATTAAAACAAAATCACCGATTTTAAAATCTTCAGTAGCGTAATGCCATTTTGTTCGTTTGTGAAGCTCTTTGATATATTCTTCCTTCCAGCGTTTGCTGAATTCATGCTGAATTGATTTGAGCTTTTCCCAGCGGTTTATGAGTGAAAGAGATTTTTCTTCGGGCAACAGTTCAGGAAAAGTTAAAAGTGGAGTTCCGGTCAGGAAATGACCTGGGGTTAACGCTAATAGGTCGGTAGGTGCATTCGACATAGGACATAAAGGTCGCGAGTTTAAGCACGCCTCTATGCGAGCTAATAGTGTAGCGAATTCTTCGAAAGAAAAATGAGTATGAAGTCCGATTTTACGAAAGTGAGTTTTGAAACTCTTTACCCCGGCTTCCCAGAGCCCACCCATATGGGGAGCACCTGGGGGAATGAAATTCCAGTTCAAGCCTTGAATCCCATATTTGGCTAAAGTCAATTCTGGAAATGATGAATGAAGCCTTTTAAACTCATTTTTTAACGCCGTGTCGGCACCAACGAAATTGGTTCCATGGTCTGAATATACAGAATGCGGAAGACCCCGTCTTGCAACAAACCGAGCAAAGGCAGCTAGGAAAACTGCCGATGACAAATCGCTGGCGGCTTCTAGATGTATGGCTTTCGTTGAAAAGCATACGAAGAGGCATGCATAGCCCTTTGTCAAACGACAATTTCTACCCGTGAAGCTTTTGATTGTGAAAGGTCCCGCAAAATCTATTCCGGTATGAGTAAAGGGAGGAGAGTAGTTACAACGTTCATCAGGAAGAGCTGCCATCAATTGTTGACCTAACTGTTTTCTGTGGATCGCACAGGTTTTACACTTATAAATATGAGATTTTACAAGAATTTTTACTTTCGGTATCCAATAAGCTTGACGAATCATCCGTATCATTAAGGCGTTTCCACCATGAAGTGTAAGTTCATGAATGAAATCAACTAAGAGTTGGGTAAATTTTGCTCCGTAAGGCAAGATGATAGGATGGCGTTCACTGTAAGAGAGATTTGCATTTGATAATCGTCCGTGAACTCGTAGAATTTGGTTGGAATCCAAAGTAGGATTCAAAGATAAAATTGGACTTTTTGAACTGATACTGCGGTTTGTAGACAGAGCTTTGAATTCTTCGAAGAAAAAGGATTGCTGACATTGACTTATTAGACGTTGTTGAACGAATTGAATTTCTGGTTGAGTAATACGAATGGAATCAAACGAAATTGGTTTGAATTTCTTCGGAAATTTTATGCGAATGTAACGATAAACATATGAGAGAACTCTCAATGCTCGTGGTAACGACGAAAATCTCGACAAGATCTCGATATCACTAAAAGCAGTAAACGTCAAAATTGTTTGCGGAGGAAGAGAGATGAAGCGATGCTGAACGAATTGAATTTCTGGAAGTGTGATACGGCATGAATTATAAGAAATTGGTTCAAATTTCTTTGGAAACCTTTTACGAAGAAAGCGATAAACATAGGATAGGATTCTTAAGGTACGTGGTAAACACGGAATCCTGGAAAAAATATCGTTAGAAGTGATTAAAGTAGCAAACGTTAGGACTGGTTTCGCCTCCAGGACCTCGCTTTTCGGTTCAAGGGGAAGGCTTGACGGCCATTGCGATTGAGGCTCGCTCATCCAGGAAGGGCCTTTCCACCATAGCTCACTATCTTTTAAAACCGATGGAGTGAGACCCCGAGTAGCGAGATCTGCAGGATTATCGCCAGATCTAACATGATTCCAGTTCCTGTTGCCAACATTTTCGATGATTTCGCTTGTTCGATTTGCGATGAAAGTTTTCCAAGTCCCTGGATGTTTTCTGAGCCATGCTAGGACCACAGAAGAGTCGGACCAGAGAAATATTTGATAAGAGTCGACTAGTATTTGCGGAAGATAGGTTTTAACAAGTCTCGAAAGAAGAAGAGCCCCACAGAGTTCTAATCTAGGTAGTGAAATAGATTTTATTGGCGCAACTTTGGACTTTGCGCAAACTAGATGTGAACGTATGCTTCCATCATTGTGCTGAACTCGCACGTAAAGACAAGCAGCATATGCTTGTTCCGATGAATCGCAAAACCCATGGAACTGAACATCTCCAGAAGGAGTGTATTCCGTCCATCTTGGTATTTGAATCAACTGGATTTCACTGAACGACTCTACAAAGGCTTTCCACTTGATAAAAGTGTTGGACTTTAGGAGCTCATCCCATTCAGTTTCTTCGATCCAGATTTGCTGCATAAGAATTTTTGCGGTGACTATAATCGGGGCTAACCAGCCCGCAGGATCAAAAAGCTTGGAAATCTCGGAAAAAACTTCACGTTTGGTAGGAGTCGTAGAAAATCTGATAGGCTGAGTGGTGAAGTAGAAAAAGTCGTCTTTAGCGTTCCAACGAATCCCTAAAGTTTTCGTGGTGCTGTCAGAGTCAATTTTTAAAAAGTTTTCGTTTAGAACGTGATCAGAAGGGAGATGATCTAATAGAAAAGATGAATTCGAAGTCCACTTACGAAGTGGGAAGCCAGCAGAGTTGAGTGCTTCAATAACTTCGAGTTGGATACTTTTCGCCGTTTGAAGATCATGCGCACCAGAAAGCAGATCATCAACGTAAAAATCGGATTCAATGACCTTTGCTGCAAGTGGATATTTCTGCTGAACATCCTTTGAAAGTTGCTTGAGTGTTCTGATAGCTAAGTATGGAGCACAGTTCACCCCAAAGGTTACCGTAAGAAGCTCGTAATCTACAATATTTTCTACTGGTGAAGCTCTATATAAAATTCGTTGAAATTTTGTTTGATCGGGGTGTACCAAAATCTGCCGGTACATCTTTTCGATGTCGGCGTTGAAGGCATATTTGAAAAATCTCCATTTGAGTATTAATGACGGTAAATCACTTTGGAGCGTAGGTCCTGCATAAAGACAGTCATTGAGACTCCTACCAGTAGACGTGGAGCTAGAAGCGTTAAACACTACTCTTACCTTGGTAGAGTGGCTCTCGGGCTTGAGCACTGCGTGGTGTGGCAGATAATAAGAAAGAACATTACTGCTATTATGCTTTTCATGAAACGTTAATTTGCGCATATGATTGAGCGTTAGGTATTCGGTAAGCACCTGAGAATATTTATTTTGAAGATCTGGTTTATTTTGAAGATTGTGTTCTGTGCGACAGAATTGTTGAAATGCAATATTTCTCGAGTTCCCTAATTGAGACGGTTCAAAGTCAGGCTTAAAAGGTAAGCTGACCACATATCTTCCATCGGGAAGTCTAAACGTAGTGTTTTCATAAAGGTGTTCACAGTATTTATCGGATTCCGAAGCAAAATGTTTTCGTTCAGAAAGCTCTTCCCCCTCAAAAAACTTTTTGATGCTTTCAGTAAGGGATTCATTCTCCGTTATACTCGTGGAAAAACTTTGGACTGTGGTAGGAATTGGTCCGGAAAGGATCCAACCGAAAACGGTTTTTTGAGCTAAAAGTGACTTCGAAATCTGTTTAACACCAGCGCGTATAATGCTTGGATAAAGATCTGCTCCGATAAGCAAATTAACTTGAGAAGAATAATTGAAGTTTGGATCTGCTAAACAAATTCCTTCTAAATCATGAGAATCCATTAAAGAAAATGATATACTGGGTAAGTTATTTGTAAGTTTTTTAAGAATAAGTGCATTCGTTGTTATTAGTTCGCTTGGATCTTCACTATTGATAATTGAAATGAGGCATTTTTTACTAGATTTGGCTGTTTGAGCACCACTAACTCCTAAAATCGAAATGTCCGAATCTTTAGTTGGCAAGTTTAGACGCTGTTGAGTTGCTTCCGTGATAATAGAAGACTCAGAACCGGGGTCAATTAAGGCTCTTATACGATGAATACCATCTTGCCCGCGGATATCAACTAAAGCCGTCGCAAGTAAAACTCTTCGATGAGCTTTGACAAAAAAATTTTGTTGTTTTTCTTGTGGGGTATCGGAAGATGAAATGGACTGTATGTGTGGAGTTGAATTATGATCGGAGGTATTTGCGACGTCAGCATTGCGATCCAAATTAAGGAAATGAGAGTGCGAGGTACTTGATGAGTCATTGTGAGGTATAAAAGGTTGCGAATTTTTGTTTAAATTACTTGAATTGGCCTGAGAATTGTTTGCTATGTGAAGTAAGGAGTGGTGTCGTCGATTACATGTATTGCAAGTGTATTTGCTAGCACAATTATTGAGAACATGATTTAGTGACAGGCAGTTGATACACATTTTGTTTTTTCTTATAAGTTCAATTCTCTCTAGTACTGGCAATTTTAAGAATTGTGGACATTGACGGATATAATGCTTCCCAGAGCACGCTTTGCATACAAATTCTTGTGCCTTTGTGTGGAAAAGATTAACATGTTTCGGATTTTGAGAATAGGACTTAACTGGTGCATGACTATGTTGTCTTGATGCCATTCTAGATTTGTCGGATGAAGTTTGCGATGAAGTGGTATCAGAAATAGATTCCAAAACCTGAAAACGGTTGCTCAAAAACTTATCCATTTCTTCCCATCTAGGAATTTCTGTAGGATTGGAAAGTGACTGTTCCCATAAAGCGAGTGTGGTGGGGGGCAATCGATTAGCGCAAGCAAAGATAAGAATTGGATCCCAATTTTTAGTGCATACATCTTGTGCATGAAGTTCTGACCTACAATCATTTATGCTTCTTTGAAGAGTCTTAATGGCAGAAGAAACTTCATCCTTAAAACTAGGAAGGTTGAATAAAATTTTTATTTGGTTATTAACCAAAATTCTCTTGTTTTCGTACTGTGTCCGAAGTGCTTCCCAAGCTAGCTCAAAACTTGCATTGGTTAAGGGAAATTTACTAACGATGTCATGAGCTTCATCACTTGTCTTCGCTCTCAAATGGAATAATTTTTCGACAGCACTCAACTTTGGGTGATCATAGTATACGGCTTTAAACATGTCACGGAACGACGGCCATGAAACATAACCTCCTTTGAATACCTGTGTATCACAGGGAGGTAACTTTAAATAGTGCGAAAAGGACGACTTTTCCACTAAAGAAACATTAGAAGAACTCGAAGATGTCAAAGGTGTTTTGAACTCTTCCTTCTGTAGATTTACTTGGATTTCTAAAAACAGACCTAAGCACGATATATAAGTTTCATTAGAACTTGAGTATTTCCTTTCAAGTGTTTCTATATCTGCTCTATCCTCTGATGGAGAGCGAAGGCATTTGGTATAGTTAGACTTTGTCTCAGACCACAAACTTTTTAGCTCCTCTTTACGAGCTTCTATTGTAGCTAGAGTATGGTTTTTGACTGGGATCTCCTTTGCATTAGAAAAATATTTGACCAACTGGTCAGCGGAAAGAATAAAATCGTCTAATAAAGACATTTTAGATCGAAGTTATAAATTATTTCAAAACGATTCAATTTGAAAATGCGTTCTGCAAAGGCAGTAAATTGAAATAATTATTTCAAATTAATTTCCCGAAAAACCTTGGAATAATTTTAAAAACCAACCACAAAAAGGCAACGCATTAAATAATTTCCTACCCCAGAAAGAATAGCAGTGGCAACACTCTTTTCATGAACAAAGTTCCAAACCAATTAAGACGAAAATTGAACCAGCGAAAAAATGACACTATGGATGTGTTAGCAGGGTTGTGCAACATAGGCACTAATGCAAATTTTTGATTTTTTTTTTTTTTTTGTAAAAACAATTGAAAAACTTTAAATTTATTTTTCTTCTAACCACCAAACGCACACACAACTGTTTAATAGAATATGAGATAGGAATAAAATATATATGTATTTTTTTTTTTTTTTTTCTAATGTATAAAATGGTTACAAATGAAATCAATGAAAAGAGATCAAAATTCTTACCCCAATACAAATTGTCGTTTTTTCTTGTTTATTATCTTTTTCTTTTCCAGAAAATCTATGTTGGTATGTGCTGCTGGAACTGCTGTTGGTGTTGGTGTTGGTGTTGGAACTGTGAGTGCTGATGAATGTGTGTATGTTGATGACGACGGCGACGGTGCGGTGTCGATGGTTGTATGTATTTTGATGATATGGTTGCTATGGAGCCCTGTTGCAGCAGTGAAAACTTGCAGTTGTAGAACCGCTGTAAACTCGTCGTCTATGGGTTCAGATGACGACGCACGGTGACGACGAAAAATGGTGTATGTATGTGACGAAGAATGCGGTTGCTATATAGCCCTGTTGCAGCAGTGCAATTTGCAGTCGTAGAACTGCGGTATGTAAATACCAATTTTTGCAGTTGCAGTCGAAGAACTGCACTAAATCGACGGATTGCAATCGTAGAATTGCAAGCTGGCGACAAGCTGGCCGGCGACGATGGCGGCGTTGGTCTAGCGATCGTAGAACCGCTGTAAACTCGTCGTCTATGGTGACGATGACGACGAAAAATGGTGGATGAATGTCCAATGACGCGGCTTGATGGAGACGAAATAATATTTTACATAATTGTCTCGATGTGGGCAACGCAATTGTGCACTATATGGCGTCAATGGGACGACGGTGATGGCGAAGAAACTAAACTCGTCGTCTATGGTGACGATGACGACGAAAAATGGTGGATGAATGTCCAATGACGCGGCCTGATGGAGACGAAACAACACCCCATATAATTGTCTCGATGTGGGCAATGCAATTGTGCACTTTATGGCGTCAATGGGACGACGGTGATGGCGTAGAATGTCCAATGAATGCGGCTTGATGGACCAAATGTAAATCGTATGGCGATATTTTCCACAAATGTTTAATGTAGAACGCTTTTTTACTTTTTAATATAATTTATTTTAATTTATTTGGTTTAGTTTTCTATTTTTTTTTTGGTTTTTTAACAAATTTTCTTATGTTTAAGGTTTTTTTTAAAATGGCTGCGGGGAAGCCGCCTAAGCAAAAAATTTTATGTCTGTCCAAGTCGGTTGCCAAAAAAGAAGAGACGGAAATACCACATGTCATGGCTGACGTTTCTTGGCAGGCCGGCAGTGTTCACACCATCGTGAAGTTGGGTGCGGTTGAGTATGTATCACTCACTCCAGCACCAGAGATGTGCAAGGAGGAGTGGTACATACTAGTGAACCGTAGATGGCGTGAACAATGACTCTTTGAGAATTTTCAGAACAGACAAAAGGTCAAAGAAAGGTCGCACGTCCTGCAATCTCAGGATTAATTACGGAAGGCGAAGGGTTACCGAAACAACAATATGGCTCATTAGTCAAAGCCAAAACAAACGTACAACTAACACTTTTTCCACTGTTATAAGATTAAAATACTATAAGGTATAACAATACTTAGCTTTTCTGTTGACAAATCCTACCTGAGTTCTTTTGCTCGTACTGTCACTAACTCTTCCGAATTCCTGCCTGCTTGGAGTTAGATTAGATTTAGATTAGATTTTATTTTTATTTTCTTAAACATTCAATACATTATAAGATACTCAAAATAATAAATTAACAACCAGTAAATAAATAAGCTATTGAAGATGTTAGAAAACAATGGGACATTCTATATTAAATTACAATGTAATAAAAACAGTGATGAATGCCACTTAAAAAATTAATAAAAAAACATTATGTAATTAAAGTAAGTGTGGGTGGGGTGACCCTCAATATTTGAACATTACGTTTATAACATTACGTAATGTATTTTGTATTTTGGTGTCTTTCCTAACATCAGCGAAAAGTGTGCGAAAGAATGCAAATGAGTGCATAGCCATAAATCATCTTTGGATTTATGTTTCTCTGGTGTTAACTTACACCCCCAATTGTTTACGAAAAGATTTTAGATTTTATACCTATATTTGTAAAGGTTTCCTGAACAAAATATAATTTTATTCCTTTTGGAAAATTATCGCGTTTTAATTCTGTTTGAAGACCATTTTCAGTGTTGAAGTTGGTTTGGAAATTGTTACGGTCACATGGAGGAAGGGAAACAAATAAAATTTAGAACATATCTACATACAAACAATCAATATAGATAAAAAAGAATAATATCTTATCTGATTTCCTTGGTAGGTTTGAGGGTTGTTTCCTGTTCGGGGTTTGCCTAAAGCTAAAGAAAAGAATAAAAGTTAGAGATGGTTCAGGAGAATATATGTACAACCGGAACACTGGCTTTTCTTGCATGGTCTTGAAAACAAACATGCAAGATACAGCGCAGTGGTTGCCAAGGTTGAGGGGGAGGCTGGGAGCAGAAATCTCTTCGCCGAGTCATCAAGCGTGACTCGTTGTAAGTGAGACCTCCTCTCAGCACCGCCTTAGAAAAATGCGCGCATGGTATACTTACCTGGCTGGACCACAGAGGTTTCCTGTGGGTGGGAGCTGCTCTGTGTTGATCTTTTGTGTTGTTTATTTTTCCGTCCTTGTGTTTTATTTTTGTTGGGCATTGGTTCAGCTTCATATGGTGATTTGATATAGGTTTTTTTTCATTTTTTTTTTTGGGAAACGACACGCACGCGGACTTGCAAAACCTGAAAATATGAAATTTGGAAAATTTTTCTGGCAAATGTCAAGCAGCTAACAGCTGACTGTAGAAGATATGGGTAAGGTAGTGTGGCGGCATTGGCACTTCTGTCACGCCTATTCTGGATTCATCGCACAACCAAGCGCTCGAAGCGCTAACTACAAATCGGAAGATCAAACACTCTCCCACACACATACGAACACACAAACAGAAACAGTTTCACAAATATTTACTTTTGGACGCTACAGCTATGGTGGCAAAACTACGCTAGTTTCTTTTTCTTTTTCGTGCGACAAGACTGATTGGATTTTAGTGCGCGTTTCATTGTCAAATGTTTTGGAACTTTATCAATAAATATAATTTATTTAAGTGTTTAAACTACGAGATTTTTATTTATAGTTCAGAAGTAGAATAGTTATACAATTGGTGACCCCGACGTAATTCTGATAACACATAGCGTATATTTTTTTCTTAAAACGAATAAACATCGACCGTGAAAAACGACGCCATACCAGCAGCCATTTGTTTTCTCTCAAAAAAAGATTTTTGGGGTGTTTCTTCCTCCAGCAAGATCTCCATGGTATTTCCAAGATCTCTTATCAAAACACACCCAGGGACAAACATGATCAACGAAGATTTAAACAAAAGCCTGATCGACACGGAAGATCCTCCACGTGGTAATGGTGCTACAGACGGACACCCGATCATTTCTGGCAGGACTTCTGACAACAGCAACAACATCAACAACAATAACGGGAGACTTCAGGGCAACAACGCTTTGCCAGCACTCCAATGTTACTCAGGTGACAATAACCAATCTTAATCTTAATTTTCCTCTTGCTAATCTTAATTTTCCTCTTGGTCATGTATATGCAGTTAACCTAAATTTGCCGCAGTTTACCACTGAAGAACCTGAGATGTGGTTTGTAAATGCGGAAGCGGATTTTTGGCAAATCGTATTACCAGTGATAACCAAAAATACAGCCAGATCCTGAAATCACTACCAATCAAGGTTACTAAGCAACTCTGGGACATCAACCAGTACAAAACAAATACGATTTCTTGAAAGATGCAATCTTGAAGCGTTTTTCTGACACTCGACAAGTGAAACTCCGCAAACTTCTCAAAGATCTGCGACTTGATGGCAAAAAACCTTCACAACTCCTGAGAGAGATGCGCGAGCTGGCTCAGGACACAATTGCTGATGAGGTCCTGCATGAGCTCCAGATCGCTCAACTACCAGCTCAGGTACGTCCTTACTTGCATATGTCAGCCGATTTGAACAACTTAACCGCTCTAGCCGAGCTTGCAGATCGATTCGTGCAAAACGCCCTCAACAACTCAATCTTCTCAGTCAACAACAACTGCACTGTTCCTCAAACACTCTCTGGAAGCAAAACTGAGCGTGCATCGCTTGAAGTTCATCTCAAACTCAAAACTCTACAGCAAGAAGTCGGTAATATTCAAATCCAGTTCCAACAACTGCAGCAACAACAGCAGAGCTTACATCTGTCTCAACAGCAATTCACCCAAATGTTGCAGCAGCAACCTCATACTCAGCATGTCTCACGGCAGCACCAGAATCCTCAAGGTAATTACACCAGAAACAGATCAGCCACTCCTAACCGCAATGGTTACTGTTATTACCAGAACAAGTGGGGTAATAGTGCTCGTCATTGCACGAAACCTTGCAAATTTTGTCCACTTTCTTCTTCTTTCACTGATGACCAGTTAAACTAACTCCGCTGTCACTGGTAGGGGAAATCCATGACAGCTCCAGCTAAATTCCCGCTCAGGAACTCAGACTACACATTTATGACTTCTCAACCCATCAGAACTTCTTAACTGACTCAGGATCTGTCGTTTCAATCATACCATCTCAAATCTTCAGTAAAAAACTCGAACCAGATTCTCTCAAACTCTACGCCACTAATGCCTCAGCCATCAGCACTTATGGCAGCAAAATTGTCCATGTGGATTTGAAACTACGCAGAGATTTTGCTTGGTCTTTTATCATTGCAGATGTACAGATTACCATAATTGGTGCTGATTTCCTCACTCACTTCAATCTCCTCATTGATCTCAAAACCAAAGGAGAGACAATTCACACTCGCACCTACAATGTTTCGACTGTTGACTCAACTCTGGCGCAACCATATGCAGACTTGCTCAATAGTTTCATCGAGATTAATAAACCTGTCACCAAACCAAGTTTCACCAACATGGAATATGCTCATCGGATCATCACCAAAGGTCCACCAGTCTCAACACGTCCCTACAAACTCGACGGTGAGAAAACTGTGTCTGCGAAGAAACAAATCTCCGAAATGCTTAACAACGGAATAATTCGACCTTCTAGCCGTTCCTACGCCAGCCCAATAAACATGGTCCGGAAAAAAGATAACACCTGGAGACTCTGCTGAGATTATCGTCATCTTAACGCGAAAACCGAACCTGACATGTACTCACCACCGTGGATACAAGAGCTTTTCTGGGGCTTACATGGTGCCCACTTTTTAACCAAATTTGACTTGAACAGAGCGTATCAACAGCTACCCGTGCATGAGGACGACATCCACAAAACTGCGATTATCACACCATGGGGATTGTACGAGTACTTATTCATGCCATTCGGGCTAAGAAATGCGACACAAACTTTCCAAAGATTCATGGACATGATATTCAGAGATCTTGACTACGTCTTTGTATACATTGATGACATTCTCATAATGTCCAAGGATGAAGAAGAAAACCTAAGACTCCTGAAAATTTTCTTTGAACGTCTTCAACGCTACTCACTCATTCTCAACATCAGCAAATGTGTCTTCGGCCAAACTCAAATCAACTTCTTAGGTTATCACATAACCGCGCAGGGATATTCTCCCATCACAGAACGAGTTGAGGCTATCATCAACTATACTAAACCTAACACTGTTGAGGAAATTAGACGTTTTCTGGGAATAATTAATTTTTACAGAACTTGCATACCACTAGCAGCACATTCTCAGCTTCCACTCTACATTTTCATTAAGCATGTTACGGTAAATTTTCCCGCAACAAAAACCTTTCTTACATATAGTTGTTTACTATCTATTTATAAGAAAGGTGATGCAAATGTTGCAGAAAATTATAGAGGAATTTCGATATTGAATTCGTTAAGAAAAATTTTTAAAGTCTTGCTATATGCAGACGATTTGGTTATGTTTGCTGACAACCCATTTTCACTGCAGTTGCAAATAAACAGACTCAACTCTTTTTGTGAAACCTGGGGTTTGCATATCAATACAGATAAAACTAAAATTATTATTTTTGAAGCGAGAAGCACTAGAAGACTCCCTGAAGAAATATGGTCCCTTAATTCCACACACATTGAGGTTGTGCAAGAGTTTAAATATTTGGGAGTTCTGTTGACTTACAATCTTAGTTTTGTAAAACACGCTAATGAGAAAAGCAATCAAGCTAAACTAGCCCTAAATATGATGTGGACAAATTTTTTTTCCAACCAAAGTATTGATTTAAGGTCCAAATACCGAGTCTTTAATGCAACGGTTAATACATGTATGTGCTATGGTGTACAAGTGTTTGGATATATTAAACTTGAAGCTTTCGAAAGTCTACAAAGACATTTCTTCAAACGCTTATTTCGGTTACCAAACTCAACCCCAAATTATGCAATTTATGTAGAGTCAGGGATAACACCAATATACATACAAAACCTAAAAGCTAACGCAGACTTCATTATTAAAGTAATGAAAAGAAATAATACTTGTCTGCACAAAATAATTTTGATAAAATTGCTTCAAACCAATGCCTCTCCGTTCCGGGAATGGAATGAGCTAGCACTAAGCCATGGCTCTTCTCTATATTTGACAGAATTAAACGTTGATGATTGGCAAGTTCAGTTTGCAGATGTGATTGCAAAAGTCGACCATAAAACTTTTATAGAAAATCTCGCTAGAGCAAATTCGTCTCCATCCAGAAATATCTACAGGCAGTTAAATCACCAAATATCTTCGGATGCAAGTTATTTTCGAAGAGAATATTCAGCTGTCGAAATAGGGACCATTTTTCGAGCTAGAGTTGAAATTTTACATCTTAACTTCATACCATACCGAGATGATCTACCGCAAAATTGTAGTCTTTGTAACAGAAGAGAGAAAGAAGATATTTATCACTTCTTGGCTATTTGCCCAATGTTACAGGAAATTCGTCGTTTATATTTCCAGGAGAGTTTCATGTCATTATCACGACTTTATGAAGTTTTAAATGGGTCTCTGGGTTGGATAACTTTGTTTAAGTTTTGCAAACATGCGCTTATTTATCGCAACAGTTTCCCATAAGTCAGCGAATTTTCTTTTTCAGTTGTTGCAGTTTCTTTTATACAAATCCCGTTTTATATTCTAAATTGCTTTTTGTTTGTGTTTCAAATCACGTAAAATTGAATGTTACATATCATTTAAAATTGATTATTCTTTTGTGTTTCAAATCACGTAAAATTGAAAACTTTATTCTATTACATATCATTTAAAATTGATTATTCTTTTGTGTTTCAAATCACGTAAAATTGAAAACTTTATTTTATTATAAGTATCAAACTATGTACTTTAATTAATAATTTTCTTTGTGTTTCAAATCATGTAAAAATTGATAGAATGCTTACATTAAAGTTTCAAATCGTTCGAAAACTGTTATTTCCATATTTTTTAAATTAAAAAATGCATAATTCATGCCAATACCAAGTCTTAATCTATTCAAGTAACTATTGTATTTATATTTATTTTAGTAGTATTTTTACATTTTTCCTATTCCTATTTTTTATTCTTTAAAAATCATACGAAATGTCATTTCAGGCAGACGGCAGTTTTGCCATGTCCTTTTTCTTAAAAAAACCTTATTGTTAAACTATTGATGAAATAAAGAATTTATCTAATCTAATCTAATCTATAGTTGTTTACATTTCGATATCCCTGTCTTTTACTTAAACCCTTCCTTATCATTTCTTCGTCCCATCATTTCTCCGTTGTTTGCCCTTAGCAATGTGGTGTCCGGAGACTCGCACACCATTTACTTAAATTGAATGTCATTCATACTTCGTCACTCACAAGCATCATCATTCTCATTCATCGACATTCACATCATTACCATCTTTTACACATACTTACATCCATATACCTATAACTTAACCTATAACCTTTACACTCATCATCATTCACACACTTCATTACACACACTACACAAAGCAGGATATCACATACACAACACTATACACATACATACACATATCACAGATGTGAACAACTGAAATGGCACGTGTGAACGCCACAATTCGTAATGAGACACACTGTGCAGCGTAGTGCTGCAAGTGTAAAAGTCCTGAAGTTAACTTTTATTTTTGTAAAACCGAATCATAAGAATGAAACGTTAATAGTTTTCCTTTTTCCCCAAATCTGCGCAAAGATCCACCGAATAGGCTAAAGTAGTTCATTTTGGTTTTGGTAGCTTTTCCTCCCTTCTTCAATTTTCGAAAAGTTGTAACACAGAGAATTTTATCCTTCTCCTGACTCAGTAGAATATATAGTAGAGTAACTGGGAAAATGCCCAGAAGTATTATTTTCAACTTTCGGGAACTTTCATTTTTCTCGACATGTTTTATGGGAGGGGTCTGATCTCGACTAATGAGCTGGATAAGTTTTGGGAATAAACCCCCAACAACTTTTTCAGTTCAATGTGACTGGAAAATTGTGCGAGTGAAAGGTCTTGCTGGAATTCGACCACGGAGGTGCTTGTCAGTCATAAGGCTGCATGTGCTAGAAAGCCGTGACAGAAAACCTCGAGACACGATTGGCCGATTGTATGAATGTGTGGGGGTGTTTGAAAGTCGAGAAAGGACAAATTGACAAGATCAACGACTTCTTGGTTGACCTAGTTAGCAAGTGGTTTATTTTGCGCTTTTAAAATTGTTTTTGAAGAGAAAATAGAAAGTTTAAGTGAAAGTTGGAGATATTTTAAAAATAGTTTTGTAGAGTAATTTGTTCAAATTGTTAGAAAAAAGCTTTAGAGTCAGTGGAAGGATTAAAATTGAGAAAGGAGGAGATAACGTTAGACGGACGGAACATAGGAAATTTGAAGGAGGAAGGAGTAGCTGGAAAAAAAAGATAAGTAGAGTTTTATAGTTTTGCAAGTGTTGTCAAATATAGTTTCAATTGATCTTTGCCATCGAAATTCTCAAAAGTGTGAGACACGCGACCCTTTTTAATTCTTATTAATTGTTCTTTTCGGGAAAGAACAATTAACGTTTCATTTTTCCGGTTGTTTCATTTGTTTACCTTTAAAACGGTTCGCCTAACTGTCCACCATTGCAATATTTGACTGTCGAAAAGATTTGGGTTTTTAATCCCACTTTTTGTAACGTTTTCCCAACAAGTAAACAAAATAAATGGCTTTAAATCCCTCTTGGGAATTTAATTGAATTGTTTTTATTCGGTTCTTACTATTTGAGACTCGATTCTTGGTTTGGAAATTTCACCTAAAAATTTCCTGGCGCACACTTTTTCCAGTACACCCGGTACTGTGAAAATACTTTTATCATCTTTTTACTATTAAATTAATCTGTTCTTTTAATCGCGATCGATCGTTTTATTCGCGCTACGCTACCATTTTTTTGTTTACGAACCCAACCCAGCTGAGTTTAGCCGTGGTGTCAGCAGCCTACCTGCTGAGTGTTACACTTTTTAGTTTATCAGCGCGTTTGACATTTCGTCTGTTTACCTCGCGGCGCATCGGTTGTGCATATTCTCGTAATCATCAAAATGAAAAGTTCAAGTGACCTTCACTCCTTATGCGTTTCGCCCAGGTACAAACAATGGGTTCATCAGTTAGATGTCGTTTGTACCTTTCTGATACGCAATGTTTGGTCGATGTTTGTCGACACATGTATAAAGTTTATAGTGCAAACACACTGTAAACTTTATATTTCTAGGGGAATGGGATTGCATTCTTGCAAGCAGTCAAAAGACTTCAAGCAGTCAAAAGACTCCAAAGCAGCCAAATGACTGCATTACTTTCAATGCAATCAAAAGACTTCATGATTGCAAAGAATGTAAAAGACTTTTAAGAGACTTCCGAGATTGCGACCAGTTAAAAAGTATTGCATTCTTTTGACTTCAAGTCTTTTGACTGCTCTAGACGATTGGTTCACAAAAGACTTCACAATTGACTGGGAATTTTTTTTTTGAAAGTTGAAGTACTGCGATAAAGAATGTGAATGCATTCCAAATATACAGTTAAATGAATGAGACTTTTTGCAATGCAATACCAAATGAATGCATTCTTTTACAGCTCTGACCTAGAGAAGGTTTGCCCGTGGTCTGGCCGATGTTTATTGAAAAAAAAAAAAAAAAAAAAAAATAATAAAAGAATTTATTATTTTCTTACGGAGTGTTGATTTTAAAAATCAAAATGAAAAGTTCAAGTGACCTTCACTCCTTATGCGTTTCGCCCAGGTACAAACAGAACTTGAACTTTTCATTTTGATTTTTAAAATCAACACTCCGTAAGAAAATAATAAATTCTTTTATTATTTTTTCTTTTTTTTTTTTTTAATATTCTCTTAATCGTCTTTAATTTTGTTTATCTTATTAATTGTTTACTTTTTAATTGGATTCGGATAATCCAAACGCGTTAATAGTTTCGATTCATCATAAAGTTAATTTATCGCGAAAAAAAATTGTAACAAATTGGCGTCCACAACGTGGGGCATCTAAGTAGAAAACATACACAGCCGTATCTATAAAGAACTTTTAATCATCGATTAGATTTAATTGCCATTTAAGTAACACTTAAGTAACGAATCCGTATCGATAATCAAATTTCACATTTAAGTAACCTTGCTAAGAGCCCTCTTAACTTAAATGCCAATAATGACGTTTAAAGGTCTCTTAAATCCAAATTAAAAATTCATTCTGACGTTTCGGGAAAATCGGTGTCAATTTCGCTCTGTTGTTTTGGTAATAAAATGAAACTTTTCTTAAAATAAAAATATGGAAGATTTTCGTCGCGATTTAAATGTTTTCAATGTGCTAAGAATTTTTCAGATGTCATGATTAATAAATAGAAACATAAAAAGCTGGCACAAAAGCTCCACAGAGCTACAAGGCCAAACGCGTTGTTCTCGCAACAACCATTCTCGTGCGGGTCTGAAAGGTTAAATTGGAATAGCATTCTTCAAGGCACATTTTCCTGCCTTGAGGTGATACCTACCAGAGAAAAATCATTTTGGATGTTTATGGTGTTCGAACGCCCACGCAGTAGTTATGCTTTATCCATTTCGCTATGGATGTCGTGTGCCTACAACCAGAGCTAAGAGATTGTCAGGGAATTGCAGTTTTGCTTGGCATAGAAAGATTGTTCCATGGTCGAGCGGTCGATTTGCTTCTCATAATAAGGGCCTAAGACGAACAATGCGTTGCGTTAGTTTTGAATGAATATTCGAAGAAATCCTCATCACATTTTAGGTTGATGATACTCGTACATAGTGTTTTTTTTTTTTTTTGATAAGCAAAAAGGCACCACATCTGTTTACAAACGAATGGTTGTCAAAACGCAGTTTAAATTGGACTAGATTTCTGTTTTTACTACTTTATTTTGACACAACTATCAATTAGTTTAGCATCAGCGCAGAATCGATTATCGATAAGAATTTAATCAACCTCTCTTAAGTTCCAATTAAATTTTAATTGAAACTTAACTAATCGACGTCTAAGAGACGTCTTAAGAAAATCTAATAAATACGGCTGACAGTGATTTACATACAATTTATTGTAGACATCGTGCATTTTGTGCATACCTACATAACCTGTTGGTACTTGGTACCTACCTGTGATTTAATAATTTAATTTTTAGGGAAGTGAATCGTTTTGTGCTTTTGATGTTCCCTTGTGAGTGAATATTTTACTTTTGTTTTTTTTCTTATCCCTTAGGTGAGGCTGAAATTGTGAAAATTGTATTGGAAATTGGATAAGTGCGAGTTTGGGGGAGAGTACGATAACTTTGGCGACAAAAAATTATAACGTATTTTGGTGGAGGGGTTCAATACATGCATTTTTTACTATAGGAGGGGGGGGGGGGGGGTCTATCTCCCTCCGTTTCGGCGGTAGGGGCAGTTTTATAAAAATTGACTTAAAATCTAAAAAAAAAACATTGTAGAGCAACGGGAAAATTAACAGATACAATTTATACTTTTTATGAAAGCAAGAAATCTGCACTTTATATTAAATTTTAAATGAAGTGATTTCAATTTATAATTTTTGAAATAACTGACTTCAAAGTCAAAATTTAGGTTGTTTTGTGTGGTTTGCATTGCCACTATTTAATTTCATTGCTCGCACTGTTGGCCAGTAGAAAATTTGGGTGCGGGGACATAAGGCCACGGGAAATAACCCCACTGATGGTTTTACTTTCCACTATGTGAGAAATAAGCACACTTTGATGAAGTGGACCTAGTTCCCACGACCGGTGGGAAATAAGTCCACTTTCTTATGGGAATTAAACGGTGCGGGGACATAAGGCCACGGGAAATAACCCCACTGATGGTTTTACTTCCCACTATGTGAGAAATAAGCACACTTTGATGAAGTGGACCTAGTTCCCACGACCGGTGGGAAATAAGTCCACTTTCTTATGGGAATTAAACTCACATGAAGAAATTCGAAGAGCGACCAAATTTGTCAACAACCGCTGGTTATTATAAATATGAACAAAAACATTTCCATTATGCAATGACAAAAACTATTGGAAACTTAAATAATTCAAAACAACGAAAATATAAACCATGAAACCATGCCTATGAGTTCTACGAATTGTTTTTATATTAAAAAAAAAGTTCTTCAAGAGCTTTAATTAAAATTGTGAAAAATAGGAACAAATAAAAAACACAGGCCTGCAAAATGAGGTTCATAACTTCCTCTCTGGAATTTGATAGCTGATTCTAGGGTATTTTGGTACGCTGATTACGAATATGTCCTTAGTTTTTCTCCATCACCTCCAGATTTTTCAAAAAAAGGTACAGTTTCTATCTGTATCTTTTAGGAAAAAAGTCACAAGTTTTCGCAATAAAAAAGTATATATTGGAAGAATTTTATTTATTTAAATGCAGTTTTAAAGATCATTATTTTAACAAAAAAAAATAAGTCTAAGATTAGGTTTCTATCATCAGTATTGACAGAGATATCGAATTTAACACAGGTCTGGGTACACCGAAGTTAGCCTTTTCTTAAATTGCCAAAAAGTGATGTTAAAGTTGAGAAACGGTCTTCAGTGTAGGTCAATTTTTTTCTTAGAATATTAACTACTACATAATGAGTATAAGTAATTCGTAATAAACATGTCGAAAAAGGGGCATTTTGGCTTAATTAAGTAATGAGCTCATTAATATACAGGGTGTTCCGTAATTCGTATTATATGCTTTGGAATGAGATTCTTGGTCATATTCTAAGAAAAAAATTTACCTACACTGAAGACCGTTTCTCAACTTTAACATCACTTTTTGGCAATTTAAGAAAAGGCTAACTTCGGTGTACCCAAAATTTCAATATTCTATATCAAAAAATCCTGACGTGATGGATTTTTTTCATTATTTTTCTCGTAATCAGCACATCAAAATCTATAGAAAACGGTACTCAAATTTCAGAGAGGAAAACCATTGCAGACCTGTGAAATTGATATTTAGTTTCTTAGTAGTTTATAAAACTATAATGTGAAATTCGCGTTACGGACTTTGGATTTTCTTTGCGTGCGACATTGTATTTTGTACCGGAGATAAAGCAAAAAGCGAAGCGGAAAAAAATTTTGGCCAGGGGAATATGGATTTGTGATGTGAAAATTGAAAATTCGCGCGAATGAATGAAAATCAGGAATTTATTCTATCGGATGTAATGATTGTGCAAAAGAATATATAGGACAGACAAGAAGACCTATTCTAAAAAGATTTAAAGAACATTTTGCACATCTTAAATATAATGAAAAAGAAAAGTCAAGTGTTGCAGAACATAATGCCAGAAAATAGTCATAGCTTTAGTTTGCAAAATTTAAAATCAATAAGAAATGTAAATAGCAATTATGAATTAGGTGCTTTTGAATCATTTTACATATTTAAAAACAAAAATAATCTAATGAATAGTGATGATGGACCAATCAAAGATTAAATATTCAAAAATTTTTTTAATAAACTCAACTTAACTGTAATTTTGTTTAGAAACATTTTTGTTTATTATTAGTTTTTTGACAAATAATTTAATTTAATTTAATTTATAAATCCCACTGACGATGGAAGCATTGCTTCTGAAATGTACATCTGAGGAAATATAAAAAGTGTTTTAACTGTTAAAAACTTTACTAATCTTTTCATTTATTGTTTTAATACTGTTTCAAGGTTCAAGCATCCAATTGGAGCTTGATTTGGTTTCTTAAAAAAATTTTTTTTGAGGTTTAGATTATTTTGCTAGAACTGGTTTTTGAGTTCGTTTTCCATTTATTTATTTTTGGTTCAAAGTCAGTCAGCTTAGTTCAATATGGATATTTATAGGCTAGCGCAAAATGAGCTTGCGTACGAAATGGAAAGTAGGGGGTTAGAGGTAGGCACCGTAGACGAGATGCGCGATCGCTCCGTGGTGCAAGGCTTTTAGAGCGCAGGGGTTCGCTAGGTACTTCCGCACAGTATCCGTTCAGTTTTGAACAGGATTACGAAGAATTGAGAATAAGTTAGGAGAGATAGCGAAAATTTTAGAGATGAAACCGAAGTCTAGGAAGTCTAAGGAGTATTTGAAGAGTTTAGTTAAGGTAGAATGGGGTATCGCTAGGTTAGATAGGTCGCATCCAGAAGATGGCGAACAGGAGAAATTGAGACTAGGGTTGAAGAATAAACTTATAATGGCATTAGCCGATTTAGAGGAAGTCCTTGATATGGAAAAAGTAGGAGATGCTAGGGCAGATGGTAGTCAGCTATCAACCGATAGTCTGAGAGCTTCAGCGGTAGGACCAGCGCCATCAGCAGCATCAACATCAACAACAGTAACAGTATCAACATCATCAGCAGCAGCAGCAACAGCGACATCAACACCAACAGCAGTACCAACTTCAACACTAGTCGTATTAGAGACTGGAGGTAGGGAAGAAAACATAGCTAGGGAAATTAATGTTAATAGGATAGATGAGAATAGGGATTTTACTAGAGAAAGGGTTTATGTTAGCGAGCGGTTCGAGAATTTAGCTAAGTGGGATGTGAAGTTCACCGGAGAGCGTTGTGGAGCTTCCGTGAACGCATTCCTGGAGAGGGTTGAGGAGATCCGTCAGGCTCGGGGAGTGACGGAAGCAAAGCTGTTGCGGTCGGCAGCAGATTTGTTTGTAGGTAGGGCATTGATATGGTTTAGGGCAGTTAGGGTTTCGATAGGTTCGTGGCAAGAACTAGTCAGCAAGTTGAAGCTGGAGTTTTTGCCACCAAATTATGGTGATCTTTTGTTAGATGAGATTAGGCGTCGTACACAAGGCCGAGATGAATCCATCGGAGTCTATGTGACGACAATGCAAAACGTGTTTGGATGGCTTTCCGAACCCATCTTGGAGGGTAGGAAGTTAGGAATGATTCAAAAGAATCTGACCCCTTTCTACCAGACGCAGCTTGGATTGGCTAATCCGACTAGCGTTTCCGAGTTGTTCAGATTAGGGCGTAGCTTAGAATTCGTCAGGGCTAACGTGGAGTCTTACGTTCCACCGCCCTACAGTAGGACTGGGAACCTACTTGAGCCAGATCTGGCTTATGTAGGAGTCGAACCCCCAAGAGTTTCGGTTGTTGAGGGAAACAATCGAACTCGACAGGTCGTGCAGGAGTCGAGTCCTTACTCGAATTTCGTTTCAGCGAGGCCGGCTCTAAGGAGAGTTGCGGTTGTTGAGGACAACACCCAATCTCGTCTGCCCGTCAGTTCATCAAGGTCTTATAGGGTGTTTTATTTGCAATGGAGAAGGCCATCTCGCAAATAGGTGTTCAGCTCCTAGGAGTTGTTTTGGGTGTGGGAAGCAGGGAGTTACGAAGAGTAACTGCCCAGCCTGTTCGGGAAACCGCAGACGCACTCTCGGGTCAGTAGGACGAGAGCGCCGTTAAATGCGTCGGGGTTGCCTACTGGTAACCACTCGGCAGAAGTTAATTTGAGTTTCGCGCTTGAGCATGTAGGTAGGGACAAGAGACCATACATAGGTGTTAGTATTTATGGGATTAGGTTAGTAGGACTTTTGGATTCGGGGATGGATGGAAAATTTTGCAGGGTCTAGGTATTAAGTCAGGCACTAGCAAACACTACCTACGTGTTAGTTTAGCTGAAGGTGCAGGAGTGCAGGTGGAAGGTGAAGTTTCACTTCCAATTATAATGAAAGGCAAGGTAGTTTTAGTAGGGTGTTTAGTTATACCTCATCTTCCTCATAGTCTGATTTAAGGAGCCGATTTTTGGGCTCTAGCGGGAATAGTCCCGAAATTCCAATCAGGGGATTGTTAATTTTCGAATCAGAATTCTTTGAATTCAATCCCATTCTTAGCATTTGACTGAGGTAGGACAGGTAGAAAAACAACAGTTAGAAAGATTTTTAGACAGGACATTTAAAGAAATGCCTGAAGGACTAGGGTGCACAGATGGTGGAGCACAAGATTAGGACGAAAGCTGAACCCATTAAGCAGAGATATTATCCGGTATCTCCTGCCATTCAGTCTTTCATAGATAAGGAATTAGAAGAAATGTTAGCAGAAGGAGTGATAGAAATATCTGACAGTCCATGTGCTTCACCCATTGTCATGATTAAGAAAAAGGATGGTACGTATAGGTTTTGTGTAGATTTTAGAAAGTTGAATGCGGCTACAGATAGGGACGCGTACCCCCTTCCATACATAACAGCTATCCTGGATAGGCTGAATAACGCGAAATTCTTGTCTTCTTTGGACATCAAGTCTGCCTACTGGCAGACTCCGATGGAAAAAGAGTCAAGAAAATATATTGCCTTTACGGTACCTGGCCGCGGTCTGTTTCAGTTTTTAAGAATGCCGTTCGGGCTGCACAATGCTCCCGCAACTTGGCAACGATTTATAGATAATGTTTTAGGACCCGAGTTAGAACCATATGTCTTCGTGTATCTGGATGATATTATTATCGTCACCGATACCTTTGAGAAGCATATGGAGATCTTAGAAGAAGTCTTCAGAAGACTTATTAAGGCAGGTTTGAAAGTTGGTAGAGAAAAATGTCATTTTTGTAGGCCATCTCTGAAGTTCTTAGGCTATGTTGTAGACCGCAATGGTTTACACATGGATCCAGAGAAGATAGAGAGTATGTTAGGAATTCCATCGCCAAAGAATATAAAAGAGGTAAGGAGTTTTATCGGCACGGTGTCCTGGTATAGGCGATTTATACCAAACTTTGCGAGTTTGGTGAAGCCGTTGTCAGATTTACTTAGGAAAAACAAGAAGTTTGAGTGGAATAGTTTTTGTGAAGAGAGCTTTAGGAAAGCTAAAGAGTGTTGAGTGGCAGCACCCATTTTGACGTGTCCTGATTTTTCGAAACCGTTTGTCGTTCAAACGGATGCTTCTGATTTCGGGATCGAGGCTTTTTTGAGTCAGACCTTCGAGGAAGGTGAGAAGGTGATTTGCTATTTGAGCACATCACTGAATAGGTGTGAGCAAAATTATTCGACCACAGAGAAAGAGTGCCTGGCAGTTTTGTGGGCGATAGAAAAGTTGCGGCCTTATCTGGAGGCAGTTAGGTTTTCGGTAATCCGATCACTACTCCTTGATTTAGCTTAGCAGGTTGAAGGATCCAGCGGGAAGGCTGGCAAGGTGGGCTGTACGCATGCAGCAATTTGACTTCGATATCATCCATCGTAAGCGGAAGGATCATGTAGTGCCGGACATGCTCTCTAGGAGTGTGCCAGTTGTTTCTGGGATTTCCGAGCCAACAACCGACCCTTGGATTGGAAAAATGATGTCGGAGGTGGAAAAGAAACCGTTGTCTCTTCCAGCGTGGAGAGTAGAAGATGGAAAGTTATTTAAGTTTGTTAGGGGCAAGTCATCTGATAGTCCATGATAGTAGTAGTGAATGGAAATTAGTAGTAAGTTGGGATGATAGGATAAAGATTTTATTTGAGAATAATGACTAATTGAATAAAACCTCGGTTGTAAGTCGAAATGATACTGATTTATTTCACTATGTTACTTCTATATATATACAATTTTCTATGTTCTTATCTTTCTATTCTTAATGTCTATGTTTTTTACTTAGGTTAATGTACATAATTTTATCTGTAGATAACCGTCAGTGTATGCTTAGGTTGATCTGTTTTATCTTATTTCACATACACATGTGGCTACCTATAGATTGGTTATGTTCATGTTTGAACATTCTGCGGGCCAACAGAGAGTGCTAAATTTTTTTTTCTGAATATTATGCCTCGTATTATATAAATTACAAAAATAATAACCAAAATGCAACTTAACATTAATCCGCTGTGACCGCTTATGTGGTGAAAGTCCAAGCCCTTAAGGTGAATGTTTTCCTTCTTGAACTTTTCCAAGTCCCGTTGAATTTTGAGTAGTTCATTTTTGTTGTTTATTATAGTTGACTGTATAGGTTTGATTCTTTCCTCTGCAACTTCGCCCAGTGCCTTCGTCCATATCATCTGTTCCTCGAAATGGCTGATGGTTTCAGATTTGACTTGTTGGTGAAGTAAGGAAACCTCCGTTGTATCTAACCGTGCATTGTGGCCTTAATGTTAGCAGACCTTGTGCTGGAAGCTTAACCAATTTGTGCTCCGAGTTTCCACAGCTTACATGAATAGCCGTGGTCGTAAATTGCTTAAACAACCATGTATTTGGTTTAGTCAACTGAATCCATTTGTCTTGCTGACTCACTCGTTCAAAATGACAGCTTGTTGTTTTCGTTTTCCTTATTGGTGATATCTTACATGAACCATCTACTGCAGTTTTCCATGGCCAATTACCATGGCAAATATAGTGCATTTCTTCGTTTTTTACACAGAGATTTAGTTGTGCCTGACTCATTAGACTGTATGCGTCTAATTGGAAGTTGAACACAAGTATTTCGGTGTATATTTTTGGTGTCACAATAATATCTCCCTGACTTATTGGCACGTCAATTACCAGAAAAACGTCCGATGCTTCTGAGTGAAGTAGTGGAATCTCCACGTCTATTACTAAACGCCGGCCAAGTATGAATCCCCTCGCTTTCATTTGGCGAAATGTTTCTTTCAATTCATTTTTGTACCATCGCCAGGTAAACGAAACTTCCCTAAGATTTTATTCCGAATTTTGTGAATCTCTTCTTGTAGTTGGGACGGTTTCAATAATAACGGATTTATATGGTGATTATTTACATCAATGAGTATGCTTATAACTGCCATTTGCACATCATTACATTCACTTAACATTGCATCAAGTTGCATTGCTGCTAACTGAACTATCATTCCTGCTTTTTATGCATTATGAGCTTGAAGTGTCATATTGCGTAGTTCATTAATTTGACCATTAATTCTTATAAATTGGTCGTTTTCTTCTTCTGTCGTTTTCTTTAAGACATTAACTGTAGCATTTACCAGTGATGTTTGCCTCTTGTTTAAGCCATCCAGTTCATGTTGGTTGTCCAAAAGATGTTTTCTACTAAGGATTCTCTATCATCACTGTCCATGATACCGAATAATATGTGGTAGAGTGAACAAACAAATTCAAGTGGAGCTCTTTTCACCCTGTTGGTTATTATTAATAGTTGGTTATTTTCAGCCAGTACTTCATATCTTCTCTTTAAGTTTGCTGTTATTAAACTGCACGGCTCGCTGAAGTAGAACATTTTGAAACACTTGTCTTGTTGTATAGTTATGTAGCTTGAAATATTATTGGTTTCTTCAATATATGAATCTAAGTCGTAGTAAATTACAAGTCTCCATTTTGATGCCACGACATCCATTTTTCCGATTGGGTCTAAGTAAATTCCCACATTTTCGTCTAAGTTTCTAATTGTTATCTCAGGTGTTGTGATCATATTGGTTGCTGCACTCTTTGCTCGTCCAAATGCAATTAATACTAATAACATCAACATCAAAAATTTAATTCCATTCATTTGTGTGTTTTTTGATTCATTATATACTTTTAAACGGGTGAGCTGGCATGTTTGCTGTGAAATGTTACTTTCCGATTCTTCTTCAGACGTCTCGATTGGACATAATTTTTGTATTGGTCTTTTGTAGTGTCCGTCCTTTGTTTTGACTGTAACTACTCGTACATTGCCGTCTGACCCTTTGCGGACTTCAACAACGCGTCCCATGTGCCACCTCGACGGTTGGGTATTTTCGCTCAATACGATTGCAACTTCCTCCAGATTCTTCTTTTCAGATTTCCACTTGGTACGTTTTTGAAGAGACACCAAGTATTCGTCCTTCCATTTTTGCCAAAAGTCTCGTTTTAATTTTTGCACAAGTCTCCAGCGATCTAAGGACCCAATTTTTTCAAGTTCTCCTGATTCAGGAGAATCCAATAAGGGACGTCCCACCAAAAAATTTCCAGGTGATAATACATCAATGCCGATGTCGATGTCATTACCCATCGCACACAAGGGACGTGAGTTTAGTATTGCTTCTATCTGACATAGCAATGTTGTCATCTCTTCAAATGTTAATTTAGATTCTCCCATTATTCGTTTCAAATGGTGTTTCATCGACTTGACGGCTGGTTCCCAAAGCCCTCCAAAGTGAGGACTTGCGGGTGGGATGAAATGCCATTCCACCTTGTCTTCAGCTAACCTTGAAGCGAGTGACGCGTTGTTTTTGATGGCGTTCTTGAATTCCTGATCTAAACACCGATTCGCTCCAATGAAATTAGACCCATTGTCTGAATATATATGAGCACTTTTGCCACGTCTTGCAAAAAATCTTCTTAGTGCTGCCCTGAATACTTCTGTTGTAAGGTCACTCACTGGTTTTATTATATATCTGCATTCGTCTTCGTTGTTGGCACCTGTCATTAAGTTGTCAACGTAAAATTCTTCTCTTATGATTTCTTTTATTCTGATGTCTTTTTCTTTGCATTGGTTTGCGACTTCTTGCAATGTTCGGACAGCTAAGAATGGAGCTGCTGCTGTTCCATACGTAACTGTTTTCAGTTTATATTCTCTTTTATTGTCTTTTGGTTGTTCTCTCTAAAATATTCGATGATACAAGTAGGATAAGGGATACTTGGGCCTGGGAATTTTCTGAGCGAGCCAAAAGGGTGCCGTCGGTCTGATCAAAGGGAGATAATAGCGTTTAGAGTCACGTAGGTTGAAGGTCCTTACGATGGGATGAGAGTAAAGAAAAAATTAAAAGTAATGTTGTGTGTGTGCGAAGAATAGACACGATCTGTTGATAGATCTTAGAACGGGGGTGTGAAATTTCGGTAGTTTGTTGATAGATATAGGAATAGGTAGGACTGAGATTGTGATATGAGATAAGAAAATAGAGACAATAAAGGGGAAGATGGTTTCTATTGAGTACCTATTTTTTATGGTTTTTTGTTTTAGATTTCGCTGGCGCTCGGAAGTGGTTAATTTTTTTTTATAAGTTTGGAATTTGTGCGCCGGTAGGTGAGGGTAATAGGAATGTTTTTTTTTGGTTTTGGCTGTACGCTAGAGAATTTGGTCACGTCCGATATTTCGTTGGGCATAGATTGTGTATGAGCAAGTCGTTTTACAGCTTAGCATGAAAGGTCGTTGTCATGTGGATGTTTTACTCTATACCGTAGGGTAAGGATGTGAGATGTGACCCATGTTCGAATAGCGATCGCTTAGCGACAAAATCCATGATCAATGTTAAAATCGAGTATCTGTGTAGCACAGGAAGGTAAAATAAACCAATACTCATTGTGAGGAAAGATGATGATAGCAAAATAGAGGCACGTTGACTTTTTTTTTTGTTGTGAATATCGATGGATTGATATGACAGCTAGAATTTGATTTATATGGTGATTATTTACATCAATGAGTATGCTTATAACTGCCATTTGCACATCATTACATTCACTTAACATTGCATCAAGTTGCATTGCTGCTAACTGAACTATCATTCCTGCTTTTTATGCATTATGAGCTTGAAGTGTCATATTGCGTAGTTCATTAATTTGACCATTAATTCTTATAAATTGGTCGTTTTCTTCTTCTGTCGTTTTCTTTAAGACATTAACTGTAGCATTTACCAGTGATGTTTGCCTCTTGTTTAAGCCATCCAGTTCATGTTGGTTGTCCAAAAGATGTTTTCTACTAAGGATTCTCTATCATCACTGTCCATGATACCGAATAATATGTGGTAGAGTGAACAAACAAATTCAAGTGGAGCTCTTTTCACCCTGTTGGTTATTATTAATAGTTGGTTATTTTCAGCCAGTACTTCATATCTTCTCTTTAAGTTTGCTGTTATTAAACTGCACGGCTCGCTGAAGTAGAACATTTTGAAACACTTGTCTTGTTGTATAGTTATGTAGCTTGAAATATTATTGGTTTCTTCAATATATGAATCTAAGTCGTAGTAAATTACAAGTCTCCATTTTGATGCCACGACATCCATTTTTCCGATTGGGTCTAAGTAAATTCCCACATTTTCGTCTAAGTTTCTAATTGTTATCTCAGGTGTTGTGATCATATTGGTTGCTGAACTCTTTGCTCGTCCAAATGCAATTAATACTAATAACATCAACATCAAAAATTTAATTCCATTCATTTGTGTGTTTTTTGATTCATTATATACTTTTAAACGGGTGAGCTGGCATGTTTGCTGTGAAATGTTACTTTCCGATTCTTCTTCAGACGTCTCGATTGGACATAATTTTTGTATTGGTCTTTTGTAGTGTCCGTCCTTTGTTTTGACTGTAACTACTCGTACATTGCCGTCTGACCCTTTGCGGACTTCAACAACGCGTCCCATGTGCCACCTCGACGGTTGGGTATTTTCGCTCAATACGATTGCAACTTCCTCCAGATTCTTCTTTTCAGATTTCCACTTGGTACGTTTTTGAAGAGACACCAAGTATTCGTCCTTCCATTTTTGCCAAAAGTCTCGTTTTAATTTTTGCACAAGTCTCCAGCGATCTAAGGACCCAATTTTTTCAAGTTCTCCTGATTCAGGAGAATCCAATAAGGGACGTCCCACCAAAAAATTTCCAGGTGATAATACATCAATGCCGATGTCGATGTCATTACCCATCGCACACAAGGGACGTGAGTTTAGTATTGCTTCTATCTGACATAGCAATGTTGTCATCTTTTCAAATGTTAATTTAGATTCTCCCATTATTCGTTTCAAATGGTGTTTCATCGACTTGACGGCTGGTTCCCAAAGCCCTCCAAAGTGAGGACTTGCGGGTGGGATGAAATGCCATTCCACCTTGTCTTCAGCTAACCTTGAAGCGAGTGACGCGTTGTTTTTGATGGCGTTCTTGAATTCCTGATCTAAACACCGATTCGCTCCAATGAAATTAGACCCATTGTCTGAATATATATGAGCACTTTTGCCACGTCTTGCAAAAAATCTTCTTAGTGCTGCCCTGAATACTTCTGTTGTAAGGTCACTCACTCGTCCAAATGCAATTAATACTAATAACATCAACATCAAAAATTTAATTCCATTCATTTGTGTGTTTTTTGATTCATTATATACTTTTAAACGGGTGAGCTGGCATGTTTGCTGTGAAATGTTACTTTCCGATTCTTCTTCAGACGTCTCGATTGGACATAATTTTTGTATTGGTCTTTTGTAGTGTCCGTCCTTTGTTTTGACTGTAACTACTCGTACATTGCCGTCTGACCCTTTGCGGACTTCAACAACGCGTCCCATGTGCCACCTCGACGGTTGGGTATTTTCGCTCAATACGATTGCAACTTCCTCCAGATTCTTCTTTTCAGATTTCCACTTGGTACGTTTTTGAAGAGACACCAAGTATTCGTCCTTCCATTTTTGCCAAAAGTCTCGTTTTAATTTTTGCACAAGTCTCCAGCGATCTAAGGACCCAATTTTTTCAAGTTCTCCTGATTCAGGAGAATCCAATAAGGGACGTCCC
This sequence comes from Melanostoma scalare, assembly GCA_949752695.1. Lineage (NCBI taxonomy): Eukaryota > Metazoa > Arthropoda > Insecta > Diptera > Syrphidae > Melanostoma > Melanostoma scalare. The sequence continues at coordinate 119,124,981 of OX456984.1, read as the reverse complement.
ACCAAAAAATTTCCAGGTGATAATACATCAATGCCGATGTCGATGTCATTACCCATCGCACACAAGGGACGTGAGTTTAGTATTGCTTCTATCTGACATAGCAATGTTGTCATCTCTTCAAATGTTAATTTAGATTCTCCCATTATTCGTTTCAAATGGTGTTTCATCGACTTGACGGCTGGTTCCCAAAGCCCTCCAAAGTGAGGACTTGCGGGTGGGATGAAATGCCATTCCACCTTGTCTTCAGCTAACCTTGAAGCGAGTGACGCGTTGTTTTTGATGGCGTTCTTGAATTCCTGATCTAAACACCGATTCGCTCCAATGAAATTAGACCCATTGTCTGAATATATATGAGCACTTTTGCCACGTCTTGCAAAAAATCTTCTTAGTGCTGCCCTGAATACTTCTGTTGTAAGGTCACTCACTGGTTTTATTATATATCTGCATTCGTCTTCGTTGTTGGCACCTGTCATTAAGTTGTCAACGTAAAATTCTTCTCTTATGATTTCTTTTATTCTGATGTCTTTTTCTTTGCATTGGTTTGCGACTTCTTGCAATGTTCGGACAGCTAAGAATGGAGCTGCTGCTGTTCCATACGTAACTGTTTTCAGTTTATATTCTCTTTTATTGTCTTTTGGTTGTTCTCTCTAAAATATTCGATGATACAAGTAGGATAAGGGATACTTGGGCCTGGGAATTTTCTGAGCGAGCCAAAAGGGTGCCGTCGGTCTGATCAAAGGGAGATAATAGCGTTTAGAGTCACGTAGGTTGAAGGTCCTTACGATGGGATGAGAGTAAAGAAAAAATGAAAAGTAATGTTGTGTGTGTGCGAAGAATAGACACGATCTGTTGATAGATCTTAGAACGGGGGTGTGAAATTTCGGTAGTTTGTTGATAGATATAGGAATAGGTAGGACTGAGATTGTGATATGAGATAAGAAAATAGAGACAATAAAGGGGAAGATGGTTTCTATTGAGTACCTATTTTTTATGGTTTTTTGTTTTAGATTTCGCTGGCGCTCGGAAGTGGTTAATTTTTTTTTTATAAGTTTGGAATTTGTGCGCCGGTAGGTGAGGGTAATAGGAATGTTTTTTTTTGGTTTTGGCTGTACGCTAGAGAATTTGGTCACGTCCGATATTTCGTTGGGCATAGATTGTGTATGAGCAAGTCGTTTTACAGCTTAGCATGAAAGGTCGTTGTCATGTGGATGTTTTACTCTATACCGTAGGGTAAGGATGTGAGATGTGACCCATGTTCGAATAGCGATCGCTTAGCGACAAAATCCATGATCAATGTTAAAATCGAGTATCTGTGTAGCACAGGAAGGTAAAATAAACCAATACTCATTGTGAGGAAAGATGATGATAGCAAAATAGAGGCACGTTGACTTTTTTTTTTGTTGTGAATATCGATGGATTGATATGACAGCTAGAATTTGAAACTTAGATATTTTATGTGCACAAAACGAAGTGAAACAAACGAATAGGTTTTTTTTTGTATTAGATTTCACTGGCGGTTGGTGATGGTTGGGTTTTTTTTCTTGCAATTGGTCTCATTCGATATTTGTGTGTAACATTTTACACCTTAGCATGATTGGTCTTTGGTGTGTTTTACTCTATGCCAAAGAGTAAGGATGGTTTTTTCTTGAAAGGAATTATTATAAGGTTGTCGGCGTTGAACAAAGGATAATAAAAACGTCTAGAGGCACGTGGACAATTGGTAAAGAAAAAAATTTAAGCTGTGTGTATTTTGAACAATACATACATACGATCCGTTGATAGATCTTAGAACGAGGATGAGAGATTTTGGTAATTTGTTAATACTTGACGATAGAGAATTTTATCACGTTCGATATATGGTTGGGCATAGATTGTGTATGAGCAAGTCGTAATAAAGTAATACACATTGTAAGGAAAGATGATGATGATGAGATGATGAAAATGCAATCGTACATTGTTTTTCTGCTTTTTTGTGAATATCGATGCATTGATATGACAGACAGAATGTGAAGGTTAGAAACTATATGTGCAGAAGACGAAATGAAATAAATGTATAGGTTTCCTTTTGTACTATAGATTTCATTGACAATTGGTGGTGGTTGGGTTTTTTTTTATGTAAAATAGAGAATTTGGCCTCGTCCGATATTTGTTTTGTTTTGAAACATATCTTGTACTTAATGCATTTCGTCACATCCGAAAATTGATTGTGCATAGCTATACTGTAAAGTAAGGATGCGACCCATGCTTTGTTCTGAATTCTTAATTTTGCTGGCAAGATTTGAAGGTTTGGGATTGATTTGTCACATCCGGTATTGGTGGTTGTGGATGGTTTTTATTAATTTTAAAACAATTTTTATACCGGGAGTGTAAAATATACCTACCAACAATGCAAAAATGCATTGTGAATATCGATAGAGGGTTGAGGTAGTTAGAACTTATAGATAAGCTATGGAATAATTTGTTTTCAATTCTTGAATGTGATGTTGGCTCTTTTTTCTTTTATAAATCAGTGGCACCAATAACCAATATATTGCATCCCCCTAGAGTTTCTACTACCTATAAAAGCAAATGTTCTCTGAGTTTTCTGTTCAGATTATTTTTGAACAAAAGAGCCAGCAACATGCAGAATATATTTAATATTTTTTCAATATACATGGAGGAGTTCTCTGCCGCGTGCTGGGAGCTTAAGGAGTTGCAGGAAGCTTTGCGCTTTGAAATCCAGGACGGAAAACGGACTGGTACATTGGGGAGTGCGCAGACCATCGCGCATATTATTTTAGCTTTAAATATCCGAGCTATTGAGCTTGGATTCAAAGACGACATACCACAAATACCACAGGAGGCTCACATATTATCCCATTAAAAACTTTTTGAAATAAAAAACTTAACACAAATTTTCTTTAGCCTTTTTAATTATTCGGTTTCAGCTATTGTCATAACAGTAGTTTCTTTTTAGGTTTCTACCATATTTTGTTGCCTCATTTCTCTTGACCAGGGTGATATTAGTGGCATGATCAGTGCTTCTAATGACAAGTTTAATTCGTCAAGTACTCGAAAATGGTTATCCTGGACACGTCGTCGCTCTTCTTTGACAGCATCAGTATTAACTGAACCTATTAGATTGTGTGATAAGACTTTGCGAGTTTTTTGTTCATCGACTTCTTCGTAATGATTTTCAGTGGGGCTATATCTGGTGATGTATTCATTTCGATCTTCAGATGAATCAACTGCATAAAGTGTTTTCGAACGGAAGCTCTTTGCTGACCGAGGTGGAAAGGAATTCCTCGGTACACTCTTTGATGGACCAGGAACTGGCAGTTTTGACAAAAGCCTGTCCTTGTAGTAAGGAATGTTTGTACAGCATTTGACATCACCTACCTCGTATGCATATGAGTAGGCATGATCGATGATCACTCGCTGAGGTTGTTGTTGTTGATGTTGTTGCTGCAGAGTTGGAATGGAATTCCTCCATACACTCTCTGATGAAGAAGGAGTTGGCAGTATTGGTAAAAGCCTGTCCTTATTAGGAATGTTTGTATGAAATTTGACAGCACCTGGCTCGTAATATGCATATGAGTAGACATGATCAATGGTCGCTAGTTGAGGTTGTTGTTGCTGTATTTGTGGTATGTCTTTCATTGGTTGATGAAGTGGAGTTAAAGAAGACGTCGATGGAGTCTGTGTCACGAGCATATTTGTATCCACATCACCAGCAGCAAAACAATAATCCAAAGGTTTGTTCAAAGGTTCAAAACAATCCATCCTCACAGCCGTCGCAAATTTTTTTTGTGATCATTTGACCTTTAACAATGAAAGTTGTTAGAATTGCCAGTTACCGTCGTTACCGGTTGAGGTAGTCAGAACTAATACATAAGCTATGAGATATTTGTTTTCAATTCATGAATGTCATTTTGTCTCTTTTTTTTTATACCAAGTACCAATAACCAATATATTGTTGCATCCCCCCAGAGTCTATACTATAAAAGCAAGTGTTCTCTGAGTTTTCTATTCAGTTTTACTTTGAAAAATCATACGATCTTCCAAAAATTTACAAAAATGTCGTTCATTAACAAAATTAAAAAAACAGTAAAATCATCGCCGTATGGGTTTGGTTCTAAGCCAATATTGAGCTTGTCGAAGCTCATCCATCGGGAAAAATACCCGATCCTAAAGGCGAAGAAGATTAACACAAAATACGGGGAGCAGATAATGTTGGAGTTGAAGGAGTATAAGGTAAAGTAAAAGTAAAGAATTAAATCATATGCCATTTTACAATTTTCTTTTTTTAGGTATTCCTCCCCAAAAGGTGCAATAGACAGCGACATAAACGATCTTGACCGCTGCTGCTTGGAGGTAGTGGGGTCTTATGGCGAGATGTCTGTGGAAGTCGACTTCCATTTAAAGGAGCAAGAGCAAGAGCCACAACAACAGCATCAGCATGACCAACAAGAACAGCAACAATATCAGCAACAGTCTCAGCAACATCAACAGCCTCAGCAACAACAGCAGCCGCAACAACAACAAACAATTGAAATTTTGGACCAAATCATCTTTAATCAAAAGCCGAAGCAAAGAGGAAGCAGAAATTTCTTTCGATAAATAAAATAAACTGAAAAAATTAAAATCATTTTTTTATTTTGCTCTCATCCTGAATCGTTCGACAATTTATGTTTTTAGAGCTTTAAATGTTGCATAGTGATTCGTGTGATATGTGATATTTTTCCATAAGCTGAAAATGTGTCTTGCAAAAAAGAAATTCTTTAACTTTAACTTTTGTTTATTGTAGCAAAATTACATTTTTTTCTTAATTCAATTACACAATTTACAGAGATTGGTTATTAACTACCTTACTACTGCTAAGTTTTTAAACAATAAATGGAAATGTGGTACGAGAAAAGCTTGAAGGAAAAGCTACGACTGAAAACCTTCATTAAACTGCAAAAAAAAAAAATGGTATGTACGTACATGTACAACATGTAATAATATATAAACAAATATATAGTTTTCTAAATTGAGAAAGGGGGAAGGGGGGAGTTGTAGCCTGACAAAGTCTTTTTCAAGATAATCTTTTACACTTTGTGAGCTTATAACTTATTTATGATAAATAACTTAAAATAAAAATAAATAGTTTAAAATCAACAAATAAACATAAATCAGTCTTTAGAAAAATAAATTAGAAACGAAATCTATAACAAGGTAAAAATAAATAAGTGAATAAATAAATAAGTAAATAAATAAATAAATATATTAATTAATTAACAAATAAATAAATATATAATAATTAAATAAATAAATAAATGAATAAATAAATTAATAAGTTAATAAATTAATAAATAAATAAATAAATTAATAAATAAATAAATAAATAAATAAATAAATAATAAAGCGTAGTTAGAAAGATTAAGAAGATAATCTTGAAATTAAGATGTTGTCAGAAGTATTACAGGATGTATTGTATTTCTGCTTTAGTCTAAGTAATCTTTCAGAAACAATTTCCAAATTAGTGATTGAATGTAATTCAGCCGTTGAAAAACGCCAGGGTAAATTCAGCATCATTTTCAGAAGCTTATTTTGGGCTCTTTGTAGTCTACAAATATGGCTTTTCGCGCTGATGTCCCAAACGGGAGAGCCATAAAACATTATTGCTTGAAAAATTGTTTTAAAAATGATAAGTTTATTATCATTACTCAACTTTGATTTACGATTGATAAAAGGGTAAAGTATCTTTATTGTCAAATTAATTTTTTTGATAATTTCCTGAATGTGAAAACTAAACGTTAGTTTGCTATCTAAATGTACTCCAAGATATTTGACATTATTTTCCCATTCCGTTGTAGTTCCGTTAATATTAAGTCTGTTGCTTGGGAGGAAACATGCTTTTCTTTTCCGAGTGAAAAAATCGCTTTCGTCTTGCAAGCATTTATTTTGATCTTCCAATTATTAAAATATATTTGTACTTCATTTAAAGCAGATTGTAAATTGGTTTCTATTTCAAAACCAGTCAAATCTGAGCAATAGATACTTGTGTCATCAGCAAAAATAGCTGTTTCACAGTTAAGAAGACAAGGAAAATCAGACGTAAAAACATTGTACAAAATAGGACCCAGGACGGAACCTTGAGGAACACCAGAAAAACAAACAGACGTTTCAGACAGGACATTATTCACTGAAACAATAAGTTTTCTCGACGACAGAAAAGACTTGATAATTTTGATGATGTACATAGGAAAGTTATTTAACAGAAGTTTATGCAAAAGCCCGTTGTGCCAAACACAGTCAAATGCTTTTTCAATATCAAGTAATACCATACCCGTACTCTTGCCCGTAGCAAAATTACTTTTTATATGTTTAGTTATGCGGTGAATCTGGTGAACAGGACTATGGAATGGTCTGAAACCAAATTGTTCAGGAGGAAAAATACTTCTAGCGTTTATATGCGCCATCAATTTGTTTTTTATTAGTTTTTCAAAGCATTTGCTTAACGAACTAAGTAGGCTTATGGGTCTGTAGCTAGAAGGCGATCCGGAACTTTTTCCTGGTTTCAATAAAGGAATTACTTTCGGAACTTTCCATTCAGTTGGAAAATAACCAATTTTTAAACAGCAGTTAAAAAGGCTTTGTAACAATTTTATTGCCGATTCTGGAAGGTTTTTTAAATATAAGTTTCGAAGACTATCAAATCCTACAGACTTTCTAGTTCGTAGTTCTTGAAATACTGTTTTTATATCTTCAATTGTGATATACCCTTCCTCTGGGTTTATACTACTTGAATTGATTTTATCAATGGAAAGTGCGACCAAAGATTCTAACCTAGCATTTGTGTTAAAACTATTGTTATTACACTGGTTATCAGTAAATGACCGTGCTAGTGCATTTGCCTTATCGGCGCAAGATAAGAAAAAGTTATTTCCAACTTTCAAAGCTGGAATACGCACATTTCTCTTTTTAATTACCTTTACCATGTTCCAGAATGGTTTGGATGCTTTCTCAAGGCCCTGTAATTTTTGATTCCAAGTATTGTTTCTATGCATCGAAACTCTATCTTTGATGATTGCGTTCAGTATTACCATCTCATTATAATAACATCTATACCTAGTTCTGATCCACTTAGATCTGTAACTATTTCTTACTTTGATTAACTCTGTCAGATACCGAGGCAACTCATTTGAACTGTTTGGGTTAACGGATTTTTTGGGAACAGATAACTCAACACTTTCAGTTACTGTCTTTGTAAAAATAGTAACTGTTTCATCAATTTCAATTGAGCTGACATCGGCATTTAACAGACTTGGAACATTTCTCAATTTATTTCGAATTATGCTTTTGAAATTTTTCCAGTTTGCTTTTTTGAAATCAAGTGTTTCGTTTGTCTTATTCTGAGGTGATGAAAGAACATTTACTTCAACAGGCAAATGATCTGAACCTAATTCGTTTATAACCATTGGTTGATTGAATAGTCCTGGTATGTTTGTTAGAAACAAGTCTATAGTGGAAGGACTAGAACTACTATTTGCAGGATAGAAGGTAGGTTCAGGAGTAAATAAAATATTAAATGGATGTCTTGTGTTGAGGTTTTCGAGTATGTTTCCCCAAGCATTTGCTCTGAGACAGTTCCAATTCCTGTGCCTGCAGTTAAAGTCACCACCAATAAGAAAATTATCATTTAAACTAATAAGTTTCCTCAAGTCATTGCTGAAATCGAATCTCTTCTGAGGAGAGGCTGAACCACCGGCAAAATAAATAGAAAAGATTTTTAACTTTGATCCATTTTTAAAAAGAATCTCAATTCCAATATTTTGTATGATTTTAGTACTAACAAAAGGAAGAACTTTGTGTTGAATAGTTCTTCGAACTACTATGGCAACACCACCCCCCCTTCCCTCGTTTCTGTCTGAACGATAGCAAACAAATTCTCTGTTCGATAATCTGTCATTATGGTTAAGCCATGTTTCAGATACCAAACCAATGTCTACATTATATTTGCTTAAGAAAGCAAAAAATTCAATATATTTAAATCGAATGCAAAAAGAAATTCTTTTTTCCATGAATTGTTTTAAGTTCTTTGGATCGTGACCCTCATTTAGTAAATTTCTAAAGCTACAACGAGAGGGGTCCCCGTTTTGTTTTAAATAGAAACTGTCTATGTAAACTTGGAAAATGTATGTATTACAGTGAGAATATATCGATAATTCTCATTTTCAGATGCACAGATACCCATATCAAATAATGACTAAGTTAATGGTCAAGAGAGAAGCGCTTGGGCAGTTGTATTTTGACGGCAAGCTGGATTTCAAAGATTCTTTTCTTTTTAATCTATTTATTTTAATCTTTCGTACAACAACATTAACTTCTTTACTTTGAGCATTCTATTTTCAATCAAATAACATGCACAAGTATCAGGTCCGTCTTGGCATAAATTCTTTGTCCAAGGGCAGTTAACAAAATGACATCCATGTTTCGATGTGGTAGAGGATACGTTTCTATACATCTTCCAGAAGGATAAGCATCCTGTCAGATATTCATGATGTTCCTCCAGCAGCTCATGTTGATGTGCTTTCATAAAATCCAGGATCTCATCGAAAATGAACTTGATATTTATGTTGGACATTATTGTCTGCTATCTTGTCAATGTGTTACTAAGGTTCAGATGGATTTGCTCGAAGATTTATATCGGATTCGTCTCTAGTAATAATTTCAGTTTTAGCTGTCAATGGCATTTACAAAAAAAAAAAAAAAAGTGTTTCTCTAATTTCTCGACTTCAACGGGAATACATTGTGTATGTAGTTCGTATGATTCGTCAAGACAATTCTTTATAGAAACGTCACTATTGCCTTTGGTTGCTTAAGGTTTTGAAGTTGTTTAAAATCTAAATTTTGAACTGCTCTGATCTGCTCTGTTAACTGGGCTGATCTGCTTTTGAACAGCTCTGATCTGCTCTGTTAACTGGTTTGATCTGCTTTTGAACTGCTCTGATCTGCTTTTGAATGTGAGCTGAACGCTGTACACTATTATGAACCACTCTCATAGAGCAATGCAATACGAATGCTGTACGCAGCTGTAGTTATAAGATTTTCTATAGTTTCAGGAAGTAATCAAAACCTTTCCTGTAGCCACCACTGTTAAAAGGGCTGTCCTTGTCAATAACCAAAAATCCGTATCTAGTTTTCCAACATTCCTTACATAATTTTTGAAACATTTGATATGTCATATCAGAATTAACATGATCATTTTAAATGTGTTTAAGATTCATATCATCTTGTTTGTAAGCAATTATAAAATTAGCGTTGTCTCGTATTAAATGTTACGGAATTCTTGTGTATGTGGCACAAATAAAAACTATAGATATGAAGATGTCGACCAATACTAAATCTAAAAATTTACACATAAAACGTAGGCAAACATCGTTCTCGAATTCAGTTCTTATTTCCAAATCAAAACTGTACTACAATGATGTCTAATATCAATATATGTCTTATTTTAAGTAGAATGTCCAGTTAAGTCAATATCAACATGATATGCTTGAGGAGCATTATGAAGAGTTTCTTGGAAATATTTCTATCTTAAGTAATTTTAAGGACGTTGACAATGATATTTCGATTTACGGATGTCATTTTACAAACTATATTTGGTCTTCAAATGCATGCCAAATGGCACCAGATACTTGTGCGTGTATTATGATTGAGGATCATGTAAGCAGAGTACAAAAGATTATGAGTTTATATAAAAGATTGAAATAAATACAATTATATAAAAACAACACACACAAAAAGTTTTTGTTTAAGAACTTCACAGCTCGGCACGAAAGTTTTTCAATCGGCGAATGGTTGCTATCAAAGCCATAAATGATTTATGACAACTGACATAGTTGAAATCATCTCATACTACGGTTTAATGACCTTTATCGATGCATTTTCAAAATTTGCGTGGGCGATTCCTTTAGGAAATAAGACAGCGTCATCTGTTACAGAGGCAATGAAAACGATTTTTATAAAAATTCTCACGACATCCCAAAAAACATGCAAACCGAAGATGGAAAAAAAGAGTTTTTCAGTAAGACGTTTTATATTTTGACGAAATTCCATAAAATAAATCATTATTCAACATTCAGTTCATTTAAGGCATCAATTGTAGTTTTCTGTAACCGTAACGTTGACTCTGAGAAAAGATTTACAATAGCTCTAAAAGGCTTACCATATAGCACCAGGAGTAGTAAGCGAGATTTCAGCGTGTGAGCGCCCAGCTGATCTATCGAATGCTCAACAGCTTAACACCGCTTGTAGCTTGTTTTGTTTTTCTAACTAATACGATCTTCACTTCTTGTTGATTCGATTTTCGTCTAGCAAACTCACAGCCTCATTGACTGCATATATATTTGTTTATGCTCAAGTAATCTTTCTAAGGGTTCAATGACCATATTTTCTATAATAGATATATTGATCCTTGTTTTTGGTAACATACTAGCAAACCCGGCGAAATCCGTTTCGTCACCAGATGGCTTCGTTTTTGTAACATTAAACTCATGGTAACTATAAACCTCACGGAGCCAGAGACCTTTCCAACGAATGCAAAACCGTGGATCTGATCAAAATAGCGCCAGGAAAGAAAACCCGTCTTATTTTTATATTATAGATAGATATAACTCCCACAAACAAATAGTATAAGTACACCCTTGATTGTTTGAAATCGGATCAAAAAGCAGATCAAACCAGTTAACAGAGCAGATCAGAGCAGTTCAAAAGCAGATCAGCCCAGTTAACAGAGCAGATCAGAGCAGTTCAAAATTTAGATTTTAAACAACTTCAAAACCTTAAGCAACCAAAGGCAATAGTGACGTTTCTATAAAGAATTGTCTTGACGAATCATACGAACTACATACACAATGTATTCCCGTTGAAGTCGAGAAATTAGAGAAACACTTTTTTTTTTTTTTTGTAAATGCCATTAGCCCTGTTCACACTGTACAATTAGTTGGACAAACCTAGGTTGGACAAACCAATGCTTGATAGTGTGAACTCTTCATACGACCGCTTGTCCAATTTGTTGGATGGTTTTCAAAAAATTTTGAAAATCTAGAAGTTGGATGGAGTGGAAGGGTATGTGACATAAAGTAGGACGACAAGCTTGATAGGTGTGAACGAAAACTACATCAGACCATCCAACTTCCATCAAACGAAGTCTGTCCAACTAATTGTACAGTGTGAACTGGGCTATTGACAGCTAAAAATGAAATTATTACTAGAGACGAATCCGATATAAATCTTCGAGCAAATCCATCTGAACCTTAGTAACACATTGACAAGATAGCAGACAATAATGTCCAACATAAATATCAAGTTCATTTTCGATGAGATCCTGGATTTTATGAAAGCACATCAACATGAGCTGCTGGAGGAACATCATGAATATCTGACAGGATGCTTATCCTTCTTGAAGATGTATAGAAACGTATCCTCTACCACATCGAAACATGGATGTCATTTTGTTAACTGCCCTTGGTCAAAGAATTTATGCCAAGACGGACCTGATACTTGTGCATGTTATTTGATTGAAAATAGAATGCTCAAAGTAAAGAAGTTAATGTTGTTGTACGAAAGATTAAAATAAATAGATTAAAAAGAAAAGAATCTTTGAAATCCAGCTTGCCGTCAAAATACAACTGCCCAAGCGCTTCTCTCTTGACCATTAACTTAGTCATTATTTGATATAGGTATCTGTGCATCTGAAAATGAGAATTATCGATATATTCTCACTGTAATACATACATTTTCCAAGTTTACATAGACAGCTTCTATTTAAAACAAAACGGGGACCCCTCTCGTTGCGGCTTTAGAAATTTACTAAATGAGGGTCACGATCCAAAGAACTTAAAACAATTCATGGAAAAAAGAACTTCTTTTTTGCAAGACACATTTTAAGCTTATGGAAAAATATCACACGAATCACTATGCAACATTTAAAGCTCTAAGAACATAAATTGTCGAACGATTCAGGATGAGAGCAAAATAAAAAAATAATTTTAATTTTTTCAGTTTATTTTATTTATTGAAAGAAATTTCTGCTTCCTCTTTGCTTCGGCTTTTGATTAAAGATGATTTGGTCCAAAATTTCAATTGTTTGTTGTTGTTGCGGCTGCTGTTGTTGCTGAGGCTGTTGATGTTGCTGAGACTGTTGCTGATATTGTTGCTGTTCTTATTGGTCATGCTGATGCTGTTGTTGTGGCTCTTGCTCTTGCTCCTTTAAATGGAAGTCGACTTCCACAGACATCTCGCCATAAGACCCCACTACCTCCAAGCAGCAGCGGTCAAGATCGTTTATGTCGCTGTCGTCTAGCTGTCTATTGCACCTTTTGGGGAGGAATACCTAAAAAAAGAAAATTGTAAAATGGCATATGATTTAATTCTTTACTTTTACTTTACCTTATACTCCTTCAACTCCAACATTATCTGCTCCCCGTATTTTGTGTTAATCTTCTTCGCCTTTAGGATCGGGTATTTTTCCCGATGGATGAGCTTCGACAAGCTCAATATTGGCTTAGAACCAAACCCAGACGGCGATGATTTTACTGTTTTTTAATTTTGTTAATGAACGACATTTTTATAAATTTTTGGAAGATCGTATGATTTTTCAAAGTAAAACTGAATAGAAAACTCAGAGAACACTTGCTTTTATAGTATAGAGTCTTTGGGGATGCAACAATATATTGGTTATTGGTACTTGGTATAAAAAAAAAGAGACAAAATGACATTCATGAATTGAAAACAAATATCTCATAGCTTATGTATTAGTTCTGACTACCTCAACCGGTAACGACGGTAACTGGCAATTCTAACAACTTTCATTGTTAAAGGTCAAATGATCACAAAAAAAATTTGCGACGGCTGTGAGGATGGATTGTTTTGAACCTTTGAACAAACCTTTGGATTATTGTTTTGCTGCTGGTGATGTGGATACAAATATGCTCGTGACACAGACTCCATCGACGTCTTCTTTAACTCCACTTCATCAACCAATGAAAGACATACCACAAATACAGCAACAACAACCTCAACTAGCGACCATTGATCATGTGTACTCATATGCATATTACGAGCCAGGTGCTGTCAAATTTCATACAAACATTCCTAACAAGGACAGGCTTTTACCAATACTGCCAACTCCTTCTTCATCAGAGAGTGTATGGAGGAATTCCATTCCAACTCTGCAGCAACAACATCAACAACAACAACCTCAGCGAGTGATCATCGATCATGCCTACTCATATGCATACTACGAGGTAGGTGATGTCAAATGCTGTACAAACATTCCTTACTACAAGGACAGGCTTTTGCCAATACTGCCAGTTCCTGGTCCATCAAAGAGTGTACCGAGGAATTCCTTTCCACCTCGGTCAGCAAAGAGCTTCCGTTCGAAAACACTTTATGCAGTTGATTCATCTGAAGATCGAAATGAATACATCACCAGATATAGCCCCACTGAAAATCATTACGAAGAAGTCGATGAACAAAAAACTCGCAAAGTCTTATCACACAATCTAATAGGTTCAGTTAATACTGATGCTGTCGAAGAAGAGCGACGACGTGTCCAGGATAACCATTTTCGAGTACTTGACGAATTAAACTTGTCATTAGAAGCACTGATCATGCCACTAATATCACCCTGGTCAAGAGAAATGAGGCAACAAAATATGGTAGAAACCTAAAAAGAAACTACTGTTATGACAATAGCTGAAACCGAATAATTAAAAAGGCTAAAGAAAATTTGTGTTAAGTTTTTTATTTCAAAAAGTTTTTAATGGGATAATATGTGAGCCTCCTGTGGTATTTGTGGTATGTCGTCTTTGAATCCAAGCTCAATAGCTCGGATATTTAAAGCTAAAATAATATGCGCGATGGTCTGCGCACTCCCCAATGTACCAGTCCGTTTTCCGTCCTGGATTTCAAAGCGCAAAGCTTCCTGCAACTCCTTAAGCTCCCAGCACGCGGCAGAGAACTCCTCCATGTATATTGAAAAAATATTAAATATATTCTCAATGTTGCTGGCTCTTTTGTTCAAAAATAATCTGAACAGAAAACTCAGAGAACACTTGCTTTTATAGGTAGTAGAAACTCAGAGAACATTTGCTTTTATAGGTAGTAGAAACTCTAGGGGGATGCAATATATTGGTTATTGGTGCCACTGATTTATAAAAGAAAAAAGAGCCAACATCACATTCAAGAATTGAAAACAAATTATTCCATAGCTTATCTATAAGTTCTAACTAAAATTAATAAAAACCATCCACAACCACCAATACCGGATGTGACAAATCAATCCCAAACCTTCAAATCTTGCCAGCAAAATTAAAAATTCAGAACAAAACATGGGTCGCATCCTTACTTTACAGTATAGCTATGCACAATCAATTTTCGGATGTGACGAAATGCATTAAGTACAAGATATGTTTCAAAACAAAACAAATATCGGACGAGGCCAAATTCTCTATTTTACATAAAAAAAAACCCAACCACCACCAATTGTCAATGAAATCTATAGTACAAAAGGAAACCTATACATTTATTTCATTTCGTCTTCTGCACATATAGTTTCTAACCTTCACATTCTGTCTGTCATATCAATGCATCGATATTCACAAAAAAGCAGAAAAACAATGTACGATTGCATTTTCATCATCTCATCATCATCATCTTTCCTTACAATGTGTATTACTTTATTACGACTTGCTCATACACAATCTATGCCCAACCATATATCGAACGTGATAAAATTCTCTATCGTCAAGTATTAACAAATTACCAAAATCTCTCATCCTCGTTCTAAGATCTATCAACGGATCGTATGTATGTATTGTTTAAAATACACACAGCTTAAATTTTTTTCTTTACCAATTGTCCACGTGCCTCTAGACGCTTTTATTATCCTTTGTTCAACGCCGACAACCTTATAATAATTCCTTTCAAGAAAAAACCATCCTTACTCTTTGGCATAGAGTAAAACATACCAAAGACCAATCATGCTAAGGTGTAAAATGTTACACACAAATATCGAATGAGACCAAATTGCAAGAAAAAAAACCCAACCATCACCAACCGCCAGTGAAATCTAATACAAAAAAAAAACCTATTCGTTTGTTTCACTTCGTTTTGTGCACATAAAATATCTAAGTTTCAAATTCTAGCTGTCATATCAATCCATCGATATTCACAACAAAAAAAAAAAAAGTCAACGTGCCTCTATTTTGCTATCATCATCTTTCCTCACAATGAGTATTGGTTTATTTTACCTTCCTGTGCTACACAGATACTCGATTTTAACATTGATCATGGATTTTGTCGCTAAGCGATCGCTATTCGAACATGGGTCACATCTCACATCCTTACCCTACGGTATAGAGTAAAACATCCACATGACAACGACCTTTCATGCTAAGCTGTAAAACGACTTGCTCATACACAATCTATGCCCAACGAAATATCGGACGTGACCAAATTCTCTAGCGTACAGCCAAAACCAAAAAAAAAACATTCCTATTACCCTCACCTACCGGCGCACAAATTCCAAACTTATAAAAAAAAAAATTAACCACTTCCGAGCGCCAGCGAAATCTAAAACAAAAAACCATAAAAAATAGGTACTCAATAGAAACCATCTTCCCCTTTATTGTCTCTATTTTCTTATCTCATATCACAATCTCAGTCCTACCTATTCCTATATCTATCAACAAACTACCGAAATTTCACACCCCCGTTCTAAGATCTATCAACAGATCGTGTCTATTCTTCGCACACACACAACATTACTTTTCATTTTTTCTTTACTCTCATCCCATCGTAAGGACCTTCAACCTACGTGACTCTAAACGCTATTATCTCCCTTTGATCAGACCGACGGCACCCTTTTGGCTCGCTCAGAAAATTCCCAGGCCCAAGTATCCCTTATCCTACTGATACACTTGATGTTCTTCAGCTATGTTGATCTGCCTGTACATTTTCTCGATGTCTGCCGTAACTACATATTTCCATTGCCTCCATTTGATGATGATGTCAAAGATATCGTTTTGTAGTCTAGGGCCAATCATCATTGCGTCATTAAGGCTGTACCCGTTGGACGTCTTCGCTGAGGCATCGAATACAACTCTTGTTTTTGTTGTCAGGCTTGTATCTTTCACAATTGCATGGTGCGGTAGATAGTATTTGCCCATATTTTTGTGTTGTTTGTCTACATTGACCATATGGCCCAGGTTATTCTCGCATAAATTGTATTTAGTCGATTTTTATTTTGTTATTAATCTTTTTCTCAAGCTGTAAGAATCTAGCTAAAGCTTGTTTTCTAGATTCTCCAAGCTCTATATCTGTTCTTAGTGGCAACATAACTACATATCTGCCATTCGTATCTCTTGTTGTTGTTTCTGCAAATGCTTGCATGCAGATGTCGTTTTCTGATATTTCATTATCTTTTTCTATTTCTTCTATCTCCCGGAACTTCTCCATTGATGACGTAACCGCTAACATGAATTTGCCCATTGTCGTTTCTGTTGTAGTGAGACGGAAACTATCCACCCGAAAATCGTATTTTGTCCCACGATGCCGTTGTGCTTCCTAGCTCCTTCTTCAATTAACTTTGGATATAAGTCACTTCCGATGATAATGTCAATACGATCTTTTGTATTCAGGTTTGGATCTGCCAGAATATAGTTTTCCCACTAATTTTTATTAAATTCAAATGGGTAATACCAAAAACTCTGCTTGCGTTTTGTTGTTGCTCATAAATCTTGGTCTTATCTCTAAATACACTCTTGATTTTGATGTACCTACTGCTGCATCTGAGAGTCCAGTTAATTCTGTACTTATTCTTTGCCTTGGCAAGGAGAGGACCTGCGCTGCTTCCTCAGATATCATTGATATTTGAGAACCTTGATCAATCAATGCCCGAAATAGACATGTTTCACCATTTGACGATTTGGCTGATATCTGTGCTGTAGCTAATATTACCATTGGATTGTCTTTCTTTTTTACCATAAGGGAAGATAATGATTTCTCTTTTTTATTGTTGTTGTCTGAGGGGTTAAATTTTTTGTATTGATTTCCATCGACCTTTTTTTTCGTTTGGTAGTTTTCGTTGTGTAGTAGTGTTGTGTGATTTATTACACTTCTTACATTTTATTTGAGAGAAACATTTGGTTTCTGCACTGTGTTTAAGACATATACTGCATATTTGCTTATTGCGTATACATATATGCTAATCGATTGGGTATCTCGGTGTTTAAGAATTTCTCACAATAATAAATTTGATAACCACTCTGCTTACAGAATTCACAGTTCCACTCCCTTCTGTCTGATTGGAAATTTCCACTTTGTTTTTTGTATTCTTTGCTTCGAGTCATTGTTTGTTGTTGAGATTCAAGGATTTGAAATAATTGCTCAAGAAAGTCCATAACATCCTCCAGTTTTTGTATTTGGTTTGGTTTTTTGATGTGTTGCTCATATAATTGTAAGCCCTCCTTGTCAAATTTTCGAAGAAGTAGGTGAGCAAATATTTCATCGTTTTCATTCTTATCTTTGCCTATTGTCGTTGTGATGATGTAAATACATTACTTTGCTGCATCGTGAAGCTTTTTAACACTAGAAGGTGATGTAGCATTGGCATGTCCAGTAAGTAATTCAATTGTGTGGAGAAATTGATTCTTTTATTTTCGTACCTTCTGACGAGAGTCTTCCATGCTTCATTATAGTTTGCCGACGATCCTTGTATGAGGCTAGCAATTGAAGTTCGAGCTTCGCCGGTTATACATGATCGCAAGTAATTTAATTTCACAGAATCTGGCACATTATTCTTATTGTGAACCAAATCTATGAACAGGTCGGAAAATATCTTCCACTCTGCAATTTTTCCATCGAATTTAGGCAGTTCAATTTTAGGACTTTTTGTTAATACATTTGCATATGGATCAGAATTTATGCTTTCATGTTTTTCTTCCAACTTGGAAAGAAGTAATTTCACATCTTCTTCCAACTCGATCATATAATTTTCTTCTCTGAATGCCTCTTCTTGTAATGGATCCATCTTAGACAGCTCAACTTGCAGTCGGTCATTCCATCGCATCGTTTCAATTTTCCAATCCATATGTTTTTGGTATGAGGATGGGAAATTGACTCTAGTTTCGCCTCGTCTATCGTTTTTTTTTAAGCTCTCCATTATTGTACGTATTTTCGTTATATCTATATGAGTTTCGTGATTTTTTATTGTTTTCATCATGATCTCATTCATTTGTTTTTCCTGCAAGTCTAGTCCAGTGGCTAGCTGCTGATTAACAGTTCTTAGTTCTGCTATTTTGCTGGATAACATTGCATCGCTTGTGCCTTGTTCTACACTGTCCAAATCTTTGTGTTTCAGCAAATTTTTAACTTTCTGAAAGTAGTTCTCTGCTCCTTTCATCCATTGTTCCTTAAAATAGGGAACCTCAATAACACCAAGCTTATGAAGTAGCTTGTCATTTTCCTTGAATGCTTGAAGATTCTTTTCAGCATAGACAAGAATACACTTTCTCCTTCTTTCAAAAACTTTTCAAGGTTTTTTAATACTTCAACCTGTTTTTCAATTATTTTTAAATTGAATTTGTTGTTTTTTTTTTTTATTATGGTATCTGTTTATCTTTTTTTTTTTTTTTTTCACTTGGCAGTATTTTAGCTCTGACAACGCTTTTTCACTGTATAGATTCTCTTTTTTTTTATTTGTCAGTATTTGAAGCTCTAACAACGCTAATTTTCACTTTATCAGTATTTGTAGCTCTGATAACGCTAAATTTTCACTTGTTAATAGTTTTCCTTTTCCCCCAAATCTGCGCAAAGATCCACCGAATAGAGTAAAGTAGTTCATTTTGGTTTTGGTATCTTTTCCTCCCTTCTTCAATTTTCGAAATGTTGTAACAGAGAATTTTATCCTTCTCCTGACTCAGTAGAATATATAGTAGAGTAACTGGGAAAATGCCCAGAAGTATTATTTTCAACTTTCGGGAACTTACATTTTTCTCGACATGTTTTATGGGAGGGGTCTGATCTCGACTAATGAGCTGGATAAGTTTTGGGAACAAACCCCCAACAACTTTTTCAGTTCAATGTGACTGGAAAATTGTGCGAGTGAAAGTTCTCGCTGGAATTCGAAAACGGAGGTGCTTGTCAGCCATAAGGCTGCATGTGCTAGAAAGCCGTGACAGAAAACCTCGAGACACGATTGGCCGATTGTATGAATGTGTGGGGGTGTTTGAAAGTCGAGAAAGGACAAATTGACAAGATCAACGACTTCTTGGTTGACCTAGTTAGCAAGTGTGTAACGAAATTGACCTTGGCCCCTCTCTTCCCTAGTAGACCACCCTTACAACCCCATGGCTACAGGCACATGAGGCTGATCCGGGCAGCAGGAAAGAGAGGGGTGTCCAGGGTCAATTTCGTTACAGGTGGCGCCCAACGTGGGGCCCGATAGTCTTGTCTTTTTCATCTTTGTGGGATATTTTTTGAACTAAAGCATTTTATAATGTAGACACAAGTAGTTTTTGGTCTTGGATTCAAGCTTTCGGGAAATAACAAAACGTAATGAATTTTTTTTCGGGTTGCTATCGTCCGGTAAATGGGAACGTAACTCTCGGTTTACGCAGTTGCGTATATGCAAACAGAAAGAATAAAATCAAAACAGGAAAGTTTGATTGAGTGCTAAAGCCTAAGTTAGAGGTAATTTCTTCCGCTGTAGTAGTTTAGTATGTCAGTAAAACATTTTTGATTCACCGAAGGAGGTTGATGCTGGTCTGCGGGTTCGGCGTTAAAGCTGCGAAGTATTGCCAGCATCAATATAAACGAATCCAAGGCCGAAGCATTGCTTTGTGGATGCAGTATTTGTTTTGGTTCATTACCAAAATAGGTGCCAGTAGGGGCCCTGCCGCGAACCCTGTCCTTATCCACACATCCAGCGTGCCTCTAATTTAAAACAAAAGAAAGGAAACAAAAAACAGAACGAAACATACACAAAACCATATACGTACACATAGATTTGAAGTTTTAGTAGCGAATTTCAGAAAAAAAAAAAACAAATCAAGTAAAATTTGAAGTAATTGAGAAAAAAAAGCTTTTATTATTAGAATTAAATTTCTTTCTAAGCCTTTTTAGCTTTAGTTTTGCAAACCATTTGGGGCTTTCATTTATAAAAGCTATAGAAAACTCAAATAATTATGCGTGGTAGGAAAAAGGCCTACAAGCCCAATACAAGTCTGCGAGGCCGAGTCCTTAGGTCACACCTGTTCAGTGACTCTTTTGGAGACCTTGACGAGGTGAATAATACGTCCGATTCTCCAAACAACACGAATCCACCCGAGGAAGGAGCTGCGTCATTGTTGGCTCAAGAAGATGCACCTAGAACAACTCGAAGATCCCAGTCAGGGCTACCGGTTCTTACACCACGAGAACGGGAATCATTAGGTGAAAGCGGAGAACAACTGTCTAGCTACATTCAGGGAGTTGTCACCGCTGCTGTTGGTGCGAGTCGGGCCGAGGATTTTAGGTTCTTCACGGGTGAGCTAGAACGAACCAGAAGCGCTATGCGGGAAGAAATAGCGAGCATTGTTCGAGAGACGATATTGGCAACAATATTATAAAGGGTGGTCTACTAGGGAAGAGAGGGGCCAAGGTCAATTTCGTTACAGGTGGCGCCCCACGTTGGGCGCCCCACGTTGGGCGCCACCTGTAACGAAATTGACCTTGGACCCTCTCTTCCCTAGTAGACCACCCTTACAACCCCATGGCTACAGGCACATGAGGCTGATCCGGGCAGCAGGAAAGAGAGGGGTGTCCAGGGTCAATTTCGTTACAGGTGGCGCCCAACGTGGGGCCCGATAGTCTTGTCTTTTTCATCTTTGTGGGATATTTTTTGAACTAAAGCATTTTATAATGTAGACACAAGTAGTTTTTGGTCTTGGATTCAAGATTTCGGGAAATAACAAAACGTAATGAATTTTTTTTCGGGTTGCTATCGTCCGGTAAATGGGAACGTAACTCTCGGTTTACGCAGTTGCGTATATGCAAACAGAAAGAATAAAATCAAAACAGGAAAGTTTGATTGAGTGCTAAAGCCTAAGTTAGAGGTAATTTCTTCCGCTGTAGTAGTTTAGTATGTCAGTAAAACATTTTTGATTCACCGAAGGAGTTTGATGCTGGTCTGCGGGTTCGGCGTTAAAGCTGCGAAGTATTGCCAGCATCAATATAAACGAATCCAAGGCCGAAGCATTGCTTTGTGGTTGCAGTATTTGTTTTGGTTCATTACCAAAATAGGTGCCAGTAGGGGCCCTGCCGCGAACCCTGTCCTTATCCACACATCCAGCGTGCCTCTAATTTAAAACAAAAGAAAGGAAACAAAAAACAGAACGAAACATACACAAAACCATATACGTACACATAGATTTGAAGTTTTAGTAGCGAATTTCAGAAAAAAAAAACAAATCAAGTAAAATTTGAAGTAATTGAGAAAAAAAAACTTTTATTATTAGAATTAAATTTCTTTCTAAGCCTTTTTAGCTTTAGTTTTGCAAACCATTTGGGGCTTTCATTTATAAAAGCTATAGAAAACTCAAATAATTATGCGTGGTAGGAAAAAGGCCTACAAGCCCAATACAAGTCTGCGAGGCCGAGTCCTTAGGTCACACCTGTTCAGTGACTCTTTTGGAGACCTTGACGAGGTGAATAATACGTCCGATTCTCCAAACAACACGAATCCACCCGAGGAAGGAGCTGCGTCATTGTTGGCTCAAGAAGATGCTCCTAGAACAACTCGAAGATCCCAGTCAGGGCTACCGGTTCTTACACCACGAGAACGGGAATCATTAGGTGAAAGCGGAGAACAACTGTCTAGTTGTCGCCGCTGCTGTTGGTGCGAGTCGGGTCGAGGATTTTTGGTTCTTCACGGGTGAGCTAGAACGAACCAGAAGCGCTATGCGGGAAGAAATAGCGAGCATTGTTCGAGAGACGATATTGGCAACAAGTGGTTTATTTTGCGCTTTTAAAATTGTTTTTGAAGAGAAAATAGAAAGTTTAAGTGAAAGTTGGAGATATTTTAAAATTAGCTTTTTAGAGTAATTTGTTCAAATTGTTAGAAAAAAGCGTTAGAGTCAGTGGAAGGATTAAAATTGAGAAAGGAGAAGATAACGTTAGACGGATGGAACATAGGAAATTTGAAGGAGGAAGGAGTAGCTGGAAAAAAAGATAAGTAGAGTTTTATAGTTTTGCAAGTGTTGTCAAATATAGTTTCGATTGATCTTTGCAATCGAAATTCTCAAAAGTGTAAGACACGCGACCCTTTTTAATTCTTATTGATTGTTCTTTTCGGGAAAGAACAATTAACGTTTCATTTTTCCGGTTGTTTCATTTGTTTACATTTAAAACGGTTCGCCTAACCGTCCACCATTGTAATATTTGACTGTCGAAAAGATTTGGGTTATTAATCTCACTTTTTGTAAGGTTTTCCCAACAAGTAAACAAAATAAATAGCTTTAAATCCCTCTTGGGAATTTAATTGAATTGTTTTTATTCGGTTCTTACTATTTGAGACTCGATTCTTGGTTTGGAAATTTCACCTAAAAATTTCCTGGCGCACACTTTTTCCAGTACACCCGGTACTGTGAAAATACTTTTATCATCTTTTTACTATTAAATTAATCGGTTCTTTTAATTGCGATCGATCGTTTTATTCGCGCTACGCTACCATTTTTTTGTTTACGAACCCAACCCTACTGAGTTTAGCCGTGGTGTCAGCAGCCTACCTGCTGAGTGTTACACTATTTAGTTTATCAGCGCGTTTGACATTTCGTCTGTTTACCTCGCGGCGCACCGGTTGTGCATATTCTCATAATCGTTTTTAATTTCGTTTATTTTATTAATTGTTTACTTTTTAATTAGATTCGGATAATCCAAACGCGTTAATAGTTTCGATTCATCATAAAGTTAATTTATCACGAAAAAAAGTGTAATAAGCATTCCCTCAAAAAAAAAAAAAACCAAACCCCAATCCCTTGGACCGTTGAGACTGAGAAGTCATTTGAAGAATGCAAAAGCAAGCTAGCTGATCTAACTCTCCTTGCCTACCCATCTCCAGTTGCACCAATGATTCTTACCACTGACGCTTCGTCCACTTCATTTGGAGGCCAGCTTCAACAGTGTGTCAATGACATCTGGCAACCACTAGGTTTCTTCAGCAGGAAACTCAGTCCCACGGAGAAGCGCTATAGCACTTACGACCGTGAGTTATTAGCCATTTTCTCATCTATTAAATTCTTTCAGCACCTCTTAGACTGCAGAAACTTCGTCATTCACACTGACCACAAGCCACTGGTTTACGCGCAAAAGTTTTACAAGCGAATGCTAAACAAGGCTTCTGATCGTCAACTTCGTCAGCTGGATTTCATCTCCACTTTCTCCACAGACATCAGGTACGTCAAAGGTAATGACAACATCGTGGCGGATGCTCTCTCTCGCATCTACGCCATCAAGATGCCCACTGAATTGAGTCCTGAAAAAATTCGGGATGAACAGGTCAACGACGAGATCTTACCACACCTTATACAGGGGACCACTTCTCTTCAACTCCAAGAATTTTAGGTCAAACCAGGTATCCACATCTTCTGTGACATCACCACGGGTACAGCCAAGCCCTACATACCAGTCAACCTGAGAAAAACCGCTTTCAACGTCATTCATAGCCCCGCCCATCCGAGTGGCAGAACCACGTCGAAACAACTCAGAGAAAAATGTGTCTGACCCGGAATTCGCAAAGACGCAGTCCAATGGTCCCGAGAATGTCTCGCCTGTCAACAATCCAAGGTTCACCGTCATACCAAAGTCCAACCCAACCATATCGCAGTTCCAGGTTCAATCACATACATGTGGATATCATCCACCTACCTAATGTTCGTGGTTATCAATACTGCCTAACCATGATCAATCGTTTCTCCAGGTGGCCTGAAGCAGTTCCTATGCAAAACACGACTGCAGATACTGTTGCTAACGAATTTTTCAACCACTGGATCTCTCGCTTCGGCTCACCGATCACCATCACCTCAGATCAAGGTACACAATTTGTGTCCTCTCTTTTCCAGGCCCTTACTCATCTCGTTGGCACGCAAAAAATTAGAACTACAGCATACCATCCGCAGTCCAACGGGATCGTTGAACTTATGCACAGGACATTGAAAGCTGCTTTAATGTGTTCACCAAGACCCTGTTTAGATATACTACCTACGGTACTACTTGATCTTGATCAAGATCTCCAGGCCAGTCCTGCTGAAATACTAGGTACGTGCTTACGAATTCCCGGAGAATTTTTTGTTTCTGCAGATCTCTCATCGGACCCTAAGATCTTCCTCGAGAAACATCGCGAATATGCAAGTTGAGGGAATATGGAATTTTAAGTAATTATTATTATTATTATTATTAATTAAAATTCCATACTTTCTTAACTTAAAAGCTCAATATCTCAATAAATATCAATGTTAGCATGATGATTTTTGAAATATTTTTGTAGAAAAATAAATTTTCTACAAGTTCATCGAAAACATTTCTTTTGTAGCTATTGTCATTTACGAGATAGGGGCAAAAAAACAAGAATTTTACGAAAAAACTCTGTTTGGTGACCCATACAACTTCGCAGGTGTGAGTTACGACTTCACCACAATGAACAATTTTGTAGAGCATTTAATTTTAAAGAAAACCTATTAATGTCCTAGACTATACCATAAAATGCCTCTGAACTGTAGAATTTTTAAGATAAGAAGTTAATGTTTACGTGTATTTTATATGGAAAATCTGTAGCATGCAGGACCCAAAAAATTGCAGCGGATTGGCACGCTTGCAGCGCTCAGGCGTTAGCTCGCCGTGGCCGTGGGGTGGGATCTTGCTGCATGTAGGTAACCCTGCGCTATCAAAATTTTCGTGCCGAAAATAATTTAAAAATAATAATAGGGTGGCGCAACAGAGCGAGAAGCCCCTGGGCCTAGCACATATCTCACAACCATGCCTTGTGAGGGAATGGAAGGGACCTACAATTTTCTGCCGGTTCCGAACGGCTAATCGAGAAAGCGCTTTTCATGGCTATGAATACTAACGGAGGACTTGCCAATTCCTCGCGAAAGGCGATACCCGTGGAAAAAGCATTTTTGCCTCTGTTGGGATTCGAACTCGAGCCTCTGGATTAACAGGCGGACATGCTATCCATCACACCACGGGTACCACAAAAAAAATAATTTAAAGAAAAGCAAAAAAAATAAAGTCTTTCACCTTACATACCAAAAGGTAGAACAATAACAAAAAGAAAGAAATGCCCGAAAGAAAAATTAGTTTAGCGTATAGAAGAAATAAATAGATAGGCCTATACAGAGAACAAAACTTTAAGAGTTATTAATAGAATTGGATGAACCCTTTTTTGAAACACTATTACCACTTTGTCTCTAGAGATCGATGATGTTGAGATCTCTGGATGAACCCTCCCGTAGTAAACAACTACCTGTCTTTTTCTCCATGACTACCCCTTCATCTCTTTTTTGTTGGAGTAGCCCCAAATCTGCATCTTCTCTTCTTGTCGATCACAACAACATCATCTCAACGATTATGTCAGATTTTAGTTCAGATTAAAATTCATGTTTATTTCCATGCTTAGGTAGGATAGACATATACTTATTAAATGAAAAGATTAGTAAAGTTTTTAACTTTTTGTAATTATGCACGTTCACCACGGATGCGTCTAGCCAATTGAATGTCCTTTGGCATAACTGTAACACGCTTAGCATGAATTGCACACAAATTTGTATCTTCGAAAAGACCCACTAAATATGCTTCACTTGCTTCTTGAAGTGCCATTACAGCTGAGCTCTGGAGACGCAAATCAGTTTTAAAGTCCTGAGCAATTTCACGAACCAATCTTTGGAAAGGCAATTTACGAATCAACAGCTCAGTACTTTTTTGATAACGACGAATTTCACGAAGAGCTTATTATGAAATTTATGAGAGACGACTTTTCATGAAAGTTGATATAGTTTCATTGAATTCAGTATGATTATTGTGATGATGCATGAAAGTTTAAGTTTATTAGCGTTAAAATTTTTCAAATTATTATTTAATTAATAATAATATTTATGTAAAAGTAATAGAGCAAAATTTTAATAGGCTTTAAACCACAAAAAAGAATGTATATATTTCTATTTCAAACTCAAGAAATTGTTTTTTTGAGGTTTGTTCGATACTAGCATTTTTGGTCATCCACTTAAACAACAGCTAGATAGACACAGAAATTGTATAAGCAATTATAGGTTTTTTTTTTTTTTTTTTTTGTAGTTCTGTGTGGTAAGATATTACCTTTTCTCGGGTTTTTGCCACGTTCTTCAAAATTTCGAGGTAATTCTTTTTCAAATTACTCTGCAGTCTTAATACTAAATACTTAATGGAAGACTAAATAATTGTTTCACCGGACAATCTGCACTACTTTATATGAGCTTTAAAAAAAAAATTCTTGCGATGTTACACAGAAACTTAGATTCTTACTTTTACACTTACATTAGAGAAAACGTGCGTATGCTTCAACCTCTGATGAAAGTTGATTTCAGAAAGAATGAGAATATGGTTATGATCGAACTTCCTACTTCGCTTCTTCGAAGCTTGAAATTATTCGAAGTTCGACTTACATGAATTTAATAATTCTGTGCGCAAATTCTAAGTGTACATACTTCCGCTTTCTGAACTATGCTTCGGTTATTTTGAAAATGAACTACTTTTATTCATCTGACCTTGATTTTGTATGACCCAAAAAATTGCAGCGGATTGGCACGCTTGCAGCGCTCAGGCGTTAGCTCGCCGTGGCCGTGGGGTGGGATCTTGCTGCATGTAGGTAACCCTGCGCTATCAAAATTTTCGTGCCGAAAATAATTTAAAGAAAAGCAAAAAAAATAAAGTCTTTCACCTTACATACCAAAAGGTAGAACAATAACAAAAAGAAAGAAATGCCCGAAAGAAAAATTAGTTTAGCGTATAGAAGAAATAAATAGATAGGCCTATACAGAGAACAAAACTTTAAGAGTTATTAATAGAATTGGATGAACCCTTTTTTGAAACACTATTATCACTTTGTCTCAAGAGATCGATGCTGTTGAGATCTCTGGATGAACCCTCCCGTAGTAAACAACTACCTGTCTTTTTCTCCGTGACTACCCCTTCATCTCTTTTTTGTTGGAGTAGCCCCAAATCTGCATCTTCTCTTCTTGTCGATCACAACAACATCATCTCAACGATTATGTCAGATTTTAGTTCTGATTAAAATTCATGTTTATTTTCATGCTTAGGTAGGATAGACATATACTTATTAAATGAAAAGATTAGTAAAGTTTTTAACTTTTTGTAATTATGCACGTTCACCACGGATGCGTCTAGCCAATTGAATGTCCTTTGGCATAATTGTAACGCGCTTAGCATGAATTGCACACAAATTTGTATCTTCGAAAAGACCCACTAAATATGCTTCACTTGCTTCTTGAAGTGCCATTACAGCTGAGCTCTGGAAAGCAAATCAGTTTTAAAGTCCTGAGCAATTTCACGAACCAATCTTTGGAAAGGCAATTTACGAATCAACAGCTCAGTACTTTTTTGATAACGACGAATTTCACGAAGAGCTTATTATGAAATTTATGAGAGACGACTTTTCATGAAAGTTGATATAGTTTCATTGAATTCAGTATGATTATTGTGATGATGCATGAAAGTTTAAGTTTATTAGCGCTAAAATTTTTCAAATTATTATTTAATTAATAATAATATTTATGTAAAAGTAATAGAGCAAAATTTTAAAAGGCCTTTAAACCATAAAAAAGAATGTATATATTTCTATTTCAAACTCAAGAAATTGTTTTTTTGAGGTTTGTTCGATACTAGCATTTTTGGTCATCCACTTAAACAACAGCTAGATAGGCACAGAAATTGTATAAGCAATTATAGGTTTTGTTTTTTTTTTTTTGTAGTTCTGTGTGGTAAGATATTACCTTTTCTCGGGTTTTTGCCACGTTCTTCAAAATTTCGAGGTAATTCTTTTTCAAATTACTCTGCAGTCTTAATACTAAATACTTAATGGAAGACTAAATAATTGTTCCACCGGACAATCTGCACTACTTTATATGAGCGCAGCACACATATAAATGAATTGCCCCTTCTTGTTCTGGGATATAGTCCCATGAAATCGACATATAGTTTTTGAAATGGTCTGTCGATTTCGTGCTGCGATCCCATTGGAGGTCCAAGTGTTTGGTTCGTTGACTTGTTTTCTTTGCACACCTCACAATTCCTTATGAAATCTCTTACTTGAACTGTCATACTTGGCCAAAAGAACCATTCCTTAATCTTTTCAAGCGTTTTGTTCATACCATCATGTGAACAATTTGGAGGATTGTGAAGTTTTTCTATTATTGAGTTTGTAAGACCGTCAGGCACCCATAATTTCTATTCACACTCCCTATCAGCACTATTCTCAAAAGTTTCAGAAATTGTTTTAAAAATATACCCATTTTCTGTTTTCAGATCTGGGTATTTGTCAGGGCTTTTTAAAATGATGGGATTAAACTCTAGATAAGAGTCATATCGAAATTCAGGATCGTTCAGATCAATGATTGCATTAATTTTTATTTCAGTTCCCAATTCATCAACATATGCCTTAGACAAAACGCCAGGAACAATATTCTGAGCACCTTTCCTGTTAGAGATGTCAAAATCGAAAGCTTGTAATTTTAATGACCATCGAGCCAACCTTCCACTCAAATCTTTTGAGCTCATCAGCCATTTGAGACTCGCGTGGTCTGTACTTATTGAAAATGGCATTCCTTCCACATAAGGGCGGAACTTTTTAAGAGCTTGGACAACCGCAAAGCATTCTTGCTCCGTTACGCTGTATTTGCGTTGTGATGGACTCAACTTTTGGGAGAAGAAAGCTATGGGCTTCTCATTTTTTTCTTCATCAAGCTGGAAGAGAATAGCTCCTATCCCTACGCTTGATGCATCGGACTGGATTGTGTACGGCTTGGTATAATCAGGTTTTGTTAAAACAGGAACAGTAACAAGAGCTTCTTTCAATGCTTCAAACGACGTTAGAGCTTCAGGCGTCATCTCAAAGGTCTTACTCTTTTTGATTGTGTCCGTTAATGTAGTGGCTATCTCAGCATAGTTTTTAACGAATTTGCGATACCAACCGCACAATCCAAGAAAACTTCTAACTTGCTTTTGGGTTTTCGGTACTGGGAAGTCTTGTACTGCTGAGATTTTGCTCGGATCTGGTTTTATAAAACCTCCTCCTACTATATGTCCTAAAAATCTCAATTCCTTAAAGCAAAAGTGCGAATTTTCGACATTTATAGTCAAATTCGCCTTATGTAGACACGCCGCAATTTTTTCTAATATCTCTATATGTGTATCAAAATCTTTAGCAATCACCAATAAGTCATCGACGCGACGTAAGGAAAGATATTCTCCTGAAGTTCACATGGAACCACTCTATCAATTACTCGGCACATCGTTTGAGCCGCATTTTTCGACCTAAATGGCATGACTTTAAATTGATAGAGCGATCGTCCTGGAACATAAAAGGCTGTTTTGTCTCTGGATTTTTCATCCAGGGGAATTTGCCAGAAGGCGTCTTTAAGGTCTATACTTCTAATGTAATGAGCGTCTGGAAGTCTACTCATTATAGCATCCACATTGTGAAGTGGGTACGCATTGCCTTTGGTAAGTGAATTCACTTTTCTCAAGTCAAGACACAATCTATTCTTGTCAGGTTTTCTAACAAGGACGAGTGGTGAGCTCCACGAGCTTGAAGCCTCTTCTATCACTCCTGAAGATATCATGCGGTCTACTTCAACGTTTATTATTTCCTGGATAGCAGGCGACACGGGACAGTACCGCTGTTTAACAGGCGTGGCATCGCCGGTATCAATGACATGCATGTCCACGGAGGTTTTTCCTAAACCTAACTTTGCATAAGACGGGAATTTTTCTATTGTTTCTGCTAAACGCTTTGCTTGAGCTTCATCTAATTTCATCATATTTCTGTCCACCTTTTCGTCTGTCTCTGAGTCCAGATCTTCGGCAATTTCGCTTATGATATTCGGCGCGATCTGAAACTTTTGCCAGAACATCATAAAACAAAGTGTCCCCTAAAAGCTAGCTGATGTCAAGAAACTCATGAAATTATTTACTGTTCCAAATGATGCCCAGGACTTTTATAACAAAGAACTGTCAGGGATTGCCGAAGAATGTACTGAAGAGAGGGAGAAATTAGGAAGAAAATCTGAAGAAATGAAAGACCGATGTTCACTATCAGTCATTTAGTAAATATCAACAAAGTCAACTTGCAGCTGCAGGGTGATGATCTGAACTTGATCAAAACAATCGGCGTTTGTGTTAAAATTTTTTCTTTATAAACAAAATTTAAGCGGGAAAAATACTTCCAGCTTCCACATTTGTCAAAATCATCAGAAACCTTCAAGACGACACAGTATGACACCCATGGAAGAAGCCAATGTGATTATGCAAGAAGAGTCGCTCACCCCCAAAACTGACGAAGAGCTTAAGCAAAAGTTCAATGAAGTCCATCAGAAGTTATGGTTGCAGCGCAGCATTGAAACTCGATATACTGCATTGAAGAAACATTGCTTAAAAAAATTCTCATTGCTTTTCCATCATTATATTTGGTTGAAAAATCCTTCAGTGGGGTTGCAAGCATTTTGACGAAAAAAAGAAACCGTTTTTTCTCATTTAATAGCACGTTTTAAAAACACTTTCAATTATAATAAAGCATACTGACTTAACCAACTGCAAATTCTTAAAGTTGGTTAGTTTCATATATCACTAGAAAAACTAATCCCTCACACAAAATTTTATTAAAATCATTGGAGCCGCTTTTGCGAAAAATAAGTATTACATTATTAAATAAGTAAATCTAGAAACGCAATTCTAACAGACCTGAAGAAAATCCGTCAAGTGGTTCAGGCTGTGAATCCATATACGGAAAGACAGATAGATAGACAGACAGAATTGGAGTCTCCACTTTTTTTGTTTTCTTTATCATCGTAATGTCATGTTTTATTGCTATCACAAAGTTTTCTTTCTGCAGGACTGCAACACTTGCCTTATAACTAGTACATAAGAGCAAGTAAAAAAGTTGAGACATGATTTTCAATGTAATTTGGCTGTGGGGGTCATGGTATCAGTTCGTTTCGGAAAAGGGGTCTCTTGCTCAAAATAGTTTGGGAACCCCTGTCCTAGACCATACGCACCAGTGACGATTAAAGGCAAAAAATTTAATGGTCTGCTGGATAACGGTGCCTGCGTTTGGTGTCTAGGCAAAGATTGTATGGAAGTGATTAAAGAACTCAAAATTCCAATTACAGATTTTTCATCTTTCATAAGAACTGCTGATGGTAAACAACAACCCATTTTAGGTAGAGTCCGAATTGAGGTAGAGTTCGAAGGTCGTCAAAAGCATGTTGACTTGTATTTGATTCCCTCTCAGACCCTGTATTTAGAGATAGACTTCTGGCAAAAGTTTCAGATCGCGCCGAATATCATAAGCGAAATTGCCGAAGATCTGGACTCAGAGACAGACGAAAAGGTGGACAGAAATATGATGAAATTAGATGAAGCTCAAGCAAAGCGTTTAGCAGAAACAATAGAAAAATTCCCGTCTTATGCAAAGTTAGGTTTAGGAAAAACCTCCGTGGACATGCATGTCATTGATACCGGCGATGCCACGCCTGTTAAACAGCGGTACTGTCCCGTGTCGCCTGCTATCCAGGAAATAATAAACGTTGAAGTAGACCGCATGATATCTTCAGGAGTGATAGAAGAGGCTTCAAGCTCGTGGAGCTCACCACTCGTTCTTGTTAGAAAACCTGACAAGAATAGATTGTGTCTTGACTTGAGAAAAGTGAATTCACTTACCAAAGGCAATGCGTACCCACTTCACAATGTGGATGCTATAATGAGTAGACTTCCAGACGCTCATTACATTAGAAGTATAGACCTTAAAGACGCCTTCTGGCAAATTCCCCTGGATGAAAAATCCAGAGACAAAACAGCCTTTTATGTTCCAGGACGATCGCTCTATCAATTTAAAGTCATGCCATTTAGGTCGAAAAATGCGGCTCAAACGATGTGCCGAGTAATTGATAGAGTGGTTCCATGTGAACTTCAGGAGAATATCTTTCCTTACGTCGCGTCGATGACTTATTGGTGATTGCTAAAGATTTTGATACACATATAGAGATATTAGAAAAAATTGTGGCGTGTCTACATAAGGCGAATTTGACTATAAATGTCGAAAATTCGCACTTTTGCTTTAAGGAATTGAGATTTTTAGGACATATAGTAGGAGGAGGTTTTATAAAACCAGATCCGAGCAAAATCTCAGCAGTACAAGACTTCCCAGTACCGAAAACCCAAAAGCAAGTTAGAAGTTTTCTTGGATTGTGCGGTTGGTATCGCAAATCCGTTAAAAACTATGCTGAGATAGCCACTACATTAACGGACACAATCAAAAAGAGTAAGACCTTTGAGATGACGCCTGAAGCTCTAACGTCGTTTGAAGCATTGAAAGAAGCTCTTGTTACTGTTCCTGTTTTAACAAAACCTGATTATACCAAGCCGTACACAATCCAGTCCGATGCATCAAGCGTAGGGATAGGAGCTGTTCTCTTCCAGCTTGATGAAGAAAAAAATGAGAAGCCCATTGCTTTCTTCTCCCAAAAGTTGAGTCCATCACAACGCAAATACAGCGTAACGGAGCAAGAATGCTTTGCGGTTGTCCAAGCTCTTGAAAAGTTCCGCCCTTATGTGGAAGGAATGCCATTTTCAATAAGTACAGACCACGCGAGTCTCAAATGGCTGATGAGCTCAAAAGATTTGAGTGGAAGGTTGGCTCGATGGTCATTAAAATTACAAGCTTTCGATTTTGACATCTCTAACAGGAAAGGTGCTCAGAATATTGTTCCTGGCGTTTTGTCTAGGGCATATGTTGATGAATTGGGAACTGAAATAAAAATTAATGCAATCATTGATCTGAACGATCCTGAATTTCGATATGACTCTTATCTAGAGTTTAATCCCATCATTTTAAAAAGCCCTGACAAATACCCAGATCTGAAAACAGAAAATGGGTATATTTTTAAAACAATTTCTGAAACTTTTGAGAATAGTGCTGATAGGGAGTGTGAATGGAAATTATGGGTGCCTGACGGTCTTACAAACTCAATAATAGAAAAACTTCACAATCCTCCAAATTGTTCACATGATTTTATGAACAAAACGCTTGAAAAGATTAAGGAATGGTTCTTTTGGCCAAGTATGACAGTTCAAGTAAGAGATTTCATAAGGAATTGTGAGGTGTGCAAAGAAAACAAGTCAACGAACCAAACACTTAGACCTCCAATGGGATCGCAGCACGAAATCGACAGACCATTTCAAAAACTATATGTCGATTTCATGGGACCATATCCCAGAACAAGAAGGGGCAATTCATTTATATAAGTGCTGCGCTCATATAAAGTAGTGCAGATTGTCCGGTGGAACAATTATTTAGTCTTCCATTAAGTATTTAGTATTAAGACTGCAGAGTAATTTGAAAAAGAATTACCTCGAAATTTTGAAGAACGTGGCAAAAACCCGAGAAAAGGTAATATCTTACCACACAGAA
Source organism: Melanostoma scalare (assembly GCA_949752695.1). Classification (NCBI taxonomy): domain Eukaryota; kingdom Metazoa; phylum Arthropoda; class Insecta; order Diptera; family Syrphidae; genus Melanostoma; species Melanostoma scalare. The sequence goes on along the minus strand of OX456984.1, from coordinate 119,091,236 downwards.
CTACAAAAAAAAAAAAAAAAAACAAAACCTATAATTGCTTATACAATTTCTGTGTCTATCTAGCTGTTGTTTAAGTGGATGACCAAAAATGCTAGTATCGAACAAACCTCAAAAAAACAATTTCTTGAGTTTGAAATAGAAATATATACATTCTTTTTTATGGTTTAAAGGCCTATTAAAATTTTGCTCTATTACTTTTACATAAATATTATTATTAATTAAATAATAATTTGAAAAATTTTAACGCTAATAAACTTAAACTTTCATGCATCATCACAATAATCATACTGAATTCAATGAAACTATATCAACTTTCATGAAAAGTCGTCTCTCATAAATTTCATAATAAGCTCTTCGTGAAATTCGTCGTTATCAAAAAAGTACTGAGCTGTTGATTCGTAAATTGCCTTTCCAAAGATTGGTTCGTGAAATTGCTCAGGACTTTAAAACTGATTTGCGTTTCCAGAGCTCAGCTGTAATGGCACTTCAAGAAGCAAGTGAAGCATATTTAGTGGGTCTTTTCGAAGATACAAATTTGTGTGCAATTCATGCTAAGCGTGTTACAATTATGCCAAAGGACATTCAATTGGCTAGACGCATCCGTGGTGAACGTGCATAATTACAAAAAGTTAAAAACTTTACTAATCTTTTCATTTAATAAGTATATGTCTATCCTACCTAAGCATGAAAATAAACATGAATTTTAATCAGAACTAAAATCTGACATAATCGTTGAGATGATGTTGTTGTGATCGACAAGAAGAGAAGATGCAGATTTGGGGCTACTCCAACAAAAAAGAGATGAAGGGGTAGTCACGGAGAAAAAGACAGGTAGTTGTTTACTACGGGAGGGTTCATCCAGAGATCTCAACAGCATCGATCTCTAGAGACAAAGTGGTAATAGTGTTTCAAAAAAGGGTTCATCCAATTCTATTAATAACTCTTAAAGTTTTGTTCTCTGTATAGGCCTATCTATTTATTTCTTCTATACGCTAAACTAATTTTTCTTTCGGGCATTTCTTTCTTTTTGTTATTGTTCTACCTTTTGGTATGTAAGGTGAAAGACTTTATTTTTTTTGCTTTTCTTTAAATTATTTTCGGCACGAAAATTTTGATAGCGCAGGGTTACCTACATGCAGGAAGATCCCACCCCACGGCCACGGCGAGCTAACGCCTGAGCGCTGCAAGCGTGCCAATGCGCTGCAATTTTTTGGGTCATACAAAATCAAGGTCAGATGAATAAAAGTAGTTCATTTTCAAAATAACCGAAGCATAGTTCAGAAAGCGGAAGTATGTACACTTAGAATTTGCGCACAGAATTATTAAATTCATGTAAGTCGAACTTCGAATAATTTCAAGCTTCGAAGAAGCGAAGTAGGAAGTTCGATCATAACCATCTTCTCATTCTTTCTGAAATCAACTTTCATCAGAGGTGGAGGCATACGCACGTTTTCTCTAATGTAAGTGTAAAAGTAAGAATCTAAGTTTCTGTGTAACATCTCAAGAATTTTTTTTTTAAACCTCATACTCATACTTAGTCTTCCATTAAGTATTTAGTATTAAGACTGCAGAGTAATTTGAAAAAGAATTACCTCGAAATTTTGAAGAACGTGGCAAAAACCCGAGAAAAGGTAATATCTTACCACACAGAACTACAAAAAAAAAAAAAAACAAAACCTATAATTGCTTATACAATTTCTGTGTCTATCTAGCTGTTGTTTAAGTGGATGACCAAAAATGCTAGTTGTTACTTTGTTTCAATAACTCAGCCAGTTTTTAAATGTTTGTAGATCAAGTCTTCCTTGAAGAAAATTTGAATTTTCATTTTTCCTTTTGAATGTCAAATGTGTTTTACTTTTTAAATGAGGTCAAAGCTGAGAACAAAGTCGAGAAGAAAAAAGACTTTTTTAATTTCTAGGTAATTTTTCGACTCATTTTTTTATAAACTATGTTCATATTCTTAACTATTATAATTTTTAAATAAAGCTTACGTAAACCGATAACCGTATTCTAAGAAAATCGTCTGCTCGACTATCGTCAGCCAACAATTTCTAGAAATTAAAAAAAATAACATTGGACGCTGCTAAGACTTAAGATGTCTGAAGGGTATGATTGTATGGCATGCAAGAGGAGTAATGACGCCGAGGACATGGTGGAGTGCTCCAGATGCAAAAAATGGTTTCATTACAGCTGCGCTGAGGTGGACTCTTCTGTTGCTGAAAGAGATTGGTTTTGCAAAGAATGCAAGGATCTTTGTTCATCAATGGGGAGCGATAGGGCAGTTACGCATGTAGTAGGAGCCTTGCGCAATATACCATCGGAAAAGACATCCCAATCAAAAGTTAACGATGCTAGTTCAAACCGGTCGAGAATTGATGAGAAATCGATTGCATCATCATGCAGGAGTCGCAGAGGACTTCAGTTGGAGTTGATTCGTTTGGAGGAACAAAAGAAAATCGACGACAAATTCCTACAAGAGCGTGAAAAAAGGGAAAAGGAATTCATTCAAAGAAAGTTTGAACTAATGGCTCTGGAAGTTGATGCTGAAGAAGATTTCATTTGCAATAACAGTTTGCGTTTAAGTCAGACAAAGGTATGGGTTGAAAGATCGAATGCTGCATTAGGGAATTGTAAAGGACCTATTGATTTGCCAGAAGAGAAGAATTTGGCACGTAAGCCAACAACTACAAACAAAATTCATGTTGCAGAAGCGAACTTTCTTGATCAAAGGCAAATAGCAGCACGTCAAGTTATGGCAAAGGACCTTCCTTTATTTTCCGGAAAACCTGAAGAATGGCCGCTCTTTATTAGTGCTTTTGAAAATGATACTAAACTTTGTGTATTTTCAAATCAAGAAAATTTGTCTCGGTTACAAAGAGCTTTGAAAGGAAGAGCACTGGAAGCTGTTGGAACTCGTCTCATGATGCCTTCAAATGTTCCAGATGTTATTGAGACCCTTCGAATGCTATATGGACAACCAGAGTATATAATCGACAACATTTTGAAGAAGATTAGAGCAGATCCAGGCCCAAAGGCAGAACGCTTAGAAACTCTTGTCACATTCGCTCTATCTGTCCGTAGTGTGCACTCTATGATCGAAGCATGTGGTTTAACTCACTATCTGAGTAACAGAACAGTGATAAAAGAATTTGTAGACAAACTTCCAGCATCTCTAAAATTGAACTGGGCGATGGCACTAAATGGAGATGAGACTTTGAGTACTTTCAGCGATTGGCTCTATAACATGGCACAAGCTGCATGTAAAGTCACTCCGTGTGCGGACACTAGAGTTGAGAAAAGACAATCTCATTTGCATGCACATTCAGAAAATCAGTTTTTACCAAAGAATAGTTCGACTCAAAACAAATCTAGTGGTTGCTATCTCTGTGGTAAAGATCATAAACTTGTAAAATGTAATCGATTTTCCGATCTATCAGTTAAGAAAAGATGGGATCTAATCAGCAACCGGAGCATATGTGAAGTGTGTTTGGGTCATCCAAGAATATTCAAATGTCGTAAGCATGCAGTCTGTGGTATCAGTGGATGTCAATCAAAACATCACCAGCTTTTGCATACCAATGAATCGAACCCGCCAGGACCAGTTGTTGGTTGTTATAAGCATCAATCATCAAATGCCAATGACATACTTTTTAGCATTATTCCAGTAGTTTTGCATAACAAAGGGATGTCTTTAAAAACCTTTGCTTTTCTGGATAACGGATCTTCATTGACTTTGGTTGAAGAGGAGATTGCGAATGAATTGGAACTAGACGGAATATCTAAGCCATTGTGTCTGAAGTGGACTGCAGATACCGTACGTCTTGAAAATGACTCTAAGATTGTTCCCTTGGAGATATCTAGTGGTTGCGACAAAATTGATTCTGAAAGACACTGGCTTAGAGATGTACGAACAGTTAAAAAACTAGCATTACCATCACAGTCCGTCGATCAAGTTGCGTTGGCAGAGAAGTACAAACATCTAAGAGGAATTCCAATTAGGTCATATAGCCAAGCAAAATGTGGAATATTAATTGGTATAAATAATCAAAGACTATTGCTGGCTCAGAAGTTACGAGAGGGATCCCTGGATGAACCTGTTGCTTTCAAAACCAGACTTGGCTGGTGTGTCACAGGCAATAACGACAAGGACAACAGCGAATATGGGGTTTATCATGCATGTGACTGTAACAAGGACCTTCATGAGATGGTGCGGCAACATTATATCTTAGAAGACCACGGCATAGAGAAGGTTCTCATTAAATCTCCTGATGAAATACGCTCTACTCACATTTTGGAAAAGACAGTGCAGAAAGAGAATAACCATTTCAAGTCTGGATTGTTATGGCGTTACGACAAGATTTGTCTCCCGAATAGTTACCCTATGGCCCTGAAAAGACATAGATGCTTGGAAAGAAAAGTCAACACCGATCCTAAATTGCTTGAGATTGTCAACGAGCAAGTAAACAATTTAGTCTCTAAAGGGTATGCAAGGAAGCTGAGTTCATCGGAGTTAAAGGAGAACTATCCAAAGGTTTGGTATTTGCCAGCTTTCATGGTTGCGAACCGCAATAAACCAGGGAAGGTAAGGATGGTGTTGGATGGAGCTGCCTGTACTCAGGGTACTTCTCTAAACGACATGCTGCTGAAGGGCCCAGATGAGTTAACAGTTTTGACGGATGTACTACATGCTCTTCGCTTGAAAAGAATAGCCATCTGTGGAGACATTGAAGATATGTTTCTTCAGATAAAAATACAAGATGAAGATCAAGACTGTCTTAGGTTCCTGTGGAATTTCGGAGACGTTAATGCTGCTCCTACTGTTTTCAAGATGTTGGTTTTGCCATTTGGATTACGATGCTCTCCAAGCATTGCGCAACACGTCAATCGGTTTGAGAAATCATATCCCGAAGCAGCCAGAGTTATTATCAAACACCATTACGTAGATGACATGCTATACAGCGTAGACACAATTGATGAAGCAATCCAAATAGCTAGAGAGGTGGAGCATATACACTACGACGGCGGTTTTAAGATTCGAAATTGGGTTTCCAATTCAGCAGAAGTAGTTAAAGCGTTGAATCATTCGGACAACAGAATGGGAATATCTTTTCAAGAACTGCCTGAAGAAGCAAGCTCCGCAACAAAGGTTCTAGGCCTGTGGTGGAACACATCGGAGGATACATTAACGTTTTCCTTGAAACTGAATAAAGGACACGTTGATGTTTTGAATGGTGTAAAAGTTCCGACAAAACGGGACTTGTTGCGAGTGTTGATGTCAATTTTCGACCCTCTCGGATTCCTATCGTTTTACCTGGTCAAATTAAAAATATTACTTCAGGATGTATGGAAGATGTCAATTGGTTGGGATGAAATAATCCCAAAGAATCTGCAAGTCTCCTGGGAAAGCTGGCGTGTTCTTTTGCCACAAGTTGAAGAGGTGCAAATTCAAAGATGTTATGCTTTATATGGATATAAGGATCTATCAGTTCAGTTACACGTTTTTGTAGATGCCAGTGAAGATGCAATGGCAACAGTAGCGTACCTAAGACTTGATAATGGAACATCAGTTGATTGCGTGATAGTGGGTGCAAAAAGTAAAGTTGCTCCACTAAAACCCTTATCAATACCCCGTTTGGAGCTACAAGCAGCTTTGATTGGTGCAAGATTTGCGCAAAGCATCTTTCGAAGTCATGACATTAATATCTCGCAAACCATAATGTGGACCGATTCTCGAAATGTTTTATCCTGGCTGAAAGCAGATCCAAAGAAACTCAAACAGTTTGTAATGTTCAGGGTTGTGGAAATTCTCGATCTGACAAAATTCGATAACTGGCGATGGGTTCCATCAAAGATGAATGTCGCAGACGAAGCTACAAAGTGGAGTAAAATACCGAAATTTGACAAAGCTTGCAGATGGTTCAAAGGTCCGTCGTTTCTGTATGAAGATAAAGGAAGTTGGCCGTCTATGTCTAATGAGGAAGTTGACTTGCTGGAACTACGACCACAGTATTCGCTGCACATTGAAGCTGAACTAATTGAAAATCAAATAGTGCAATTTGATAAATTTTCCGATTGGAATCGTTTGCTCAACTCAATGACCTATTGCTTGAGGTATATCAACAATATCAAACCTAAGCGACATAATGTACCGAAGAGATTGGGCGTTCTTTCATCGGAGGAGTTACATGAAGCTGAACTAGCTCTTATACGATTGGCTCAAAAAGACAGCTTTGCGGAAGAGCTGGCATTGCTGAGGAATTGCAAATGTTTAACCAAATCAAGCCATCTATACAAGTGCTCACCGTACATTGATAGTGAAGGAATTTTGAGAATTGAAGGAAGAATCGATAGAGCTTGGTACATAACGGAAGAAACAAAGCGTCCAGTGATATTGGCAAAAGATCATCATATCAGTTTTTTGATCGTACAAAATTACCATCGTCGTTTTTACCATCAATGCCAAGAGACAATTGTAAACGAGATCCGTCAGCGTTTCTGGATACCCAGTTTGAGATCCTTAGTAAGGTCAGTACGTTTAAGATGTCCACTATGTATAATTAAAAATGCAGCACCATCATGTCCGAAGATGTCTCCATTGCCAGAAGCAAGACTTGCAGCCTTTGTGAGACCATTTACTTACACTGGCATAGACTATTTTGGACCGATATTAGTTAGATCTGGAAGAAAGACCGAGAAACGTTGGGGGGTCTTATTCACTTGCTTGACCATACGAGCTGTGCATATTGAGGTGGCACAAAATTTAACTGCAGACTCATGCATTATATGTATTCGGAATTTCATTTCAAGACGAGGAACACCAAAAGAAATTTACTCTGATAACGGAACTAATTTCAAAGGAGCAGAGAAAGAATTACGTGACTCATTTAGCAAGATGAATAAAGAGGTTCTCAAAAGAAAATTTATCAGCGCTGAGACAAAATGGTTCTTTAATCCACCAGCTGCGCCACACATGGGAGGTTGCTGGGAGCGATTGGTGAGGTCAGTCAAGAATGTTCTTTATGAGGTTACAAGGAACCAACGTTTGACTGATGAGTCCCTTATGGCATCACTCATTGAGGTTGAAAGTATTTTAAACTGTCGTCCCCTGACTCATGTTCCAGTTAATCTTGATGATGCTGAAGCTCTAACACCGAATCATTTCTTGATTGGATCTTCAAATGGTAGCAAACCGCTGGGAAATTTTTGTGACAAAGACCTCTTACTACGAAAAAACTGGAGAGTAAGTCAACAGATTGCCAATTTATTCTGGAAGAGATGGGTAAAGGAGTACCTCCCAACTCTCACTCGAAGAACTAAGTGGTTTAAGGACGTTAAAAATATAGAAGTAGATGACATCGTTCTTATAGTGGATGAAAATCTGCCTAGAGGGTCCTGGATGAAAGGCATTGTTATAAGTACTACAAAGGCAAAGGATGGACAAATAAGAAGAGCTGTTATCAGAACAGCGAAAGGAGTGTATGAGCGTCCTGTAGTTAAACTGGCTATTCTTGATATAAGGAGTTCAAAATTTGGTGAAGCAGCAGATGAATCAAGTGTTTCACCGGAGGGGAGAAATGTTACTTTGTTTCAATAACTCAGCCAGTTTTTAAATGTTTGTAGATCAAGTCTTCCTTGAAGAAAATTTGAATTTTCATTTTTCCTTTTGAATGTCAAATGTGTTTTACTTTTTAAATGAGGTCAAAGCTGAGAACAAAGTCGAGAAGAAAAAAGACTTTTTTAATTTCTAGGTAATTTTTCGACTCATTTTTTTATAAACTATGTTCATATTCTTAACTATTATAATTTTTAAATAAAGCTTACGTAAACCGATAACCGTATTCTAAGAAGGGCATTTTCCCAGTTACTCTACTATATATTCTACTGAGTCAGGAGAAGGATAAAATTCTCTGTTACAACATTTCGAAAATTGAAGAAGGGAGGAAAAGATACCAAAACCAAAATGAACTACTTTACTCTATTCGGTGGATCTTTGCGCAGATTTGGGGGAAAAGGAAAACTATTAACAAGTGAAAATTTAGCGTTATCAGAGCTACAAATACTGATAAAGTGAAAATTAGCGTTGTTAGAGCTTCAAATACTGACAAGTAAAAAAAAAAGAGAATCTATACAGTGAAAAAGCGTTGTCAGAGCTAAAATACTGCCAAGTGAAAAAAAAAAAAAAAAGATAAACAGATACCATAATAAAAAAAAAAAACAGCAAATTCAATTTAAAAATAATTGAAAAAAAGGTTGAAGTATTAAAAAACCTTGAAAAGTTTTTGAAAGAAGGAGAAAGTGTATTCTTGTCTATGCTGAAAAGAATCTTCAAGCATTCAAGGAAAATGACAAGCTACTTCATAAGCTTGGTGTTATTGAGGTTCCCTATTTTAAGGAACAATGGATGAAAGGAGCAGAGAACTACTTTCAGAAAGTTAAAAATTTGCTGAAACACAAAGATTTGGACAGTGTAGAACAAGGCACAAGCGATGCAATGTTATCCAGCAAAATAGCAGAACTAAGAACTGTTAATCAGCAGCTAGCCACTGGACTAGACTTGCAGGAAAAACAAATGAATGAGATCATGATGAAAACAATAAAAAATCACGAAACTCATATAGATATAACGAAAATACGTACAATAATGGAGAGCTTAAAAAAAAAACGATAGACGAGGCGAAACTAGAGTCAATTTCCCATCCTCATACCAAAAACATATGGATTGGAAAATTGAAACGATGCGATGGAATGACCGACTGCAAGTTGAGCTGTCTAAGATGGATCCATTACAAGAAGAGGCATTCAGAGAAGAAAATTATATGATCGAGTTGGAAGAAGATGTGAAATTACTTCTTTCCAAGTTGGAAGAAAAACATGAAAGCATAAATTCTGATCCATATGCAAATGTATTAACAAAAAGTCCTAAAATTGAACTGCCTAAATTCGATGGAAAAATTGCAGAGTGGAAGATATTTTCCGACCTGTTCATAGATTTGGTTCACAATAAGAATAATGTGCCAGATTCTGTGAAATTAAATTACTTGCGATCATGTATAACCGGCGAAGCTCGAACTTCAATTGCTAGCCTCATACAAGGATCGTCGGCAAACTATAATGAAGCATGGAAGACTCTCGTCAGAAGGTACGAAAATAAAAGAATCAATTTCTCCACACAATTGAATTACTTACTGGACATGCCAATGCTACATCACCTTCTAGTGTTAAAAAGCTTCACGATGCAGCAAAGTAATGTATTTACATCATCACAACGACAATAGGCAAAGATAAGAATGAAAACGATGAAATATTTGCTCACCTACTTCTTCGAAAATTTGACAAGGAGGGCTTACAATTATATGAGCAACACATCAAAAAACCAAACCAAATACAAAAACTGGAGGATGTTATGGACTTTCTTGAGCAATTATTTCAAATCCTTGAATCTCAACAACAAACAATGACTCGAAGCAAAGAATACAAAAAACAAAGTGGAAATTTCCAATCAGACAGAAGGGAGTGGAACTGTGAATTCTGTAAGCAGAGTGGTCATCAAATTTATTATTGTGAGAAATTCTTAAACACCGAGATACCCAATCGATTAGCATATATGTATACGCAATAAGCAAATATGCAGTATATGTCTTAAACACAGTGCAGAAACCAAATGTTTCTCTCAAATAAAATGTAAGAAGTGTAATAAATCACACAACACTACTACACAACGAAAACTACCAAACGAAAAAAAAGGTCGATGGAAATCAATACAAAAAATTTAACCCCTCAGACAACAACAATAAAAAAGAGAAATCATTATCTTCCCTTATGGTAAAAAAGATAGACAATCCAATGGTAATATTAGCTACAGCACAGATATCAGCCAAATCGTCAAATGGTGAAACATGTCTATTTCGGGCATTGATTGATCAAGGTTCTCAAATATCAATGATATCTGAGGAAGCAGCGCAGGTCCTCTCCTTGCCAAGGCAAAGAATAAGTACAGAATTAACTGGACTCTCAGATGCAGCAGTAGGTATATAAAAATCAAGAGTGTATTTAGAGAAAAGACCAAGATTTATGAGCAACAACAAAACGCAAGCAGAGTTTTTGGTATTACCCATTTGAATTTAATAAAAATTAGTGGGAAAACTATATTCTGGCAGATCCAAACCTGAATACAAAAGATCGTATTGACATTATCATCGGAAGTGACTTATATCCAAAGTTAATTGAAGAAGGAGCTAGGAAGCACAACGGCATCGTGGGACAAAATACGATTTTCGGGTGGATAGTTTCCGTCTCACTACAACAGAAACGACAATGGGCAAATTCATGTTAGCGGTTACGTCATCAATGGAGAAGTTCCGGGAGATAGAAGAAATAGAAAAAGATAATGAAATATCAGAAAACGACATCTGCATGCAAGCATTTGCAGAAACAACAACAAGAGATACGAATGGCAGATATGTAGTTATGTTGCCACTAAGAACAGATATAGAGCTTGGAGAATCTAGAAAACAAGCTTTAGCTAGATTCTTACAGCTTGAGAAAAAGATTAATAACAAAATAAAAATCGACTACATACAATTTATGCGAGAATAACCTGGGCCATATGGTCAATGTAGACAAACAACACAAAAATATGGGCAAATACTATCTACCGCACCATGCAATTGTGAAAGATACAAGCCTGACAACAAAAACAAGAGTTGTATTCGATGCCTCAGCGAAGACGTCCAACGGGTACAGCCTTAATGACGCAATGATGATTGGCCCTAGACTACAAAACGATATCTTTGACATCATCATCAAATGGAGGCAATGGAAATATGTAGTTACGGCAGACATCGAGAAAATGTACAGGCAGATCAACATAGCTGAAGAACATCAAGTGTATCAGTAGGATAAGGGATACTTGGGCCTGGGAATTTTCTGAGCGAGCCAAAAGGGTGCCGTCGGTCTGATCAAAGGGAGATAATAGCGTTTAGAGTCACGTAGGTTGAAGGTCCTTACGATGGGATGAGAGTAAAGAAAAAATGAAAAGTAATGTTGTGTGTGTGCGAAGAATAGACACGATCTGTTGATAGATCTTAGAACGGGGGTGTGAAATTTCGGTAGTTTGTTGATAGATATAGGAATAGGTAGGACTGAGATTGTGATATGAGATAAGAAAATAGAGACAATAAAGGGGAAGATGGTTTCTATTGAGTACCTATTTTTTATGGTTTTTTGTTTTAGATTTCGCTGGCGCTCGGAAGTGGTTAATTTTTTTTTTTATAAGTTTGGAATTTGTGCGCCGGTAGGTGAGGGTAATAGGAATGTTTTTTTTTTTGGTTTTGGCTGTACGCTAGAGAATTTGGTCACGTCCGATATTTCGTTGGGCATAGATTGTGTATGAGCAAGTCGTTTTACAGCTTAGCATGAAATGTCGTTGTCATGTGGATGTTTTACTCTATACCGTAGGGTAAGGATGTGAGATGTGACCCATGTTCGAATAGCGATCGCTTAGCGACAAAATCCATGATCAATGTTAAAATCGAGTATCTGTGTAGCACAGGAAGGTAAAATAAACCAATACTCATTGCGAGGAAAGATGATGATAGCAAAATAGAGGCACGTTGACTTTTTTTTTTTTGTTGTGAATATCGATGGATATTTTATGTGCACAAAACGAAGTGAAACAAACGAATAGGTTTTTTTTTTGTATTAGATTTCACTGGCGGTTGGTGATGGTTGGGTTTTTTTTCTTGCAATTGGTCTCATTCGATATTTGTGTGTAACATTTTACACCTTAGCATGATTGGTCTTTGGTATGTTTTACTCTATGCCAAAGAGTAAGGATGGTTTTTTCTTGAAAGGACTTATTATAAGGTTGTCGGCGTTGAACAAAGGATAATAAAAGCGTCTAGAGGCACGTGGACAATTGGTAAAGAAAAAAATTGAAGCTGTGTGTATTTTAAACAATACATACATACGATCCGTTGATAGATCTTAGAACGAGGATGAGAGATTTTGGTAATTTGTTAATACTTGACGATAGAGAATTTTATCACGTTCGATATATGGTTGGGCATAGATTGTGTATGAGCAAGTCGTAATAAAGTAATACACATTGTAAGGAAAGATGATGATGATGAGATGATGAAAATGCAATCGTACATTGTTTTTCTGCTTTTTTGTGAATATCGATGCATTGATATGACAGACAGAATGTGAAGGTTAGAAACTATATGTGCAGAGGACGAAATGAAATAAATGTATAGGTTTCCTTTTGTACTATAGATTTCATTGACAATTGGTGGTGGTTGGGTTTTTTTTTATGTAAAATAGAGAATTTGGCCTCGTCCGATATTTGTTTTGTTTTGAAACATATCTTGTACTTAATGCATTTCGTCACATCCGAAAATTGATTGTGCATAGCTATACTGTAAAGTAAGGATGCGACCCATGTTTTGTTCTAAATTTTTAATTTTGCTGGCAAGATTTGAAGGTTTGGGATTGATTTGTCACATCCGGTATTGGTGGTTGTGGATGGTTTTTTTTAATTTTAAAACAATTTTTATACCGGGAGCGTAAAATATACCTACCAACAATGCAAAAATGCATTGTGAATATCGATAGAGGGTTGAGGTAGTTAGAACTTATAGATAAGCTATGGAATAATTTGTTTTCAATTCTTGAATGTGATGTTGGCTCTTTTTTCTTTTATAAATCAGTGGCACCAATAACCAATATATTGCATCCCCCTAGAGTTTCTACTACCTATAAAAGCAAATGTTCTCTGAGTTTTCTGTTCAGATTATTTTTGAACAAAAGAGCCAGCAACATGCAGAATATATTTAATATTTTTTCAATATACATGGAGGAGTTCTCTGCCGCGTGCTGGGAGCTTAAGGAGTTGCAGGAAGCTTTGCGCTTTGAAATCCAGGACGGAAAACGGACTGGTACATTGGGGAGTGCGCAGACCATCGCGCATATTATTTTAGCTTTAAATATCCGAGCTATTGAGCTTGGATTCAAAGACGACATACCACAAATACCACAGGAGGCTCACATTATTATCCCATTAAAAACTTTTTGAAATAAAAAACTTAACACAAATTTTCTTTAGCCTTTTTAATTATTCGGTTTCAGCTATTGTCATAACAGTAGTTTCTTTTTAGGTTTCTACCATATTTTGTTGCCTCATTTCTCTTGACCAGGGTGATATTAGTGGCATGATCAGTGCTTCTAATGACAAGTTTAATTCGTCAAGTACTCGAAAATGGTTATCCTGGACACGTCGTCGCTCTTCTTCGACAGCATCAGTATTAACTGAACCTATTAGATTGTGTGATAAGACTTTGCGAGTTTTTTGTTCATCGACTTCTTCGTAATGATTTTCAGTGGGGCTATATCTGGTGATGTATTCATTTCGATCTTCAGATGAATCAACTGCATAAAGTGTTTTCGAACGGAAGCTCTTTGCTGACCGAGGTGGAAAGGAATTCCTCGGTACACTCTTTGATGGACCAGGAACTGGCAGTATTGGCAAAAGCCTGTCCTTGTAGTAAGGAATGTTTGTACAGCATTTGACATCACCTACCTCGTAGTATGCATATGAGTAGGCATGATCGATGATCACTCGCTGAGGTTGTTGTTGTTGATGTTGTTGCTGCAGAGTTGGAATGGAATTCCTCCATACACTCTCTGATGAAGAAGGAGTTGGCAGTATTGGTAAAAGCCTGTCCTTGTTAGGAATGTTTGTATGAAATTTGACAGCACCTGGCTCGTAATATGCATATGAGTAGACATGATCAATGGTCGCTAGTTGAGGTTGTTGTTGCTGTATTTGTGGTATGTCTTTCATTGGCTGATGAAGTGGAGTTAAAGAAGACGTCGATGGAGTCTGTGTCACGAGCATATTTGTATCCACATCACCAGCAGCAAAACAATAATCCAAAGGTTTGTGTAAAGGTTCAAAACAATCCATCCTCACAGCCGTCGCAAATTTTTTTTGTGATCATTTGACCTTTAACAATGAAAGTTGTTAGAATTGCCAGTTACCGTCGTTACCGGTTGAGGTAGTCAGAACTAATACATAAGCTATGAGATATTTGTTTTCAATTCATGAATGTCATTTTGTCTCTTTTTTTGTATACCAAGTACCAATAACCAATATATTGTTGCATCCCCCAGAGTCTATACTATAAAAGCAAGTGTTCTCTGAGTTTTCTATTCAGTTTTACTTTGAAAAATCATACGATCTTCCAAAAATTTACAAAAATGTCGTTCATTAACAAAATTAAAAAAACAGTAAAATCATCGCCGTCTGGGTTTGGTTCTAAGCCAATATTGAGCTTGTCGAAGCTCATCCATCGGGAAAAATACCCGATCCTAAAGGCGAAGAAGATTAACACAAAATACGGGGAGCAGATAATGTTGGAGTTGAAGGAGTATAAGGTAAAGTAACAGTAAAGAATTAAATCATATGCCATTTTACAATTTTCTTTTTTTAGGTATTCCTCCCCAAAAGGTGCAACAGACAGCTAGACGACAGCTACATAAACGATCTTGACCGCTGCTGCTTGGAGGTAGTGGGGTCTTATGGCGAGATGTCTGTGGAAGTCGACTTCCATTTAAAGGAGCAAGAGCAAGAGCCACAACAACAGCATCAGCATGACCAACAAGAACAGCAACAATATCAGCAACAGTCTCAGCAACATCAACAGCCTCAGCAACAACAGCAGCCGCAACAACAACAAACAATTGAAATTTTGGACCAAATCATCTTTAATCAAAAGCCGAAGCAAAGAGGAAGCAGTAATTTCTTTCGATAAATAAAATAAACTGAAATTAAAATCATTTTTTTATTTTGCTCTCATCCTGAATCGTTCGACAATTTATGTTTTTAGAGCTTTAAATGTTGCATAGTGATTCGTGTGATATGTGATATTTTTCCATAAGCTGAAAATGTGTCTTGCAAAAAAGAAATTCTTTTTTCCATGAATTGTTTTAAGTTCTTTGGATCGTGACCCTCATTTAGTAAATTTCATGGAAGACTCTCGTCAGAAGGTACGAAAATAAAAGAATCAATTTCTCCACACAATTGAATTACTTACTGGACATGCCAATGCTACATCACCTTCTAGTGTTAAAAAGCTTCACGATGCAGCAAAGTAATGTATTTACATCATCACAACGACAATAGGCAAAGATAAGAATGAAAACGATGAAATATTTGCTCACCTACTTCTTCGAAAATTTGACAAGGAGGGCTTACAATTATATGAGCAACACATCAAAAAACCAAACCAAATACAAAAACTGGAGGATGTTATGGACTTTCTTGATCAATTATTTCAAATCCTTGAATCTCAACAACAAACAATGACTCGAAGCAAATAATACAAAAAACAAAGTGGAAATTTCCAATCAGACAGAAGGGAGTGGAACTGTGAATTCTGTAAGCAGAGTGGTCATCAAATTTATTATTGTGAGAAATTCTTAAACACCGAGATACCCAATCGATTAGCATATGTATACGCAATAAGCAAATATGCAGTATGTCTTAAACACAGTGCAGAAACCAAATGTTTCTCTCAAATAAAATGTAAGAAGTGTAATAAATCACACAACACTACTACACAACGAAAACTACCAAACGAAAAAAAAGGTCGATGGAAATCAATACAAAAAATTTAACCCCTCAGACAACAACATAAAAAAGAGAAATCATTATCTTCCCTTATGGTAAAAAAGATAGACAATCCAATGGTAATATTAGCTACAGCACAGATATCAGCCAAATCGTCAAATGGTGAAACATGTCTATTTCGGGCATTGATTGATCAAGGTTCTCAAATATCAATGATATCTGAGGAAGCAGCGCAGGTCCTCTCCTTGCCAAGGCAAAGAATAAGTACAGAATTAACTGGACTCTCAGATGCAGCAGTAGGTACATCAAAATCAAGAGTGTATTTAGAGATAAGACCAAGATTTATGAGCAACAACAAAATGCAAGCAGAGTTTTTGGTATTACCCATTTGAATTTAATAAAAATTTGAATTTAATAAAAATTAGTGGGAAAACTATATTCTGGCAGATCCAAACCTGAATACAAAAGATCGTATTGACATTATCATCGGAAGTGACTTATATCCAAAGTTAATTGAAGAAGGAGCTAGGAAGCACAACGGCATCGTGGGACAAAATACGATTTTCGGGTGGATAGTTTCCGTCTCACTACAACAGAAACGACAATGGGCAAATTCATGTTAGCGGTTACGTCATCAATGGAGAAGTTCCGGGAGATAGAAGAAATAGAAAAAGATAATGAAATATCAGAAAACGACATCTGCATGCAAGCATTTGCAGAAACAACAACAAGAGATACGAATGGCAGATATGTAGTTATGTTGCCACTAAGAACAGATATAGAGCTTGGAGAATCTAGAAAACAAGCTTTAGCTAGATTCTTACAGCTTGAGAAAAAGATTAATAACAAAATAAAAATCGACTACATACAATTTATGCGAGAATAACCTGGGCCATATGGTCAATGTAGACAAACAACACAAAAATATGGGCAAATACTATCTACCGCACCATGCAATTGTGAAAGATACAAGCCTGACAACAAAAACAAGAGTTGTATTCGATGCCTCAGCGAAGACGTCCAACGGGTACAGCCTTAATGACGCAATGATGATTGGCCCTAGACTACAAAACGATATCTTTGACATCATCATCAAATGGAGGCAATGGAAATATGTAGTTACGGCAGACATCGAGAAAATGTACAGGCAGATCAACATAGCTGAAGAACATCAAGTGTATCAGTAGGATAAGGGATACTTGGGCCTGGGAATTTTCTGAGCGAGCCAAAAGGGTGCCGTCGGTCTGATCAAAGGGAGATAATAGCGTTTAGAGTCACGTAGGTTGAAGGTCCTTACGATGGGATGAGAGTAAAGAAAAAATGAAAAGTAATGTTGTGTGTGTGCGAAGAATAGACACGATCTGTTGATAGATCTTAGAACGGGGGTGTGAAATTTCGGTAGTTTGTTGATAGATATAGGAATAGGTAGGACTGAGATTGTGATATGAGATAAGAAAAAAGAGACAATAAAGGGGAAGATGGTTTCTATTGAGTACCTATTTTTTATGGTTTTTTGTTTTAGATTTCGCTGGCGCTCGGAAGTGGTTAATTTTTTTTTTTATAAGTTTGGAATTTGTGCGCCGGTAGGTGAGGGTAATAGGAATGTTTTTTTTTTTGGTTTTGGCTGTACGCTAGAGAATTTGGTCACGTCCGATATTTCGTTGGGCATAGATTGTGTATGAGCAAGTCGTTTTACAGCTTAGCATGAAATGTCGTTGTCATGTGGATGTTTTACTCTATACCGTAGGGTAAGGATGTGAGATGTGACCCATGTTCGAATAGCGATCGCTTAGCGACAAAATCCATGATCAATGTTAAAATCGAGTATCTGTGTAGCACAGGAAGGTAAAATAAACCAATACTCATTGTGAGGAAAGATGATGATAGCAAAATAGAGGCACGTTGACTTTTTTTTTTGTTGTGAATATCGATGGATATTTTATGTGCACAAAACGAAGTGAAACAAACGAATAGGTTTTTTTTTTGTATTAGATTTCACTGGCGGTTGGTGATGGTTGGGTTTTTTTTCTTGCAATTGGTCTCATTCGATATTTGTGTGTAACATTTTACACCTTAGCATGATTGGTCTTTGGTATGTTTTACTCTATGCCAAAGAGTAAGGATGGTTTTTTCTTGAAAGGAATTATTATAAGGTTGTCGGCGTTGAACAAAGGATAATAAAAGCGTCTAGAGGCACGTGGACAATTGGTAAAGAAAAAAATTGAAGCTGTGTGTATTTTAAACAATACATACATACGATCCGTTGATAGATCTTAGAACGAGGATGAGAGATTTTGGTAATTTGTTAATACTTGACGATAGAGAATTTTATCACGTTCGATATATGGTTGGGCATAGATTGTGTATGAGCAAGTCGTAATAAAGTAATACACATTGTAAGGAAAGATGATGATGATGAGATGATGAAAATGCAATCGTACATTGTTTTTCTGCTTTTTTGTGAATATCGATGCATTGATATGACAGACAGAATGTGAAGGTTAGAAACTATATGTGCAGAAGACGAAATGAAATAAATGTATAGGTTTCCTTTTGTACTATAGATTTCATTGACAATTGGTGGTGGTTGGGTTTTTTTTATGTAAAATAGAGAATTTGGCCTCGTCCGATATTTGTTTTGTTTTGAAACATATCTTGTACTTAATGCATTTCGTCACATCCGAAAATTGATTGTGCATAGCTATACTGTAAAGTAAGGATGCGACCCATGTTTTGTTCTGAATTTTTAATTTTGCTGGCAAGATTTGAAGGTTTGGGATTGATTTGTCACATCCGGTATTGGTGGTTGTGGATGGTTTTTATTAATTTTAAAACAATTTTTATACCGGGAGTGTAAAATATACCTACCAACAATGCAAAAATGCATTGTGAATATCGATAGAGGGTTGAGGTAGTTAGAACTTATAGATAAGCTATGGAATAATTTGTTTTCAATTCTTGAATGTGATGTTGGCTCTTTTTTCTTTTATAAATCAGTGGCACCAATAACCAATATATTGCATCCCCCTAGAGTTTCTACTACCTATAAAAGCAAATGTTCTCTGAGTTTTCTGTTCAGATTATTTTTGAACAAAAGAGCCAGCAACATGCAGAATATATTTAATATTTTTTCAATATACATGGAGGAGTTCTCTGCCGCGTGCTGGGAGCTTAAGGAGTTGCAGGAAGCTTTGCGCTTTGAAATCCAGGACGGAAAACGGACTGGTACATTGGGGAGTGCGCAGACCATCGCGCATATTATTTTAGCTTTAAATATCCGAGCTATTGAGCTTGGATTCAAAGACGACATACCACAAATACCACAGGAGGCTCACATTATTATCCCATTAAAAACTTTTTGAAATAAAAAACTTAACACAAATTTTCTTTAGCCTTTTTAATTATTCGGTTTCAGCTATTGTCATAACAGTAGTTTCTTTTTAGGTTTCTACCATATTTTGTTGCCTCATTTCTCTTGACCAGGGTGATATTAGTGGCATGATCAGTGCTTCTAATGACAAGTTTAATTCGTCAAGTACTCGAAAATGGTTATCCTGGACACGTCGTCGCTCTTCTTCGACAGCATCAGTATTAACTGAACCTATTAGATTGTGTGATAAGACTTTGCGAGTTTTTTGTTCATCGACTTCTTCGTAATGATTTTCAGTGGGGCTATATCTGGTGATGTATTCATTTCGATCTTCAGATGAATCAACTGCATAAAGTGTTTTCGAACGGAAGCTCTTTGCTGACCGAGGTGGAAAGGAATTCCTCGGTACACTCTTTGATGGACCAGGAACTGGCAGTATTGGCAAAAGCCTGTCCTTGTAGTAAGGAATGTTTGTACAGCATTTGACATCACCTACCTCGTAGTATGCATATGAGTAGGCATGATCGATGATCACTCGCTGAGGTTGTTGTTGTTGATGTTGTTGCTGCAGAGTTGGAATGGAATTCCTCCATACACTCTCTGATGAAGAAGGAGTTGGCAGTATTGGTAAAAGCCTGTCCTTGTTAGGAATGTTTGTATGAAATTTGACAGCACCTGGCTCGTAATATGCATATGAGTACACATGATCAATGGTCGCTAGTTGAGGTTGTTGTTGCTGTATTTGTGGTATGTCTTTCATTGGTTGATGAAGTGGAGTTAAAGAAGACGTCGATGGAGTCTGTGTCACGAGCATATTTGTATCCACATCACCAGCAGCAAAACAATAATCCAAAGGTTTGTTCAAAGGTTCAAAACAATCCATCCTCACAGCCGTCGCAAATTTTTTTTGTGATCATTTGACCTTTAACAATGAAAGTTGTTAGAATTGCCAGTTACCGTCGTTACCGGTTGAGGTAGTCAGAACTAATACATAAGCTATGAGATATTTGTTTTCAATTCATGAATGTCATTTTGTCTCTTTTTTTTATACCAAGTACCAATAACCAATATATTGTTGCATCCCCCCAGAGTCTATACTATAAAAGCAAGTGTTCTCTGAGTTTTCTATTCAGTTTTACTTTGAAAAATCATACGATCTTCCAAAAATTTACAAAAATGTCGTTCATTAACAAAATTAAAAAAACAGTAAAATCATCGCCGTCTGGGTTTGGTTCTAAGCCAATATTGAGCTTGTCGAAGCTCATCCATCGGGAAAAATATCCGATCCTAAAGGCGAAGAAGATTAACACAAAATACGGGTAGCAGATAATGTTGGAGTTGAAGGAGTATAAGGTAAAGTAAAAGTAAAGAATTAAATCATATGCCATTTTACAATTTTTTTTTTAGGTATTCCTCCCCAAAAGATGCAATAGACAGCTAGACGACAGCGACATAAACGATCTTGACCGCTGCTGCTTGGAGGTAGTGGGGTCTTATGGCGAGATGTCTGTGGAAGTCGACTTCCATTTAAAGGAGCAAGAGCAAGAGCCACAACAACAGCATCAGCATGACCAATAAGAACAGCAACAATATCAGCAACAGTCTCAGCAACATCAACAGCCTCAGCAACAACAGCAGCCGCAACAATAACAAACAATTGAAATTTTGGACCAAATCATCTTTAATCAAAAGCCGAAGCAAAGAGGAAACAGAAATTTCTTTCAATAAATAAAATAAACTGAAAAAATTAAAATCATTTTTTTATTTTGCTCTCATCCTGAATCGTTCGACAATTTATGTTTTTAGAGCTTTAAATGTTGCATAGTGATTCGTGTGATATGTAATATTTTTCCATAAGCTTAAAATGTGTCTTGCAAAAAAGAAGTTCTTTTTTCCATGAATTGTTTTAAGTTCTTTGGATCGTGGATTTAGTAAATTTCTAAAGCTACAACGAGAGGGGTCCCCGTTTTGTTTTAAATAGAAGCTGTCTATGTAAACTTGGAAAATGTATGTATTACAGTGAGAATATATCGATAATTCTCATTTTCAGATGCACAGATACCCATATCAAATAATGACTAAGTTAATGGTCAAGAGAGAAGCGCTTGGGCAGTTGTATTTTGACGGCAAGCTGGATTTCAAAGATTCTTTTCTTTTTAATCTATTTATTTTAATCTTTCGTACAACAACATTAACTTCTTTACTTTGAGCATTCTATTTTCAATCAAATAACATGCACAAGTATCAGGTCCGTCTTGGCATAAATTCTTTGACCAAGGGCAGTTAACAAAATGACATCCATGTTTCGATGTGGTAGAGGATACGTTTCTATACATCTTCAAGAAGGATAAGCATCCTGTCAGATATTCATGATGTTCCTCCAGCAGCTCATGTTGATGTGCTTTCATAAAATCCAGGATCTCATCGAAAATGAACTTGATATTTATGTTGGACATTATTGTCTGCTATCTTGTCAATGTGTTACTAAGGTTCAGATGGATTTGCTCAAAGATTTATATCGGATTCGTCTCTAGTAATAATTTCAATTTTAGCTGTCAATAGCCCAGTTCACACTGTACAATTAGTTGGACAGACTTCGTTTGATGGAAGTTGGATGGTCTGATGTAGTTTTCGTTCACACCTATCAAGCTTGTCGTCCTACTTTATGTCACATACCCTTCCACTCCATCCAACTTCTAGATTTTCAAAATTTTTTGAAAACCATCCAACAAATTGGACAAGCGGTCGTATGAAGAGTTCACACTATCAAGCATTGGTTTGTCCAACCTAGGTTTGTCCAACTAATTGTACAGTGTGAACAGGGCTAATGGCATTTACAAAAAAAAAAAAAAAGTGTTTCTCTAATTTCTCGACTTCAACGGGAATACATTGTGTATGTAGTTCGTATGATTCGTCAAGACAATTCTTTATAGAAACGTCACTATTGCCTTTGGTTGCTTAAGGTTTTGAAGTTGTTTAAAATCTAAATTTTGAACTGCTCTGATCTGCTCTGTTAACTGGGCTGATCTGCTTTTGAACTGCTCTGATCTGCTCTGTTAACTGGTTTGATCTGCTTTTTGATCCGATTTCAAACAATCAAGGGTGTACTTATACTATTTGTTTGTGGGAGTTATATCTATCTATAATATAAAAATAAGACGGGTTTTCTTTCCTGGCGCTATTTTGATCAGATCCACGGTTTTGCATTCGTTGGAAAGGTCTCTGGCTCCGTGAGGTTTATAGTTACCATGAGTTTAATGTTACAAAAACGAAGCCATCTGGTGACGAAACGGATTTCGCCGGGTTTGCTAGTATGTTACCAAAAACAAGGATCAATATATCTATTATAGAAAATATGGTCATTGAACCCTTAGAAAGATTACTTGAGCATAAACAAATATATATGCAGTCAATGAGGCTGTGAGTTTGCTAGACGAAAATCGAATCAACAAGAAGTGAAGATCGTATTAGTTAGAAAAACAAAACAAGCTACAAGCGGTGTTAAGCTGTTGAGCATTCGATAGATCAGCTGGGCGCTCACACGCTGAAATCTCGCTTACTACTCCTGGTGCTATATGGTAAGCCTTTTAGAGCTATTGTAAATCTTTTCTCAGAGTCAACGTTACGGTTACAGAAAACTACAATTGATGCCTTAAATGAACTGAATGTTGAATAATGATTTATTTTATGGAATTTCGTCAAAATATAAAACGTCTTACTGAAAAACTCTTTTTTTCCATCTTCGGTTTGCATGTTTTTTGGGATGTCGTGAGAATTTTTATAAAAATCGTTTTCATTGCCTCTGTAACAGATGACGCTGTCTTATTTCCTAAAGGAATCGCCCACGCAAATTTTGAAAATGTATCGATAAAGGTCATTAAACCGTAGTATGAGATGATTTCAACTATGTCAGTTGTCATAAATCATTTATGGCTTTGATAGCAACCATTCGCCGATTGAAAAACTTTCGTGCCGAGCTGTGAAGTTCTTAAACAAAAACTTTTTGTGTGTGTTGTTTTTATATAATTGTATTTATTTCAATCTTTTATATAAACTCATAATCTTTTGAACTCTGCTTACATGATCCTCAATCATAATACACGCACAAGTATCTGGTCCCATTTGGCATGCATTTGAAGACCAAATATAGTTTGTAAAATGACATCCGTAAATCGAAATATCATTGTCAACGTCCTTAAAATTACTTAAGAAAGAAATATTTCCAAGAAACTCTTCATAATGCTCCTCAAGCATATCATGTTGATATTGACTTAAAAAACTGGACATTCTACTTAAAATAAGACATATATTGATATTAGACATCATTGTAGTACAGTTTTGATTTGGAAATAAGAACTGAATTCGAGAACGATGTTTGCCTACGTTTTATGTGTAAATTTTTAGATTTAGTATTGGTCGACATCTTCATATCTATAGTTTTTATTTGTGCCACATACACAAGAATTCCGTAACATTTAATACGAGACAACGCTAATTTTATAATTGCTTTCAAACAAGATGATATGAATCTTAAACACATTTAAAATGATCATGTTAATTCTGATATGACATATCAAATGTTTCAAAAATTATGTAAGGAATGTTGGAAAACTAGATACGGATTTTTGGTTATTGACAAGGACAGCCCTTGTAACAGTGGTGGCTACAGGAAAGGTTTTGATTACTTCCTGAAACTATAGAAAATCTTATAACTACAGCTGCGTACAGCATTCGTATTGCATTGCTCTATGAGAGTGGTTCATAATAGTGTACAGCGTTCAGCTCACATTCAAAAGCAGATCAGAGCAGTTCAAAAGCAGATCAAACCAGTTAACAGAGCAGATCAGAGCTGTTCAAAAGCAGATCAGCCCAGTTAACAGAGCAGATCAGAGCAGTTCAAAATTTAGATTTTAAACAACTTCAAAACCTTAAGCAACCAAAGGCAATAGTGACGTTTCTATAAAGAATTGTCTTGACGAATCATACGAACTACATACACAATGTATTCCCGTTGAAGTCGAGAAATTAGAGAAACACTTTTTTTTTTTTTTTTGTAAATGCCATTGACAGCTAAAACTGAAATTATTACTAGAGACGAATCCGATATAAATCTTCGAGCAAATCCATCTGAACCTTAGTAACACATTGACAAGATAGCAGACAATAATGTCCAACATAAATATCAAGTTCATTTTCGATGAGATCCTGGATTTTATGAAAGCACATCAACATGAGCTGCTAGAGGAACATCATGAATATCTGACAGGATGCTTATCCTTCTGGAAGATGTATAGAAACGTATCCTCTACCACATCGAAACATGGATGTCATTTTGTTAACTGCCCTTGGACAAAGAATTTATGCCAAGACGGACCTGATACTTGTGCATGTTATTTGATTGAAAATAGAATGCTCAAAGTAAAGAAGTTAATGTTGTTGTACGAAAGATTAAAATAAATAGATTAAAAAGAAAAGAATCTTTGAAATCCAGCTTGCCGTCAAAATACAACTGCCCAAGCGCTTCTCTCTTGACCATTAACTTAGTCATTATTTGATATGGGTATCTGTGCATCTGAAAATGAGAATTATCGATATATTCTCACTGTAATACATACATTTTCCAAGTTTACATAGACAGTTTCTATTTAAAACAAAACGGGGACCCCTCTCGTTGTAGCTTTAGAAATTTACTAAATGAGGGTCACGATCCAAAGAACTTAAAACAATTCATGGAAAAAAGAATTTCTTTTTGCATTCGATTTAAATATATTGAATTTTTTGCTTTCTTAAGCAAATATAATGTAGACATTGGTTTGGTATCTGAAACATGGCTTAACCATAATGACAGATTATCGAACAGAGAATTTGTTTGCTATCGTTCAGACAGAAACGAGGGAAGGGGGGGTGGTGTTGCCATAGTAGTTCGAAGAACTATTCAACACAAAGTTCTTCCTTTTGTTAGTACTAAAATCATACAAAATATTGGAATTGAGATTCTTTTTGAAAATGGATCAAAGTTAAAAATCTTTTCTATTTATTTTGCCGGTGGTTCAGCATCTCCTCAGAAGAGATTCGATTTCAGCAATGACTTGAGGAAACTTATTAGTTTAAATGATAATTTTCTTATTGGTGGTGACTTTAACTGCAGGCACAGGAATTGGAACTGTCTCAGAGCAAATGCTTGGGGAAACATACTCGAAAACCTCAACACAAGACATCCATTTAATATTTTATTTACTCCTGAACCTACCTTCTATCCTGCAAATAGTAGTTCTAGTCCTTCCACTATAGACTTGTTTCTAACAAACATACCAGGACTATTCAATCAACCAATGGTTATAAACGAATTAGGTTCAGATCATTTGCCTGTTGAAATAAATGTTCTTTCATCACCTCAGAATAAGACAAACGAAACACTTGATTTCAAAAAAGCAAACTGGAAAAATTTCAAAAGCATAATTCGAAATAAATTGAGAAATGTTCCAAGTCTGTTAAATGCCGATGTCAGCTCAATTGAAATTGATGAAACAGTTACTATTTTTACAAAGACAGTAACTGAAAGTGTTGAGTTATCTGTTCCCAAAAAATCCGTTAACCCAAACAGTTCAAATGAGTTGCCTCGGTATCTGACAGAGTTAATCAAAGTAAGAAATAGTTACAGATCTAAGTGGATCAGAACTAGGTATAGATGTTATTTTAATGAGATGGTAATACTGAACGCAATCATCAAAGATAGAGTTTCGATGCATAGAAACAATACTTGGAATCAAAAATTACAGGGCCTTGAGAAAGCATCCAAACCATTCTGGAACATGGTAAAGGTAATTAAAAAGAGAAATGTGCGTATTCCAGCTTTGAAAGTTGGAAATAACTTTTTCTTATCTTGCGCCGATAAGGCAAATGCACTAGCACGGTCATTTACTGATAACCAGTGTAATAACAATAGTTTTAACACAAATGCTAGGTTAGAATCTTTGGTCGCACTTTCCATTGATAAAATCAATTCAAGTAGTATAAACCCAGAGGAAGGGTATATCACAATTGAAGATATAAAAACAGTATTTCAAGAACTACGAACTAGAAAGTCTGTAGGATTTGATATTGATCGGCAATAAAATTGTTACAAAGCCTTTTTAACTGCTGTTTAAAAATTGGTTATTTTCCAACTGAATGGAAAGTTGCGAAAGTAATTCCTTTATTGAAACCAGGAAAAAGTTCCGGATCGCCTTCTAGCTACAGACCCATAAGCCTACTTAGTTCGTTAAGCAAATGCTTTGAAAAACTAATAAAAAACAAATTGATGGCGCATATAAACGCTAGAAGTATTTTTCCTCCTGAACAATTTGGTTTCAGACCATTCCATAGTCCTGTTCACCAGATTCACCGCATAACTAAACATATAAAAAGTAATTTTGCTACGGGCAAGAGTACGGGTATGGTATTACTTGATATTGAAAAAGCATTTGACTGTGTTTGGCACAACGGGCTTTTGCATAAACTTCTGTTAAATAACTTTCCTATGTACATCATCAAAATTATCAAGTCTTTTCTGTCGTCGAGAAAACTTATTGTTTCAGTGAATAATGTCCTGTCTGAAACGTTTGTTTGTTTTTCTGGTGTTCCTCAAGGTTCCGTCCTGGGTCCTATTTTGTACAATGTTTTTACGTCTGATTTTCCTTGTCTTCTTAACTGTGAAACAGCTATTTTTGCTGATGACACAAGTATCTATTGCTCAGATTTGACTGGTTTTGAAATAGAAACCAATTTACAATCTGCTTTAAATGAAGTACAAATATATTTTAATAATTGGAAGATCAAAATAAATGCTTGCAAGACGAAAGCGATTTTTTCACTCGGAAAAGAAAAGCATGTTTCCTCCCAAGCAACAGACTTAATATTAACGGTACTACAACGGAATGGGAAAATAATGTCAAATATCTTGGAGTACATTTAGATAGCAAACTAATGTTTAGTTTTCACATTCAGGAAATTATCAAAAAAATTAATTTGACAATAAAGATACTTTACCCTTTTATCAATCGTAAATCAAAGTTGAGTAATGATAATAAGCTTATCATTTTTAAAACAATTTTTCAAGCAATAATGTTTTATGGCTCTCCCGTTTGGGACATCAGCGCGAAAAGCCATATTTGTAGACTACAAAGAGCCCAAAATAAGCTTCTGAAAATGATGCTGAATTTACCCTGGCGTTTTTCAACGGCTGAATTACATTCAATCACTAATTTGGAAATTGTTTCTGAAAGATTACTTAGACTAAAGCAGAAATACAATACATCCTGTAATACTTCTGACAACATCTTAATTTCAAGATTATCTTCTTAATCTATTCACACTAAACTTAATACCGACAATTTATTTATATACACACAGTACAAATTTTGTTGACTTATGTTAAATGTTACTTGTTGTCTTTCAATTCGTTACAAACATATATATTTATATACATTATTTGTTATTTATTATTTGTTTTCTAACTACTCTTTATTATTTATTTATTTATTTATTTATTTATTTATTAATTTATTTATTTATTTATTAATTTATTAACTTATTAATTTATTTATTCATTTATTTATTTATTTAATTATTATATATTTATTTATTTGTTAATTAATTAATATATTTATTTATTTATTTACTTATTTATTTATTCACTTATTTATTTTTACCTTGTTATAGATTTCGTTTCTAATTTATTTTTCTAAAGACTGATTTATGTTTATTTGTTGATTTTAAACTATTTATTTTTATTTTAAGTTATTTATCATAAATAAGTTATAAGCTCACAAAGTGTAAAAGATTATCTTGAAAAAGACTTTGTCAGGCTACAACTCCCCCCTTCCCCCTTTCTCAATTTAGAAAACTATATATTTGTTTATATATTATTACATGTTGTACATGTACGTATATACCATTTTTTTTTTGCAGTTTAATGAAGGTTTTCAGTCGTAGCTTTTCCTTCAAGCTTTTCTCGTACCACATTTCCATTTATTGTTTAAAAACTTAGCAGTAGTAAGGTAGTTAATAACCAATCTCTGTAAATTGTGTAATTGAATTAAGAAAAAAATTTAATTTTGCTACAATAAACAAAAGTTAAAGTTAAAGAATTTCTTTTTTGCAAGACACATTTTCAGCTTATGGAAAAATATCACATATCACACGAATCACTATGCAACATTTAAAGCTCTAAAAACATAAATTGTCGAACGATTCAGGATGAGAGCAAAATAAAAAAATGATTTTAATTTTTTCAGTTTATTTTATTTATCGAAAGAAATTTCTGCTTCCTCTTTGCTTCGGCTTTTGATTAAAGATGATTTGGTCCAAAATTTCAATTGTTTGTTGTTGTTGCGGCTGCTGTTGTTGCTGAGGCTGTTGATGTTGCTGAGAATGTTGCTGATATTGTTGCTGTTCTTGTTGGTCATGCTGATGCTGTTGTTGTGGCTCTTGCTCTTGCTCCTTTAAATGGAAGTCGACTTCCACAGACATCTCGCCATAAGACCCCACTACCTCCAAGCAGCAGCGGTCAAGATCGTTTATGTCGCTGTCGTCTAGCTGTCTATTGCACCTTTTGGGGAGGAATACCTAAAAAAAGAAAATTGTAAAATGGCATATGATTTAATTCTTTACTTTTACTTTACCTTATACTCCTTCAACTCCAACATTATCTGCTCCCCGTATTTTGTGTTAATCTTCTTCGCCTTTAGGATCGGGTATTTTTCCCGATGGATGAGCTTCGACAAGCTCAATATTGGCTTAGAACCAAACCCAGACGGCGATGATTTTACTGTTTTTTAATTTTGTTAATGAACGACATTTTTATAAATTTTTGGAAGATCGTATGATTTTTCAAAGTAAAACTGAATAGAAAACTCAGAGAACACTTGCTTTTATAGTATAGAGTCTTTGGGGATGCAACAATATATTGGTTATTGGTACTTGGTATAAAAAAAAAGAGACAAAATGACATTCATGAATTGAAAACAAATATCTCATAGCTTATGTATTAGTTCTGACTACCTCAACCGGTAACGACGGTAACTGGCAATTCTAACAACTTTCATTGTTAAAGGTCAAATGATCACAAAAAAAATTTGCGACGGCTGTGAGGATGGATTGTTTTGAACCTTTGAACAAACCTTTGGATTATTGTTTTGCTGCTGGTGATGTGGATACAAATATGCTCGTGACACAGACTCCATCGACGTCTTCTTTAACTCCACTTCATCAACCAATGAAAGACATACCACAAATACAGCAACAACAACCTCAACTAGCGACCATTGATCATGTCTACTCATATGCATATTACGAGCCAGGTGCTGTCAAATTTCATACAAACATTCCTAATAAGGACAGGCTTTTACCAATACTGCCAACTCCTTCTTCATCAGAGAGTGTATGGAGGAATTCCATTCCAACTCTGCAGCAACAACATCAACAACAACAACCTCAGCGAGTGATCATCGATCATGCCTACTCATATGCATACGAGGTAGGTGATGTCAAATGCTGTACAAACATTCCTTACTACAAGGACAGGCTTTTGCCAATACTGCCAGTTCCTGGTCCATCAAAGAGTGTACCGAGGAATTCCTTTCCACCTCGGTCAGCAAAGAGCTTCCGTTCGAAAACACTTTATGCAGTTGATTCATCTGAAGATCGAAATGAATACATCACCAGATATAGCCCCACTGAAAATCATTACGAAGAAGTCGATGAACAAAAAACTCGCAAAGTCTTATCACACAATCTAATAGGTTCAGTTAATACTGATGCTGTCGAAGAAGAGCGACGACGTGTCCAGGATAACCATTTTCGAGTACTTGACGAATTAAACTTGTCATTAGAAGCACTGATCATGCCACTAATATCACCCTGGTCAAGAGAAATGAGGCAACAAAATATGGTAGAAACCAAAAAAGAAACTACTGTTATGACAATAGCTAAAACCGAATAATTAAAAAGGCTAAAGAAAATTTGTGTTAAGTTTTTTATTTCAAAAAGTTTTTAATGGGATAATATGTGAGCCTCCTGTGGTATTTGTGGTATGTCGTCTTTGAATCCAAGCTCAATAGCTCGGATATTTAAAGCTAAAATAATATGCGCGATGGTCTGCGCACTCCCCAATGTACCAGTCCGTTTTCCGTCCTGGATTTCAAAG
Source organism: Melanostoma scalare (assembly GCA_949752695.1). Classification (NCBI taxonomy): domain Eukaryota; kingdom Metazoa; phylum Arthropoda; class Insecta; order Diptera; family Syrphidae; genus Melanostoma; species Melanostoma scalare. Next base: position 119,061,050 of record OX456984.1, on the reverse strand, counting down.
CGCAAAGCTTCCTGCAACTCTTTAAGCTCCCAGCACGCGGCAGAGAACTCCTCCATGTATATTGAAAAAATATTAAATATATTCTGCATGTTGCTGGCTCTTTTGTTCAAAAATAATCTGAACAGAAAACTCAGAGAACATTTGCTTTTATAGGTAGTAGAAACTCTAGGGGGATGCAATATATTGGTTATTGGTGCCACTGATTTATAAAAGAAAAAAGAGCCAACATCACATTCAAGAATTGAAAACAAATTATTCCATAGCTTATCTATAAGTTCTAACTACCTCAACCCTCTATCGATATTCACAATGCATTTTTGCATTGTTGGTAGGTATATTTTACACTCCCGGTATAAAAATTGTTTTAAAATTAATAAAAACCATCCACAACCACCAATACCGGATGTGACAAATCAATCCCAAACCTTCAAATCTTGCCAGCAAAATTAAGAATTCAGAACAAAGCATGGGTCGCATCCTTACTTTACAGTATAGCTATGCACAATCAATTTTCGGATGTGACGAAATGCATTAAGTACAAGATATGTTTCAAAACAAAACAAATATCGGACGAGGCCAAATTCTCTATTTTACATAAAAAAAAACCCAACCACCACCAATTGTCAATGAAATCTATAGTACAAAAGGAAACCTATACATTTATTTCATTTCGTCTTCTGCACATATAGTTTCTAACCTTCACATTCTGTCTGTCATATCAATGCATCGATATTCACAAAAAAGCAGAAAAACAATGTACGATTGCATTTTCATCATCTCATCATCATCATCTTTCCTTACAATGTGTATTACTTTATTACGACTTGCTCATACACAATCTATGCCCAACCATATATCGAACGTGATAAAATTCTCTATCGTCAAGTATTAACAAATTACCAAAATCTCTCATCCTCGTTCTAAGATCTATCAACGGATCGTATGTATGTATTGTTCAAAATACACACAGCTTCAATTTTTTTCTTTACCAATTGTCCACGTGCCTCTAGACGCTTTTATTATCCTTTGTTCAACGCCGACAACCTTATAATAATTCCTTTCAAGAAAAAACCATCCTTACTCTTTGGCATAGAGTAAAACATACCAAAGACCAATCATGCTAAGGTGTAAAATGTTACACACAAATATCGAATGAGACCAATTGCAAGAAAAAAAACCCAACCATCACCAACCGCCAGTGAAATCTAATACAAAAAAAAAACCTATTCGTTTGTTTCACTTCGTTTTGTGCACATAAAATATCCATCGATATTCACAACAAAAAAAAAAAGTCAACGTGCCTCTATTTTGCTATCATCATCTTTCCTCACAATGAGTATTGGTTTATTTTACCTTCCTGTGCTACACAGATACTCGATTTTAACATTGATCATGGATTTTGTCGCTAAGCGATCGCTATTCGAACATGGGTCACATCTCACATCTCACATCCTTACCCTACGGTATAGAGTAAAACATCCACATGACAACGACCTTTCATGCTAAGCTGTAAAACGACTTGCTCATACACAATCTATGCCCAACGAAATATCGGACGTGACCAAATTCTCTAGCGTACAGCCAAAACCAAAAAAAAAACATTCCTATTACCCTCACCTACCGGCGCACAAATTCCAAACTTATAAAAAAAAAAATTAACCACTTCCGAGCGCCAGCGAAATCTAAAACAAAAAACCATAAAAAATAGGTACTCAATAGAAACCATCTTCCCCTTTATTGTCTCTATTTTCTTATCTCATATCACAATCTCAGTCCTACCTATTCCTATATCTATCAACAAACTACCGAAATTTCACACCCCCGTTCTAAGATCTATCAACAGATCGTGTCTATTCTTCGCACACACACAACATTACTTTTCATTTTTTCTTTACTCTCATCCCATCGTAAGGACCTTCAACCTACGTGACTCTAAACGCTATTATCTCCCTTTGATCAGACCGACGGCACCCTTTTGGCTCGCTCAGAAAATTCCCAGGCCCAAGTATCCCTTATCCTACTTGTATCATCGAATATTTTAGAGAGAACAACCAAAAGACAATATAAGAGAATATAAACTGAAAACAGTTACGTATGGAACAGCAGCAGCTCCATTCTTAGCTGTCCGAACATTGCAAGAAGTCGCAAACCAATGCAAAGAAAAAGACATCAGAATAATAGAAATCATAAGAGAAGAATTTTACGTTGACAACTTAATGACAGGTGCCAACAACGAAGACGAATGCAGATATATATAATAAAACCAGTGAGTGACCTTACAACAGAAGTATTCAGGGCAGCACTAAGAAGATTTTTTGCAAGACGTGGCAAAAGTGCTCATATATATTCAGACAATGGGTCTAATTTCATTGGAGCGAATCGGTGTTTAGATCAGGAATTCAAGAACGCCATCAAAAACAACGCGTCACTCGCTTCAAGGTTAGCTGAAGACAAGGTGGAATGGCATTTCATCCCACCCGCAAGTCCTCACTTTGGAGGGCTTTGGGAACCAGGCGTCAAGTCGATGAAACACCATTTGAAACGAATAATGGGAAAATCTAAATTAACATTTGAAGAGATGACAACATTGCTATGTCAGATAGAAGCAATACTAAACTCACGTCCCTTGTGTGCGATGGGTAATGACATCGACATCGGCATTGATGTATTATCACCTGGAAATTTTTTGGTGGGACGTCCCTTATTGGATTCTCCTGAATCAGGAGAACTTGAAAAAATTGGGTCCTTAGATCGCTGGAGACTTGTGCAAAAATTAAAACGAGACTTTTGGCAAAAATGGAAGGACGAATACTTGGTGTCTCTTCAAAAACGTACCAAGTGGAAATCTGAAAAGAAGAATCTGGAGGAAGGTGCAATCGTATTGAGCGAAAATACCCAACCGTCGAGGTGGCACATGGGACGCGTTGTTGAAGTCCACAAAGGGTCAGACGGCAATGTACGAGTAGTTACAGTCAAAACAAAGGACGGACACTACAAAAGACCAATACAAAAATTATGTCCAATCGAGACGTCTGAAGAAGAATCGGAAAGTAACATTTCACAGCAAACATGCCAGCTCACCCGTTTAAAAGTATATAATGAATCAAAAAACACACAAATGAATGGAATTAAATTTTTGATGTTGATGTTATTAGTATTAATTGCATTTGGACGAGCAAAGAGTTCAGCAACCAATATGATCACAACACCTGAGATAACAATTAGAAACTTAGACGAAAATGTGGGAATTTACTTAGACCCAATCGGAAAAATGGATGTCGTGGCATCAAAATGGAGACTTGTAATTTACTACGACTTAGATTCATATATTGAAGAAACCAATAATATTTCAAGCTACATAACTATACAACAAGACAAGTGTTTCAAAATGTTCTACTTCAGCGAGCCGTGCAGTTTAATAACAGCAAACTTAAAGAGAAGATATGAAGTACTGGCTGAAAATAACCAACTATTAATAATAACCAACAGGGTGAAAAGAGCTCCACTTGAATTTGTTGGTTCACTCTACCACATATTATTCGGTATCATGGACAGTGATGATAGAGAATCCTTAGTAGAAAACATCTTTTGGACAACCAACATGAACTGGATGGCTTAAACAAGAGGCAAACATCACTGGTAAATGCTACAGTTAATGTCTTAAAGAAAACGACAGAAGAAGAAAACGACCAATTTATAAGAATTAATGGTCAAATTAATGAACTACGCAATATGACACTTCAAGCTCATAATGCATAAAAAGCAGGAATGATAGTTCAGTTAGCAGCAATGCAACTTGATGCAATGTTAAGTGAATGTAATGATGTGCAAATGGCAGTTATAAGCATACTCATTGATGTAAATAATCACCATATAAATCCGTTATTATTGAAACCGTCCCAACTACAAGAAGAGATTCACAAAATTCGGAATAAAATCTTAGGGAAGTTTCGTTTACCTGGCGATGGTACAAAAATTAATTGAAAGAAACATTTCGCCAAATGAAAGCGAGGGGATTCATACTTGGCCGGCGTTTAGTAATAGACGTGGAGATTCCACTACTTCACTCAGAAGCATCGGACGTTTTTCTGGTAATTGACGTGCCAATAAGTCAGGGAGATATTATTGTGACACCAAAAATATACACCGAAATACTTGTGTTCAACTTCCAATTAGACGCATACAGTCTAATGAGTCAGGCACAACTAAATCTCTGTGTAAAAAACGAAGAAACGCACTATATTTGCCATGGTAATTGGCCATGGAAAACTGCAGCAGATGGTTCATGTAAGATATCACCAATAAAGAAAACGAAAACAACAAGCTGTCATTTTGAACGAGTGAGTCAGCAAGACAAATGGATTCAGTTGACTAAACCAAATACATGATTGTTTAAGCAATTTACGACCACGGCTATTCATGTAAGCTGTGGAAACTCGGAGCACAAATTGGTTAAGCTTCCAGCACAAGGTCTGCTAACATTAAGGCCACAATGCACGGTTAGATACAACGGAGGTTTCCTTACTTCACCAACAAGTCAAATCTGAAACCATCAGCCATTTCGAGGAACAGATGATATGAACGAAGGCACTGGACGAAGTTGCAGAGGAAAGAATCAAACCTATACAGTCAACTATAATAAACAACAAAAATGAACTACTCAAAATTCAACGGGACTTGGAAAAGTTCAAGAAGGAAAACATTCACCTTAAGGGCTTGGACTTTCACCACATAAGCGGTCACAGCGGATTAATGTTAAGTTGCATTTTGGTTATTATTTTTGTAATTTATATAATACGAGGCATAATATTCAGAAAAAAAAATTTAGCACTCTCTGTTGGCCCGCAGAATGTTCAAACATGAACATAACCAATCTATAGGTAGCCACATGTGTATGTGAAATAAGATAAAACAGATCAACCTAAGCATACACTGACGGTTATCTACAGATAAAATTATGTACATTAACCTAAGTAAACAACATAGACATTAAGAATAGAAAGATAAGAACATAGAAAATTGTATATATATAGAAGTAACATAGTGAAATAAATCAGTATCATTTCGACTTACAACCGAGGTTTTATTCAATTAGTCATTATTCTCAAATAAAATCTTTATCCTATCATCCCTACTTGCTACTAATTTCCATTCACTACTACTATCATGGACTATCAGATGACTTGCCCCTAACAAACTTAAATAACTTTCCATCTTCTACTCTCCACGCTGGAAGAGACAACGGTTTCTTTTCCACCTCCGACATCATTTTTCCAATCCAAGGGTCGGTTGTTGGCTCGGAAATCCCAGAAACAACTGGCACACTCCTAGAGAGCATGTCCGGCACTACATGATCCTTCCGCTTACGATGGATGATATCGAAGTCAAATTGCTGCATGCGTACAGCCCACCTTGCCAGCCTTCCCGCTGGATCCTTCAACCTGCTAAGCTAAATCAAGGAGTAGTGGTCGGTAATTACCGAAAACCTAACTGCCTCCAGATAAGGCCGCAACTTTTCTATCGCCCACAAAACTGCCAGGCACTCTTTCTCTGTGGTCGAATAATTTTGCTCACACCTATTCAGTGATGTGCTCAAATAGCAAATCACCTTCTCACCTTCCTCGAAGGTCTGACTCAAAAAAGCCTCGATCCCGAAATCAGAAGCATCCGTTTGAACGACAAACGGTTTCGAAAAATCAGGACACGTCAAAATGGGTGCTGCCACTCAACACTCTTTAGCTTTCCTAAAGCTCTCTTCACAAAAACTATTCCACTCAAACTTCTTGTTTTTCCTAAGTAAATCTGACAACGGCTTCACCAAACTCGCAAAGTTTGGTATAAATCGCCTATACCAGGACACCGTGCCGATAAAACTCCTTACCTTTTTTATATTCTTTGGCGATGGAATTCCTAACATACTCTCTATCTTCTCTGGATCCATGTGTAAACCATTGCGGTCTACAACATAGCCTAAGAACTTCAGAGATGGCCTACAAAAATGACATTTTTCTCTACCAACTTTCAAACCTGCCTTAATAAGTCTTCTGAAGACTTCTTCTAAGATCTCCATATGCTTCTCAAAGGTATCGGTGACGATAATAATATCATCCAGATACACGAAGACATATGGTTCTAACTCGGGTCCTAAAACATTATCTATAAATCTTTGCCAAGTTGCGGGAGCATTGTGCAGCCCGAACGGCATTCTTAAAAACTGAAACAGACCGCGGCCAGGTACCGTAAAGGCAATATATTTTCTTGACTCTTTTTCCATCGGAGCAAGAATTTCGCGTTATTCAGCCTATCCAGGATAGCTGTTATGTATGGAAGGGGGTACGCGTCCCTATCTGTAGCCGCATTCAACTTTCTAAAATCTACACAAAACCTATACGTACCATCCTTTTTCTTAATCATGACAATGGGTGAAGCACATGGACTGTCAGATATTTCTATCACTCCTTCTGCTAACATTTCTTCTAATTCCTTATCTATGAAAGACTGAATGGCAGGAGATACCGGATAATATCTCTGCTTAATGGGTTCAGCTTTCGTCCTAATCTTGTGCTCCACCATCTGTGCACCCTAGTCCTTCAGGCATTTCTTTAAATGTCCTGTCTAAAAATCTTTCTAACTGTTGTTTTTCTACCTGTCCTACCTCAGTCAAATGCTAAGAATGGGATTGAATTCAAAGAATTCTGATTCGAAAATTAACAATCCCCTGATTGGAAATTCGGGACTATTCCCGCTAGAGCCCAAAAATCGGCTCCTTAAATCAGACTATGAGGAAGATGAGGTATAACTAAACACCCTACTAAAACTACCTTGCCTTTCATTATAATTGGAAGCGAAACTTCACCTTCCACCTGCACTCCTGCACCTTCAGCTAAACTAACACGTAGGTAGTGTTTGCTAGTGCCTGACTTAATACCTAGACCCTGCAAAATTTTCCATCCATCCCCGAATCCAAAAGTCCTACTAACCTAATCCCATAAATACTAACACCTATGTATGGTATCTTGTCCCTACCTACATGCTCAAGCACGAAACTCAAATTAACTTCTGCCGACTGGTTACCAGTAGGCAACCCCGACGCATTTAACGGCGCTCTCGTCCTACTGACCCGAGAGTGCGTCTGCGGTTTCCCGAACAGGCTGGGCAGTTACTCTTCGTAACTCCCTGCTTCCCACACCCAAAACAACTCCTAGGAGCTGAACACCTATTTGCGAGATGGCCTTCTCCATTGCAAATAAAACACCCTATAAGACCTTGATGAACTGACGGGCGGACGAGATTGGGTGTTGTCCTCAACAACCGCAACTCTCCTTAGAGCCGGCCTCGCTGAAACGAAATTCGAGTAAGGACTCGACTCCTGCACGACCTGTCGAGTTCGATTGTTTCCCTCAACAACCGAAACTCTTGGGGGTTCGACTCCTACATAAGCCAGATCTGGCTCAAGTAGGTTCCCACTCCTACTGTAGGGCGGTGGAACGTAAGACTCCACGTTAGCCCTGACGAATTCTAAGCTACGCCCTAATCTGAACAACTCGGAAACGCTAGTCGGATTAGCCAATCCAAGCTGCGTCTGGTAGAAAGGGGTCAGATTCTTTTGAATCATTCCTAACTTCCTACCCTCCAAGATGGGTTCGGAAAGCCACCCAAACATGTTTTGCATTGTCGTCACATAGACTCCGATGGATTCATCTCGGCCTTGTGTACGACGCCTAATCTCATCTAACAAAAGATCACCATAATTTGGTGGCAAAAACTCCAGCTTCAACTTGCTGACTAGTTCTTGCCACGAACCTATCGAAACCCTAACTGCCCTAAACCATATCAATGCCCTACCTACAAACAAATCTGCTGACGACCGCAACAGCTTTGCTTCCGTCACTCCCCGAGCCTGACGGATCTCCTCAACCCTCTCCAAGAATGCGTTCACGGAAGCTCCACAACGCTCTCCGGTGAACTTCACATCCCACTTAGCTAAATTCTCGAACCGCTCGCTAACATAAACCCTTTCTCTAGTAAAATCCCTATTCTCATCTATCCTATTAACATTAATTTCCCTAGCTATGTTTTCTTCCCTACCTCCAGTCTCTAATACGACTAGCGTTGAAGTTGGTACTGCTGTTGGTGTTGATGTCGCTGTTGCTGCTGCTGCTGATGATGTTGATACTGTTACTGTTGTTGATGTTGATGCTGCTGATGGCGCTGGTCCTACCGCTGAAGCTCTCAGACTATCGGTTGATAGCTGACTACCATCTGCCCTAGCATCTCCTACTTTTTCCATATCAAGGACTTCCTCTAACTCGGCTAATGCCATTATAAGTTTATTCTTCAACCCTAGTCTCAATTTCTCCTGTTCGCCATCTTCTGGATGCGACCTATCTAACCTAGCGATACCCCATTCTACCTTAACTAAACTCTTCAAATACTCCTTAGACTTCCTAGACTTCGGTTTCATCTCTAAAATTTTCGCTATCTCTCCTAACTTATTCTCAATTCTTCGTAATCCTGTTCAAAACTGAACGGATACTGTGCGGAAGTACCTAGCTAACCCCTGCGCTCTAAAAGCCTTGCACCACGGAGCGATCGCGCATCTCGTCTACGGTGCCTACCTCTAACCCCCTACTTTCCATTTCGTACGCAAGCTCATTTTGCGCTAGCCTATAAATATCCATATTGAACTAAGCTGACTGACTTTGAACCAAAAAAAAATAAATGGAAAACGAACTCAAAAACCAGTTCTAGCAAAATAATCTAAACCTCAAAAAAAATTTTTTTAAGAAACCAAATCAAGCTCCAATTGGATGCTTGAACCTTGAAACAGTATTAAAACAATAAATGAAAAGATTAGTAAAGTTTTTAACAGTTAAAACACTTTTTATATTTCCTCAGATGTACATTTCAGAAGCAATGCTTCCATCGTCAGTGGGATTTATAAATTAAATTAAATTAAATTATTTGTCAAAAAACTAATAATAAACAAAAATGTTTCTAAACAAAATTACAGTTAAGTTGAGTTTATTAAAAAAATTTTTGAATATTGAATCTTTGATTGGTCCATCATCACTATTCATTAGATTATTTTTGTTTTTAAATATGTAAAATGATTCAAAAGCACCTAATTCATAATTGCTATTTACATTTCTTATTGATTTTAAATTTTGCAAACTAAAGCTATGACTATTTTCTGGCATTATGTTCTGCAACACTTGACTTTTCTTTTTCATTATATTTAAGATGTGCAAAATGTTCTTTAAATCTTTTTAGAATAGGTCTTCTTGTCTGTCCTATATATTCTTTTGCACAATCATTACATCCGATAGAATAAATTCCTGATTTTCATTCATTCGCGCGAATTTTCAATTTTCACATCACAAATCCATATTCCCCTGGCCAAAATTTTTTTCCGCTTCGCTTTTTGCTTTATCTCCGGTACAAAATACAATGTCGCACGCAAAGAAAATCCAAAGTCCGTAACGCGAATTTCACATTATAGTTTTATAAACTACTAAGAAACTAAATATCAATTTCACAGGTCTGCAATGGTTTTCCTCTCTGAAATCTGAGTACCGTTTTCTATAGATTTTGATGTGCTGATTACGAGAAAAATAATGAAAAAAATCCATCACGTCAGGATTTTTTGATATAGAATATTGAAATTTTGGGTACACCGAAGTTAGCCTTTTCTTAAATTGCCAAAAAGTGATGTTAAAGTTGAGAAACGGTCTTCAGTGTAGGTAAATTTTTTTCTTAGAATATGACCAAGAATCTCATTCCAAAGCATATAATACGAATTACGGAACACCCTGTATATTAATGAGCTCATTACTTAATTAAGCCAAAATGCCCCTTCTTTGTCCCTCTACACTAATTAAATGCAATAAAAACTAAGCTAAAGCAATTTAATGACGTTTTCTAAATTTTAAGATTTAGAAATCGTCATTAAATTGCTTTAGCTTAGTTTTAAAATTTAGAAAACGTCATTAAATTGCTTTAGCTTAGTTCTTATTGCATTTAATTAAATGCAATAAAAACTAAGCTAAAGCAATTTAATGACGTTTTCTAAATTTTAAAATTTAGAAAACGTCATTAAATTGCTTTAGCTTAGTTTTAAAATTTAGAAAACGTCATTAAATTGCTTTAGCTTAGTTTTTATTGCATTTAATTAGTGTAGAGGGACAAAGACATCAATGCAAATCAGTAATTTGTTAACTACTACATAATGAGTATAAGTAATTCGTAATAAACATGTCGAAAAAGGGGCATTTTGGCTTAATTAAGTAATGAGCTCATTAATATACAGGGTGTTCCGTAATTCGTATTATATGCTTTGGAATGAGATTCTTGGTCATATTCTAAGAAAAAAATTTACCTACACTGAAGACCGTTTCTCAACTTTAACATCACTTTTTGGCAATTTAAGAAAAGGCTAACTTCGGTGTACCCAGACCTGTGTTAAATTCGATATCTCTGTCAATACTGATGATAGAAACCTAATCTTAGACTTATTTTTTTTTGTTAAAATAATGATCTTTAAAACTGCATTTAAATAAATAAAATTCTTCCAATATATACTTTTTTATTGCGAAAACTTGTGACTTTTTTCCTAAAAGATACAGATAGAAACTGTACCTTTTTTTGAAAAATCTGGAGGTGATGGAGAAAAACTAAGGACATATTCGTAATCAGCGTACCAAAATACCCTAGAATCAGCTATCAAATTCCAGAGAGGAAGTTATGAACCTCATTTTGCAGGCCTGTGTTTTTTATTTGTTCCTATTTTTCACAATTTTAATTAAAGCTCTTGAAGAACTTTTTTTTAATATAAAAACAATTCGTAGAACTCATAGGCATGGTTTCATGGTTTATATTTTCGTTGTTTTGAATTATTTAAGTTTCCAATAGTTTTTGTCATTGCATAATGGAAATGTTTTTGTTCATATTTATAATAACCAGCGGTTGTTGACAAATTTGGTCGCTCTTCGAATTTCTTCATGTGAGTTTAATTCCCATAAGAAAGTGGACTTATTTCCCACCGGTCGTGGGAACTAGGTCCACTTCATCAAAGTGTGCTTATTTCTCACATAGTGGGAAGTAAAACCATCAGTGGGGTTATTTCCCGTGGCCTTATGTCCCCGCACCGTTTAATTCCCATAAGAAAGTGGACTTATTTCCCACCGGTCGTGGGAACTAGGTCCACTTCATCAAAGTGTGCTTATTTCTCACATAGTGGAAAGTAAAACCATCAGTGGGGTTATTTCCCGTGGCCTTATGTCCCCGCACCCAAATTTTCTACTGGCCAACAGTGCGAGCAATGAAATTAAATAGTGGCAATGCAAACCACACAAAACAACCTAAATTTTGACTTTGAAGTCAGTTATTTCAAAAATTATAAATTGAAATCACTTCATTTAAAATTTAATATAAAGTGCAGATTTCTTGCTTTCATAAAAAGTATAAATTGTATCTGTTTATTTTCCCGTTGCTCTACAATGTTTTTTTTTTAGATTTTAAGTCAATTTTTATAAAACTGCCCCTACCGCCTAAACGGAGGGAGATAGACCCCCCCCCCCCCTCCTATAGTAAAAAATGCATGTATTGAACCCCTCCACCAAAATACGTTATAATTTTTTGTCGCCAAAGTTATCGTACTCTCCCCCAAACTCGCACTTATCCAATTTCCAATACAATTTTCACAATTTCAGCCTCACCTAAGGGATAAGAAAAAAAACAAAAGTAAAATATTCACTCACAAGGGAACATCAAAAGCACAAAACGATTCACTTCCCTAAAAATTAAATTATTAAATCACAGGTAGGTACCAAGTACCAACAGGTTATGTAGGTATGCACAAAATGCACGATGTCTACAATAAATTGTATGTAAATCACTGTATGTTTTCTACTTAGATGCCCCACGTTGTGGACGCCAATTTGTTACAATTTTTTTTCGCGATAAATTAACTTTATGATGAATCGAAACTATTAACGTGTTTGGATTATCCGAATCCAATTAAAAAGTAAACAATTAATAAGATAAACAAAATTAAAGACGATTAAGAGAATATTAAAAAAAAAAAAGAAAAAATAATAAAAGAATTTATTATTTTCTTACGGAGTGTTGATTTTAAAAATCAAAATGAAAAGTTCAAGTTCTGTTTGTACCTGGGCGAAACGCATAAGGAGTGAAGGTCACTTGAACTTTTCATTTTGATTTTTAAAATCAACACTCCGTAAGAAAATAATAAATTCTTTTATTATTTTTTCTTTTTTTTTTTTCAATAAACATCGGCCAGACCACGGGCAAACCTTCTCTAGGTCAGAGCTGTAAAAGAATGCATTCATTTGGTATTGCATTGCAAAAAGTCTCATTCATTTAACTGTATATTTGGAATGCATTCACATTCTTTATCGCAGTACTTCAACTTTCAAAAAAAAAAATCCCAGTCAATTGTGAAGTCTTTTGTGAACCAATCGTCTAGAGCAGTCAAAAGACTTGAAGTCAAAAGAATGCAATACTTTTTAACTGGTCGCAATCTCGGAAGTCTCTTAAAAGTCTTTTACATTCTTTGCAATCATGAAGTCTTTTGATTGCATTGAAAGTAATGCAGTCATTTGGCTGCTTTGGAGTCTTTTGACTGCTTGAAGTCTTTTGACTGCTTGCAAGAATGCAATCCCATTCCCCTAGAAATATAAAGTTTACAGTGTGTTTGCACTATAAACTTTATACATGTGTCGACAAACATCGACCAAACATTGCGTATCAGAAAGGTACAAACAACATCTAACTGATGAACCCATTGTTTGTACCTGGGCGAAACGCATAAGGAGTGAAGGTCACTTGAACTTTTCATTTTGATGATTACGAGAATATGCACAACCGATGCGCCGCGAGGTAAACAGACGAAATGTCAAACGCGCTGATAAACTAAAAAGTGTAACACTCAGCAGGTAGGCTGCTGACACCACGGCTAAACTCAGCTGGGTTGGGTTCGTAAACAAAAAAATGGTAGCGTAGCGCGAATAAAACGATCGATCGCGATTAAAAGAACAGATTAATTTAATAGTAAAAAGATGATAAAAGTATTTTCACAGTACCGGGTGTACTGGAAAAAGTGTGCGCCAGGAAATTTTTAGGTGAAATTTCCAAACCAAGAATCGAGTCTCAAATAGTAAGAACCGAATAAAAACATTTCAATTAAATTCCCAAGAGGGATTTAAAGCCATTTATTTTGTTTACTTGTTGGGAAAACGTTACAAAAAGTGGGATTAAAAACCCAAATCTTTTCGACAGTCAAATATTACAATGGTGGACGGTTAGGCGAACCGTTTTAAAGGTAAACAAATGAAACAACCGGAAGATTGAAACGTTAATTGTTCTTTCCCGAAAAGAACAATTAATAAGAATTAAAAAGGGTCGCGTGTCTCACACTTTTGAGAATTTTGATGGCAAAGATCAATTGAAACTATATTTGACAACACTTGCAAAACTATAAAACTCTACTTATCTTTTTTTTCCAGCTACTCCTTCCTCCTTCAAATTTCCTATGTTCCGTCCGTCTAACGTTATCTCCTCCTTTCTCAATTTTAATCCTTCCACTGACTCTAAAGCTTTTTTCTAACAATTTGAACAAATTACTCTACAAAACTATTTTTAAAATATCTCCAACTTTCACTTAAACTTTCTATTTTCTCTTCAAAAACAATTTTAAAAGCGCAAAATAAACCACTTGATAACTAGGTCAACCAAGAAGTCGTTGATCTTGTCAATTTGTCCTTTCTCGACTTTCAAACACCCCCACACATTCATACAATCGGCCAATCGTGTCTCGAGGTTTTCTGTCACGGCTTTCTAGCACATGCAGCCTTATGACTGACAAACACCTCCGTGGTCGAATTCCAGCGAGACCTTTCACTCGCACAATTTTCCAGTCACATTGAACTGAAAAAGTTGTTGGGGGTTTATTCCCAAAACTTATCCAGCTCATTAGTCGAGATCAGACCCCTCCCATAAAACATGTCGAGAAAAATGAAAGTTCCCGAAAGTTGAAAATAATACTTCTGGGCATTTTCCCAGTTACTCTACTATATATTCTACTGAGTCAGGAGAAGGATAAAATTCTCTGTGTTACAACTTTTCGAAAATTTAAGAAGGGAGGAAAAGCTACCAAAACCAAAATGAACTACTTTAGCCTATTCGGTGGATCTTTGCGCAGATTTGGGGAAAAAGGAAAACTATTAACGTTTCATTCTTATGATTCGGTTTTACAAAAATAAAAGTTAACTTCAGGACTTTTACACTTGCAGCACTACGCTGCACAGTGTGTCTCATTACGAATTGTGGCATTCACACGTGCCATTTCAGTTGTTCACATCTGTGATATGTGTATGTATGTGTATAGTGTTGTGTATGTGATATCCTGCTTTGTGTAGTGTGTGTAATGAAGTGTGTGAATGATGATGAGTGTAAAGGTTATAGGTTAAGTTATAGGTATATGGATGTAAGTATGTGTAAATGATGGTAATGATGTGAATGTCGATGAATGAGAATGATGATGCTTGTGAGTGACGAAGTATGAATGACATTCAATTTAAGTAAATGGTGTGCGAGTCTCCGGACATCACATTGCTAAGGGCAAACAACGGAGAAATGATGGGACGAAGAAATGATAAGGAAGGGTTTAAGTAAAAGACAGGGATATCGAAATGTAAACAACTATATGTAAGAAAGGTTTTTGTTGCGGGAAAATTTACCGTAACATGCTTAATGAAACTGTAGAGTGGAAGCTGAGAATGTGCTGCTAGTGGTATGCAAGTTCTGTAAAAATTAATTATTCCCAGAAAACGTCTAATTTCCTCAACAGTGTTAGGTTTAGTATAGTTGATGATAGCCTCAACTCGTTCTGTGATGGGAGAATATCCCTGCGCGGTTATGTGATAACCTAAGAAGTTGATTTGAGTTTGGCCGAAGACACATTTGCTGATGTTGAGAATGAGTGAGTAGCGTTGAAGACGTTCAAAGAAAATTTTCAGGAGTCTTAGGTTTTCTTCTTCATCCTTGGACATTATGAGAATGTCATCAACGTATACAAAGACGTAGTCAAGATCTCTGAATATCATGTCCATGAATCTTTGGAAAGTTTGTGTCGCATTTCTTAGCCCGAATGGCATGAATAAGTACTCGTACAATCCCCATGGTGTGATAATCGCAGTTTTGTGGATGTCGTCCTCATGCACGGGTAGCTGTTGATACGCTCTGTTCAAGTCAAATTTGGTTAAAAAGTGGGCACCATGTAAGCCCCAGAAAAGCTCTTGTATCCACGGTGGTGAGTACATGTCAGGTTCGGTTTTCGCATTAAGATGACGATAATCTCAGCAGAGTCTCCAGGTGTTATCTTTTTTCCGGACCATGTGTATTGGGCTGGCGTAGGAACGGCTAGAAGGTCGAATTATTCCGTTGTTAAGCATTTCGGAGATTTGTTTCTTCGCAGACACAGTTTTCTCACCGTCGAGTTTGTAGGGACGTGTTGAGACTGGTGGACCTTTGGTGATGATCCGATGAGCATATTTCATGTTGGTGAAACTTGGTTTGGTGACAGGTTTATTAATCTCGATGAAACTATTGAGCAAGTCTGCATATGGTTGCGCCAGAGTTGAGTCAACAGTCGAAACATTGTAGGTGCGAGTGTGAATTGTCTCTCCTTTGGTTGAAAGAGATGTGAGAGGATCAATGAGGCGTTGGTTTTTGAGATCAATGAGGAGATTGAAGTGAGTGAGGAAATCAGCACCAATTATGGGAATCTGTACATCTGCAATGATAAAAGACGAAGCAAAATCTCTGCGTAGTTTCAAATCCACATGGACAATTTTGCTGCCATAAGTGCTGATGGCTGAGGCATTAGTGGCGTAGAGTTTGAGAGAATCTGGTTCGAGTTTTTTACTGAAGATTTGAGATGGTATGATTGAAACGACAGATCCTGAGTCAGTTAAGAAGTTCTGATGGGTTGAGAAGTCATAAATGTGTAGTCTGAGTTCCTGAGCGGGAATTTAGCTGGAGCTGTCATGGATTTCCCCTACCAGTGACAGCGGAGTTAGTTTAACTGGTCATCAGTGAAAGAAGAAGAAAGTGAACAAAATTTGCAAGGTTTCGTGCAATGACGAGCACTATTACCCCACTTGTTCTGGTAATAACAGTAACCATTGCGGTTAGGAGTGGCTGATCTGTTTCTGGTGTAATTACCTTGAGGATTCTGGTGCTGCCGTGAGACATGCTGAGTATGAGGTTGCTGCTGCAACATTTGGGTGAATTGCTGTTGAGACAGATGTAAGCTCTGCTGTTGTTGCTGCAGTTGTTGGAACTGGATTTGAATATTACCGACTTCTTGCTGTAGAGTTTTGAGTTTGAGATGAACTTCAAGCGATGCACGCTCAGTTTTGCTTCCAGAGAGTGTTTGAGGAACAGTGCAGTTGTTGTTGACTGAGAAGATTGAGTTGTTGAGGGCGTTTTGCACGAATCGATCTGCAAGCTCGGCTAGAGCGGTTAAGTTGTTCAAATCGGCTGACATATGCAAGTAAGGACGTACCTGAGCTGGTAGTTGAGCGATCTGGAGCTCATGCAGGACCTCATCAGCAATTGTGTCCTGAGCCAGCTCGCGCATCTCTCTCAGGAGTTGTGAAGGTTTTTTGCCATCAAGTCGCAGATCTTTGAGAAGTTTGCGGAGTTTCACTTGTCGAGTGTCAGAAAAACGCTTCAAGATTGCATCTTTCAAGAAATCGTATTTGTTTTGTACTGGTTGATGTCCCAGAGTTGCTTAGTAACCTTGATTGGTAGTGATTTCAGGATCTGGCTGTATTTTTGGTTATCACTGGTAATACGATTTGCCAAAAATCCGCTTCCGCATTTACAAACCACATCTCAGGTTCTTCAGTGGTAAACTGCGGCAAATTTAGGTTAACTGCATATACATGACCAAGAGGAAAATTAAGATTAGCAAGAGGAAAATTAAGATTAAGATTGGTTATTGTCACCTGAGTAACATTGGAGTGCTGGCAAAGCGTTGTTGCCCTGAAGTCTCCCGTTATTGTTGTTGATGTTGTTGCTGTTGTCAGAAGTCCTGCCAGAAATGATCGGGTGTCCGTCTGTAGCACCATTACCACGTGGAGGATCTTCCGTGTCGATCAGGCTTTTGTTTAAATCTTCGTTGATCATGTTTGTCCCTGGGTGTGTTTTGATAGGAGATCTTGGAAATACCATGGAGATCTTGCTGGAGGAAGAAACACCCCAAAAATCTTTTTTTGAGAGAAAACAAATGGCTGCTGGTATGGCGTCGTTTTTCACGGTCGATGTTTATTCGTTTTAAGAAAAAAATATACGCTATGTGTTATCAGAATTACGTCGGGGTCACCAATTGTATAACTATTCTACTTCTGAACTATAAATAAAAATCTCGTGGTTTAAACACTTAAATAAATTATATTTATTGATAAAGTTCCAAAACATTTGACAATGAAACGCGCACTAAAATCCAATCAGTCTTGTCGCATGAAAAAGAAAAAGAAACTAGCGTAGTTTTGCCACCATAGCTGTAGCGTCCAAAAGTAAATATTTGTGAAACTGTTTCTGTTTGTGTGTTCGTATGTGTGTGGGAGAGTGTTTGATCTTCCGATTTGTAGTTAGCGCTTCGAGCGCTTGGTTGTGCGATGAATCCAGAATAGGCGTGACAGAAGTGCCAATGCCGCCACACTACCTTACCCATATCTTCTACAGTCAGCTGTTAGCTGCTTGACATTTGCCAGAAAAATTTTCCAAATTTCATATTTTCAGGTTTTGCAAGTCCGCGTGCAAAAAAAAAAATGAAAAAAAACCTATATCAAATCACCATATGAAGCTGAACCAATGCCCAACAAAAATAAAACACAAGGACGGAAAAATAAACAACACAAAAGATCAACACAGAGCAGCTCCCACCCACAGGAAACCTCTGTGGTCCAGCCAGGTAAGTATACCATGCGCGCATTTTTCTAAGGCGGTGCTGAGAGGAGGTCTCACTTACAACGAGTCACGCTTGATGACTCGGCGAAGAGATTTCTGCTCCCAGCCTCCCCCTCAACCTTGGCAACCACTGCGCTGTATCTTGCATGTTTGTTTTCAAGACCATGCAAGAAAAGCCAGTGTTCCGGTTGTACATATATTCTCCTGAACCATCTCTAACTTTTATTCTTTTCTTTAGCTTTAGGCAAACCCCAAACAGGAAACAACCCTCAAACCTACCAAGGAAATCAGATAAGATATTATTCTTTTTCATCTATATTGATTGTTTGTATGTAGATATGTTCTAAATTTTATTTGTTTCCCTTCCTCCATGTGACCGTAACAATTTCCAAACCAACTTCAACACTGAAAATGGTCTTCAAACAGAATTAAAACGCGATAATTTTCCAAAAGGAATAAAATTATATTTTGTTCAGGAAACCTTTACAAATATAGGTATAAAATCTAAAATCTTTTCGTAAACAATTGGGGGTGTACAAAGGATAGAAAATCTGGCAGAGGGCCGGTTAACAATATAGATGATATGAAGTTAAAGTACGTAGATGGGTTTTTACCCAGGTTAAAATGTAAAAGCAACCATGTATGAGCACAATGCACCCGCAATGAAATGACTCTTTAAGAATTTTCAGAACAGACAAAAGGTCAAAGAAAGGTCGCACGTCCTGCAATCTCAGGATTAATTACGGAAGGCGAAGGGTTACCGAAACAACAATATGGCTCATTAGTCAAAGCCAAAACAAACGTACAACTAACACTTTTTCCACTGTTATAAGATTAAAATACTATAAGGTATAACAATACTTAGCTTTTCTGTTGACAAATCCTACCTGAGTTCTTTTGCTCGTACTGTCACTAACTCTTCCGAATTCCTGCCTGCTTGGAGTTAGATTAGATTTAGATTAGATTTTATTTTTATTTTCTTAAACATTCAATACATTATAAGATACTCAAAATAATAAATTAACAACCAGTAAATAAATAAGCTATTGAAGATGTTAGAAAACAATGGGACATTCTATATTAAATTACAATGTAATAAAAACAGTGATGAATGCCACTTAAAAAATTAATAAAAAAACATTATGTAATTAAAGTAAGTGTGGGTGGGGTGACCCTCAATATTTGAACATTACGTTTATACAAAACCAAAAAAAAAAAATTTTAATTGAACAGATGAAAGAAAGAAGAATAGAAAAAAAAACAAAGTACTTAATAGTAAGAATTAGAAAAAGAGAAACAGAATGTTAATTGAAAAAAAAAAAAAAAAAAAAATCAAAATACAAACTTTAGCCCAAATAAAGAAATTTTAAACCAGAGTATCAGAAACAAAAGATTCTATATGTAAATACTCTAAATCCAAGAGCCATACTTTTAGTTTATTAATAAAAAAAAGCAGGAGTAGTAATAGTTCTCAAGAAAAATGGGAGTTTATTAAAGAAACGAAGCGAGGTGATGGTATAGAAATTTCGAAACGACATTGTACGGAATGAAGGTAT
Organism: Melanostoma scalare; assembly: GCA_949752695.1. NCBI lineage: Eukaryota > Metazoa > Arthropoda > Insecta > Diptera > Syrphidae > Melanostoma > Melanostoma scalare. Next base: position 119,041,497 of record OX456984.1, on the reverse strand, counting down.
AGCTAGAATATGTGAAGAGTTTCCACGTAAATTTTAATTTGAAATAAGTCTAATGTTACGGTTTCCAGACTTCATATAAAATACTTTTAAAACTTTAAAACAATACAAGTGACGAACAGGAAGAATTTTCAGCTCTAGAAAAAGTATGAAGCTTGGATAATTTCTAGATTTATTACTCTAATCGTTTTTTTTTTTTTGAAGAATTAATAATGGTTTTATTTTGTTAAAATATGTACCGCCCCAACAAACTATACCATACTGAAGTTTAGAATGAAAAATTCCAAAGTAAATGGTTCTCAATAGATCTGTTGAAACTATGTTTTGAAGTTGATAAAAATATCTTATCGTAGAGCGAAAATACTTTTCTAAATTAATGGTATGGTTTGTAAATTTCATATTTGAGTCAATAGTAAGTCATAAGTACTTTTATTCACTTACTCTTTCTACTAGGAAACAGTTATCACAGCAGTTATTATGGCTTATAAATGATTCATTCACATTTGGTGAAGTACGAACTGGTAGTTTGAATTTTTGACATTCATTAGCATGAAAGAAAAACTCAACATTGAAGTTATCTATAGTAGAAAAACTGAAAAACAAAACCTTAGTTTTTGAGCTTATTACAAGCTTATGTTCAGCAAACCAAACTCTCAACAAATGGAGATCCCAATTAATATCAGATACTAAGTTAAACCGATTATTAGAACCATACGATAAAGCTATATCGTCAGCGAATGCAGTAGTTTTACCCCTAAAATTGAGTAAAAAGAGCGAATTCATATAGACCAGGAACAAAATTGGTCCTAAAACAGATCCTTGAGGAACACCTAAATGAGGATATCCCTTTTCACTCCTTATCCTATCCAATTTCACTCTCTGACTTCTATTCTCTAGGTATGAGCTAAACCAATTCAGCATGAAACCACGAAAGGCAGCTTTTTCCAGTTTTCTCAATAAAAAATTATTGTTAACCATGTCAAACGCTTTTGTAATATCAACAAACATACTTGCAGTGCATTTACTACTATCTAAATTGGGCATAATTTGGTCACAGAATTGAATCAAAGCATCTTCAGTAGATTTTCCACTAAGAAATCCGAATTGAACAGGGTTAAAAAACTTTGTTCTGGTTAAAAAACTAATCATTCTGTTTTTGATAACTTTTTCAAAAATCTTGCTTAAAACTGGAAGGAGGGAGATGTGTCTGTAGTTGCTCATGTCAGAAGAAGAACCTTTTTTAAAAAGTGTTACAATATCAGCCCACTTAAGAGGTTCAGGAAATACACCTGCAAGAACACAACGGTTAAAGACAAAAGCTAAAACATCAGCAATTAATTATGCAATATTCTTGACAATCATATTGGATATATTGTCTTCTCCAGATGAATTGGAGTTCTTTAAACTTCCAAAAGCCTTTATAATTTCAAGCGATGGGATAGTCTCAAAAACAAAACTATTATTTTGCATTTTTTCTTCAGTCTCTAAAAACGGTTCACAAGAGCTGTGTTGTAATTTGTCAGCAATAGAAATAAAAAAAGTATTAAAAGCATTAGCAATTAAAAGCTTATCAGTGGTATCGCAACCATTAATATTAATTATATTAGGAGCTTTTGACATTATGGGTTTGTTTAATCATGCTATTAACTAATCTCTGCTCTTCTTTCAAATCACCCTTAGCTTCAAAGAATTGATTTCGATAAAACAAATTACGGCAAATAGGGATTTCTCTTTTCAGTTCAGCACAGACATTTTTATATTTAAGTTTAAGTAATTAATTACAAGGATTCTTAAAACATTTTTGCCTTAGTCTGTTTTTACCCTTAACTTTGTTGACTAAGTGATTACTGATCCATGGTTTCAATTTCTTAAAATATTTTTTGGGTTGAGTTAGGTTAGTAGAGTTTGAAATATGATGATCCAGACAGTCGACAAATTTTGTATAAGAAGTTGATTCATCTAGACATGAATACACATCTTCCCAAAACTCATACAGGAGGACATCTTTTAGATTTGAGAAATCAATTATACGTTTTTTGCTAGTCTGCAAACTTTCAGATTGACATTTTTGAATAGTATTATTTATAAGTAAGCTGGTCATAGAGTGATCAGTTGTTGTTAGATCAAACACAAGCGATTCACATTCACAAACAGAAATTTTACTAAATCGACCATAAATATGGTCTAAGCAACTACCAGATACTTTACGTGTTGGCTCATTAATAAATGAAAAAAGGCCATGTGAGGCTAAAAGAGATAAATAATTTGAAGTAAATTCATTGGTTTCAAGAATATCAATATTCATGTCTCCCAAAATAATCAAGTTCCTAGAATGTTCATTTTCTAACAGAGCAGAAAATTCCTCCATAAAATAACGAACATCAAACGAGTGCAGTCTATATAAACAATATATGACGTAAGCATCATTAACAATTTCAATGGTCACTCTTAAAACATCCGCACTTTTAAAATTAACGCAAGTAAAATCAACTATTTTAAATTCATCTTTCATTGGTTTTAGATATAAATTGAAATCCAGGTAAGCTATAATCATCCTTTTCGAAACTATAAATCCAAATTTCTGAGACAAAAACTACATCTGGAACATAACAAAAAGACTCAAGATGAGTCACCAGTTCATTCAAATTAGCTCTTAAACTCCTGACATTCTGGTGAACAATGAAAAATTTATTATTAAAAAAAGATCTTTCAGAATAAACTTTATCAACATTTAAGTCGCTGCTTTTATTGAGAAAAAAAAATTCATCTATCAAATCAATCTCTTCATCCATTATTATTTTACTTTGATTAAATTGATTAAAGTTGTTCTAAACGAGCAAGATCGTTAAATGATTTGACAGAAATGACTTTTCTCCCTCAATTTTCGTAACTAGAATTTGATTATATTTAAACCAAACATATTTTGCTCCCCTCTGCTTACAAACTTCCTTAGCTTTCATAAATAGAGCTTGTGTATACTTAGTCAAAGACTCGTTAATAAAGATCCCCTTTGTTGCTCTCTTGCTTCTGCTGATGTTGTTGCGGCTGCTGCTGTTGTCGTCACCGTTGCAATTTACGTTACTGCTGCTGCTGTTGTTGTTGCTTTCAGTTGCATTGATTTGATTGCTCGATGCAAATGAGTTAAGCATTTTTTTGTTCTTTGTTCTTGCACTCAAGATTCGCTGCTTCGTGGTTAAATTCGAGAATCTTACACTTATAATTGTAGATTTTGGACTTGATGAGTGGCGCTCAGCTTTGTTATTTACGTTTCTTACATGGCATTTCCCTATATCACTATCACAGAGAGTAATGTTTAAGGCTTTAGAGAAAATCTCTTTTGCCATTACTAAACAATTAGAGTCATTTGCATGAGGAACACCAACGATATCGATGTCATTAACAAGTGTGAGTTGTTGTTGCCAATTGAGCCTACTTTCAAGTGCATTCACTTTTGTTTTCAATTCAAGATTTTTAGAATGTTTACTTTTTCTAGGAACTGACGATTAGTTTTCTCCAACTCAGTAAGTTTTAATAACACCATTTGTAAAGTGCACTCAGGTTCACTTATAGCAGACACAGACACATTCGCAGCGTTAGAATCATCGAGAGTTTTGTTGATCAATTGACCATCTGTGACTCTAGGAGATTTTTGATAACTTGAAGGTTGGATTTGCAATGAACGACGCCGAAGTGTAGTGCATTTATCACATCGAAAAGGAGAATCACTAGATTGATAATAAGCTGATCATCTTTAGTTAAATTAACACATTCCAAGTGAAAAAAGTTTTTTCAGTCACTACATTCAACTTTGCTATTGTTACGTTGAATCTTATAAGAACACACAAGGCAATTCATTTTTGTTTACTGTTTCTTAAATTTTTTTTATTTTTTTTAACTTGACTAATAGAGAGAGAGTACTATGAGTTTTCTATAAGAAGCGCACCCCACTAAACTTCAGACAGAACTGAGTTTTCCTGCACAGACTTAAAACACTGTCTAGTTTGGCCTTCCTGCCAATCAAACACTATAACAATTTAAACTTGCACTACTTGCAAAGATTAAACACTCGATTGTACATTCTCCGAAAACTTTTTCAAATTTTCTAAAACTTTCTGGCACTATGTCCTTTTCAGAGGTCAACCAAGAAGTGCCATCCTATTGGCGGTCTCTTCGTTCATCGGCGCATTCAGCAAATTCCACTCACTCCGAACAATCATAGTAGTGGAGGCTCGTCACGGGGTATCTGCAGTACTCTCAGCAAACTATCTGGAGTCTGCGCCTTAGGCGAAACGCATCTATCGCTCTTTTCTAAACAATTCTGTTGCTGAATCTCTTGGTCGTTAGAGATTCACAACAACTTGCCTGAATGAACGAATCCAGACCTGTTCCATTTCATTCCATTCCAGAACAGAAAATCGAAAAACTATTACTTTAAACAAATTCCCTCGGCCCAACCGACCCAAGCTACACTGTGCCAGAAAACTATTTAAGCTAGGATTCAGTGAAAGAGGATTCGTCATTTTTCGCGAAAACTACTAAGTTACTTCGGTGAACCCTCGCGCAGATTTGGGGGAAAGGGGATTATCCTATAAAGAGTCATTTCCTTGCTAAGGTAAAGCACTTTAGGTTGTTTACTCGGCCTTCACGGTGGGCACTCAGCCATTACGTTGGGCTCTTGGCCGTTTATATTGAAAAGGCTTCAAATGCCAAGTTCTGATGATGGTGAACTTTGACTGACATCTAATCAGTGTGTTAGAGATGGGTAGCCATATCTCTACCTTTTGTAGAAATAGTAGGTTGTTAGTAACCTGCTGCTGTTGGTGAAATTTCTCCAGAACCTTCCTGGTTCTTACTGACGCTGCTGCTCCAGCCGTCCACTGGCTCAATAAAGGGGTACATACCTATTTGGGTTGCTTTTCCAAAATGCTTTGAAGTACGCCACTAGCTGATGGACTAGGGTTGCTACTCTGCCAGCACTTGAAGCCACAACGAAAGGAGGCGGTGAAAATGGGAAAAGGAAGAAAAATAAAGGTCTAACTTGTTGTGGTAAAATATACCGCAACAACATTTTAGAAAATTATTTACAGTAATTGCTCCCTCAGTTTTTAATAAGTTGCCTTTCCCGATCATAAGCCTGATATTACTGCCCACTTTTCTACAGACTGTAAAATCTTGGCTTTTGGAACACAACAAAATCAAATTGAACATCTATTGTCGTAAATATATGAAAAAAAAACTCCTTCCCTTCCCCTTTTTTCCTCACCTTGCACACAGCTACAGTTATATTGACTTATTGTTTTGATGAGCATTCAACACTAGCTCTAGCTTTAAGCTATGCTAAAGAATGTCTCTTAATTTGTTTTGTTGCGGTATTAACAAGGTCAAAGGTGGCTCTTAAATCTACAAAGAAGCTATAAATTTTCTTGTTTCTTGCTTGGAAAGCTTTAACAATTGAGGATAACGTAAATACTTGATTGATCTATGGGCTATGGTTGAAAAGTTCAAAAATCCAGAATCCAGCTTGTTGATCTGTTAGGATATTTTTTTCTCCTACCCATTTTTCTAACCGTTCCACAAGTATTTCCCAAAATATCTTAGCTGAGACATTCATGAATGAGATACCTCTGTAGTTCTCTACATTTTCCAGTGAACCCTTTTTGTGGATACTGAATATAATGGATTTCTTAAACGATGATGGAATGTCAGCTTTCGAGAAAACGTTGTTGTAAAGAATTTTTAAATGGTCAATTAGTTTTGTATTTGCATTTTTGAAAAATTCGTACGGAATACCATCCTCGCCTGGTGCCTTTCCGTTTTTTGACCTCGTTATAACAGGCTGTATTTCCACAGTTGTTATCTCGCTATCTAAAAAGTCGTCAAAAATAAGGGGGTCTGCATACGAAAACATTAGATTTGAGTTGTCTATTAGAAGACGTTTGAAGTACATAGAGAGATCATCAGCAGATACTCCAACACCAATTTGAAAGTTTAAACCATTAATCTCCCATGCTATCCTCCAAAAGTCCTTTGAGGTCTTGGTTTGGCCTAGTAAGTGAGTTTGTTGATTATCGAAGTTAGTTTTCTTTGTTAAGCACAGATTCTTGTATTGGTTATTCGCTTCAATATACCGGTTTCGTATGTCCGGGTCATTACAAGCTCTGCAGGCACGTAAGAGAGCTAATGATTTCTCCCTGGCGTTTAAACATTCTTTATCGAACCATTTCTGTTTAAATGATGACTAAAAGTTGCAAATATTTTTCGGATTGGAACTTCTTATGCAATGGGTTATTTGATTTGCGAGTATTTCTGTGGACTCAGGTATCGATTCATTTGATAGAAGTAAGCTGTCTAGTAGACGGTTATACGAATTTCTCTCTTCGCATTTCCATTTAAGTCTGGGTGGTAGGGTAAGGTTTTTCTGATGAGATGGAGTTTCATCATCAAACTCAACAACGATTGGCATGTGATCAGAGAAGGTTTTACATTGTACCTCAAATTTTTTAATTATTCTTGTCCAGTCATTATTTACAGCACAGAAATCGATAACTGATTTGCCTCCTACTGATTTCCTCCTACAAATGTATAATGTCCTTCTGTATCTCCTTCAGTACAATAAGTTCATGCATTTGAAGTAGTTCTAACATATTTGATCTATTATTATTGCAAACAATATCTATAGATGTACGGTTGATGTTAGATATATGAGGATTTGCAACAGTTTGCATAATGGTGGTTTGTAAGTTACAAATTCTTGAATTCCAGCCTCCAATCAGTAGAACACTTTTATTAGCTATACGTAACATTGTATTGTTCAATTTTTCAAAAACATAGGTCCACTTATTACAATTTATATAGAATGGTATAATGTACATATTATTTTGTTTTAAACATTTTACAACGGTAGTGCTTTCAAGTTCTTCAAAATCGTAAGATTTAAGATGCGACTGTTTTATACCATAGAGGCTGCCACCACTTGCACGACCTCTTACAGATGTTTTACTTGCTTCACTCCAAATAAGTTTAAATCCAATAAAATATTTACTTGAATTACTTAAATTTTCGTTTGTTAAATGTGTTTCAAAGAGAAAGAAGATTTCAAAGTTCTTAACACAATTAAAAAAATCTGCAAATTTTAATGCACTTTTAAAATTTTCAAACAAAAGGGTTTCTTTATTTTTCTTAAAAATACACAATGGCATATACTAGATTAAAATTTATCAGAGCTAATGTAAAAACAAACTTTACTTCTTGACTTCTATATCTCGTGTGTCGGTCGTTATATTTTTCATTCTAAATTAAATACAACGAGCTATCCTATCGGTAGATAGAACGAGTGATCTCATTGGTCGAACGGTCCGCGTTGTTCTACATGAGTCAAATATCATATTAATTATCATAGTATTACAACTGTAGGAAATACCTAGTTCCGACAGGATCGCGTCTTGAAACCAAGAAAACAGAATCAAATTATTATTCGATTTAGGCACACCCCAAATTATATCTATTCTACAATTGTTCAGAAGTGATTATTCACTTTATTATTATTTATTATTTTTCAAATACCAAACATTGTATAAAATGCCCTATGTATTTTTCATCTTGCCAAATTTGTTTGTTAAATTCTTATCTTAATCCCTTTGCTACTCAACTGGCTATCGTTTAATATTTTGCATAGATTTTTATCTTAATCCATTTGGCTAATCTACTTGCTATTGTGTAATGTTCTCGCATAGATTAGGTGTATGATTTCAATGCAATGTTTTTTTTTTGTTATGTACATTAAGTAGTGGTAAAAGAGATCAGAGGTATTGAGTGCCTTTGATTAACATTCGATCTTCATCTTTCTATTTGTCAGCAACCACCATCCAGATCACATCAAAAGGGAAAAATTGTCCATTAAAAGCTAGTTAAATTAATTGTCTTGATAAGTTAATAGAAAGTTTGAGTAACGAAATAAATACATTTATAACGTTTTAAAAACTATTGTGTTCTATTAATCTTGGTCAAAGTTGGTCCTTTCGAGTAACCGGATATTTTGGATTTTGGATGGAATTCGGAGCTATTTTGTTTGATGGTTGGTGTGCTTGAAAACTTGGAATTGGACACGAGGCAAATCACATTGGTACAAGGTAAACTGTATCGGATAAGTTTTTGGTGGTGAATTTGATACTACTGTATTTTATAAAACTATTTTGCTGCTGTTTTTTTTTTTTTTTTTTTTTTGGTTTTGGTGAGGTGCTGTTTTTGAAATTGTCGATGAAAATTTTGGTTTGCTCGGTAATTACTCTCACGTGCTTTGAACATTTAAGCTTTGCTATACTTAAAAATGAATACTTTGAAGCAAGCTCGCGGTCATTTGAAAGGTGCTATTACGCGAGCGCATACATTTATATTAGAGACAGATGTTGCGGATATAGACATTTTAGAAACGCGATTGGAACGATTGGAGGATGCGTGGAAATCGTTTTGTGAAAACCAACATAGACTTTTTCAATACGCAGAGGAAGAGTGTTATGTTGATCCCGAAGTGGACTTTGAAAGTACGGAAATGAAATATTTGGACGCTAAAAGCGCATTTTTGAAAGCCATCCGTAAAAATACGCCTTCAATTCCACCTCCTCCTCCGTCGCGTAGTGGGAACAATAACGGTGACTCTACGGTTGAACAAGCCGTCTTGTTGGAGTCTCTTTTAAACGGTTCGGGGTTCCCTTTCGTCTCTAAGCTGTGCTCAGAAGTTGAACTTCCTAAATTTAAAATACCACCCTTTAGTGGGGATTATCGGCAATGGCCAGAATTTCGGGATATGTTCCTCGGGAGTATTGATTCTAAGAAAAATCTTTCGGGTGCTCAGAAAATGCGGTATTTGAAATCGTTTTTAGAAAATGATGCTTCAAAACTTTTAAACGGTATTGAAATAGCTGACTCGAATTATAAACCAGCATGGGAAAAACTTGAACACCGTTATAATAAACCCTTATACATTGTTAACGCCCATATCGAAAGTTTTTTGAAAATTCTAAAAGTGGTGGTAACGGATAATGAACATTTGCGTCGGTTGGTGGATAAGTCGGACTAAGTTATTCGTGGGTTCAAGGCTTTGAAATCTGAGAGTAGAGATCCTTGGTTAATTTACCTTTTGTTAGAAAAAACTGACTTTGAAACGCAAAAGGCTTGGTCGCTTCAAATTAATAATTCCGAGTCCGCTTCCATAAGAGATCTTCTTTGCTTTCTGGAAAAAAGATGTGATGCCCTAGAAGCATGCGCAACTAAAGAAAGTGAGACAAAAATATCGGGAAATAAACTTAAAACGCGTTCGTATAGTGCACCTAATAATATAAAGAGTTTTGCGGTTTCTAAGCATCTACGAATATGTCAAATGTGCAAGGAAAATCATACTCTACCGCAGTGTCCTAAATTTATTGAATTGACTATTCCGTCTCGTCGTTCTTATGTAAGAGACCAGAAACTGTGCTACAAGTGTCTAGGTAGCAATCATTCCGCTTCGCGATGCCGGTCGAAAAATCGTTGTCCTCATTGTCGAGTCCATCATCATGTTCTTGTTCACTTGGATTTTTCGTCCCCAGTGACTAAATCTAACAATCCCAATATAAACGTTCATCAACCTGCAACATCTAATGCTGCTTCGATTGTTAGTAATCATTCTCAAAATAAAATTCGTTCCACAGGGATTTTGCCCAATGTTGTTGTAAAGATCATGAACCCATTAGGTCAAACTTACCTTTGTTGCATGTTACTAGACACCGGTTCCCAGGCATCTTTTATTACGGAGAACTTAGTCAAAAAACAAGGTCTTCGTCGTCGTCACGCTCGACTGCCTATCTCGGGAATATCTTCTTTAGAAGCTGGTGTTACTCAAGGTGTTATGACTGTTCATGTCAAATCTTGTGTTGACTCAAATGGAATGGAAATGGAAGCCTTCATTTTGAACCGAATAACTACAAACATCCCTTTGCAATCGTTTGTTTTTGACAAATTTTCGCTGTTAGGTGATTTGCAGTTGGCCCAGGTTTCAACACATCAGGTCCTATTGACATTTTACTGGGATGTGACAAGGCTTGGAGTATTTTGCGGGATGGTCGGCGGACCGATGAAGATGGTAATCTGGTTGCTCACAATACTATTTTTGGGTGGGTAGTTACTGGTAGTATTCCTGACAAGGAAATTGTTTCGTTGCGAGTGGGAGTCGATCAAGATGTTGACGTTATTTTGAAATCCTTTTGGGAAGTGGAGGAGTTACATCCTAACTAGAGTTCGACAGATGCAGGAGATTTTGCAGACACTCATTTTAGTAAAACGACAACAAATACATGGTTGAACTACCTTTTCGCCACCAGGACATTATTTTCAGCAACACACTTTCCGGAGCATTATCTAGGCTGGTTTCAATTGAACGCCGTTTCTCTCGACAACCAAATCTTCATTCCGATTACTGTCGGTTTATGAGAGCATATCTGGAGCTAGGGCACATGGAAAGGATTCCAGAGAGCGAAACTGAACCTTCATCGGGGAAGGTATATTATTTGCCTCATCATTCAGTGGTTACGAACAAGTTGCGGGTAGTTTTTGATGGGTCCCATAAAGATGGAAAAGGTGTTAGCCTAAATGAAATGCTCCATATAGGACCTCCACTCCAGCGTAACCTCATCAATGTTTGTTTGCGGTTTAGGATGCATAAATACGTTTTTTGTGCCGATATCGTTAAGATGTTCAGGCAAATTTGGATTGACCCAAATCATCGAGATTTTCAGCGGATTGTGTGGAGAGAAAGTCCAAGTGAACAAATTGGACACTACCGGCTGCGTACCGTTACAAACGGTACTTCACCTGCTCCTTTTTTGTCAATGCGTGTTTTGAAACAGCTGGCCTTGGACTATAAGGAACAATTTCCTATGGCTTCTCATTGCGTTTTGTATGATTTTTATGTGGATGAAATCATGACAGGGTCGGAGTCGGTATCAAAAATCTTAGAGTTAAAAGATGAGCTTGTTAATTTGTTGTCATGTGGAGGCTTAGAGCTCAGTAAATGGAGTTCTAACTGTTGGCCAGTTTTGCAGGGATTAAGTTCTGAACCAACCGTTTCTCTGGATTTGGACTCTACAAATAATTTCACAAAGGTATTAGGATTGATTTGGAATCCGCATCGGGACATTTTCACTTACAAAATCACTTTGAAAGATTCGTCATCAACGCCCACTAAGAGAATGCTATTATCAGAGATTTCAAAAACCTTTGATCCTTTAGGCTTTCTGGCTCCTCCACCATGATTAATGATTAATATGTGTTTATTATTTAACTTCAATTTCGATTTGTTTTACAATAATTCACAATAGAAAGCATTGGCTCATGCCGTCAGCCCAGAAAAAAGAGTATATTCTAAACAAAACAAAATAACAGTTATTAAATATTAATCAGTTAACATTTTAGATAAAGGCTCATTTAAATTTCCAGATCTAGTAAATTTTCGATGAATTTGGTATTGCATTATGTAGATTAGAAAGCTTCGTTTATAATTTGGTTCCGATATCTTATTGCAGTTCTTACGAAGCTATATAGCACGTTCCAATTCTCCCCGTTTAGTACTTCAATAACTTCGTTAAGAGCAAGTACGCTTCTTCCCCAGTGTGCTCGCCGAATTGACGCAAGGATAGGGCACGTTCCTAAGAAATGAATTACATTTTCCGTCTCTCTGAGGTTGCAAAGGGAGCACTCCAAGTTTTCTTCTGCACCATAGGGTCGGTAATTCAAGCGGAGTAACTCTCCTCTCGTTTTGAAAATAGTAGAGATTGTGTCTATACTGTATCGATCGTCAAAGTAGTTTTTAACGCCAAGATTGTGTTGGAGACGCTTATAGGTGTTTCGAGTTTCACTTTGTTGGGCCCGCTCCATAAAATTTGAGAAACTTGTCTGTTCAATCTTTGTCAGCAATTCTCGAAAGCTTTCTTCCCAAGTTTCCCATTCTCTCTCAACCAATTGAACGTTGTGTAGCAGGTCCAATCGCGACCATTCTGTAAAAAACTGAGACTTTTGTTGAAGCAGTTGCCTCGCAATAATTTTTGGCAGACGGTGATTTTCAAAAGACATAACTTTTTTTATATAGCTGAGATGCAGTTTGAGCGAAAATGTATAAAGTGGGGCAACGCCAGTCTCTAAATGGAGCATGTATGTAGGGGTATTTTCGGGGAGCCAGAACATTTTTTTAACAAAGTACCGAAGTAGTTTTTCTACCTCCTCGTACTGCAAAAAACCCCATACTTGTCCAGCATAGCACATGATCGACCTCATCACTGCTTCAAATAGCTTATATTTGGCGCTCGGGGCCACATTTTTTCTGCCAAGAACTCCTCTCCAGTTACAGTTAATGGCTTTTTTGGATTCTGCCAATTTTCCCTCAAGATGCTTTTTGAAAGATAGCTTGGGTGTAATTAAAACTCCAAGGTACTTGTACTCCTTAACTAGCTCCAAGTCCCTATTTTCAAACGTCCATTTCTCCTCTCTGGCGTATCTGCCTGTTCCATTCCGAAAAATCATTAGTTTCGACTTAGCGGTATTGACCGTGAGATTCCAAAGGCGACAGTAATCTTGGAGTCTGTTGATCATCATCTGCATCATTTGTGGAGTTTCCGCAAGAATGACGATATCGTCCGCATACATCAGAGTTTTGATACTTAGACCAGCCAAACGAATACCTCCGGGAAGAACCGATGAAATGTCCTCCAGAAAAAGTGAAAACAGAAGAGGACTTAATAAACAACCTTGTTTAACGCCAGACGTCGATTGAAACCAGTTAGAAGCTTCATTTCCGTCCCATACTGCGGTCATATTGTTTTCGTATAGACACGTTACTATATTAAGCATTTTTGTTGACATTCCAAGGCAACTCAGTTTATAGAAAAGAGCTTTTCGGTCAATCGAGTCGAACGCAGCTTTAAAGTCAACAAAAAAAAGCATATAACTTTTTTCCTTTTTCGAGATATGACCTAGCGATGCATGACAATGAAAAAATGTTATCCACCGTTGAATAATCCTTCCTAAAACCTGCCTGATACTCACTGAGCAATTTATTTTCATGTACCCAGGTTGTAAGTCTGTCGTGTATTATACCAGTAAAGATTTTCATCACTGAGTTCATGAAGGATATACCGCGGTAGTTGTTCGGATCGTATTCATCACCCTTTTTGAACAGGGGGAAAATGATATTCCTACGGAAACTTTCGGGGACTTCCGCCATGTTAAATATATAGTTATATGCCGTAGTTAGCTTTTCGATGAAATTTTCAGTGGCGTTTATGAAGAATTCGTATGACACTCGGTCATCTCCAGGGGCCTTGTTGAGCTTGCATCGGTGAATAACTTTCATGACTTCTTCAACTGAAAAATCGCTATCAAGATTTCCGTTTTCAATATATGGCAAGGCGTACATAATTTGGTTTTGAGATGGTCGCGTGCTTATTAGGTCTTTAAAATGTTCGAATAATAAACTTATATCAATTTTAATACTTTTTGCGAAGGGGATACCATTAAGAGATCTGGCAAGCTTCCAAAAGGAACGGCTATCTCTTACTTCTGACAACATTTGCATTAATTTAAGGGAATAATGTCTTTGCTTCTCTTTACATAAGGTTTTGTACTCTTTATTGGCTTTTTGGTACATTTCTTTAGCTAAAATTGAATTTGTTGTTCTTAGCAGTCTTAGGAAGCCAAAAGATTTTTTCCTAGCAGTATAGCAATCCGCATCAAACCATGGTTCCTTCCATTTCTGTCTAAGATTACACTGAAAAGGCTCTGCCGCCTGATTTATACATGTAACCAACACGTCTGTGCATTGGACTGAGTTCAAATGGCTTGCATTGACTGACTCAAGCAGATAATCCAAGTTCACTTTATATCTGTCTTGTTTGGCGTTTTTCCACTGAAGTTTCGGTAACAGCTTCATGTTTTCGTGACCATGGACTGAGTCGTCGCTGAGGTTACATTTGACGGATAGCGGTAGGTGATCGGAGTAGACCAGTTCTTCGACTTTTAAATCAGCCACGACATCAAACCATTTTCCTCGTACGAGACAATAGTCAATTGTTGAACAGGCCGTTCCTCTTATAAATGTATAATGTCCATCTTGGTCACTCTTTGTTCTTCCATTCAACAAAGTCAGACCAATGGTCTCGCACATCTCGATAAATTTCTTTCCATTTCTGTCAACTATTGTATCCAGTGCCGATCTCATGCTGCTCACTGTTTCAGGTGTAAATTCGGGTTCTATTTGAATCAGCTGTGAGTTTCCAACCCTAGCGTTGCAATCTCCAATTACCATAATATTTTCCTGACGAAACTCCATAAGAAAGTCATGAAGGCCATCGAATTCCGCCGTCCATTTGTTACAATTAATGTAAACCGGTATTATATACAATTTTTCATTTTTATACGCTATCTCAACAACAATCCTGCTCATCTCATTTACAAAACGGCATTTCGCAGATTTTCCAAAATGTTTTTTTATCCCAAATAAGTATCCTTCACTCGCTCGTCCATATGCATGATTTCTCGTTGCTGGGATCCATTGCAATGTAAATTCTTGAAAATATGTACTAAACATGATAAAATCTCAGTTGATAGAATACATTGGAAAATTCTTAAACTCCAAAAACTGTTCAACAATGTTTCTGCAATTTTTTCGGACATTCAAAAAGCATTTGATTTTGATGTACTTTCTTCTGAGACAATAGGCGAAGGCTTTAATGCAATCGAAGGCCTATCAACTGGTCCTGCAAGTCAGACACCGCTGATTTTGCTGACACCCACACCGCATTCAAGGGAAAATGAACCAGATCGTTCTCAAACTAGAATGGAGGTAGCTCACCAAAAACAAACCCAACTTTTGGCATCACAAAATCCTCAGCTTCAAGAGCTTGAAGAATCTTCTTCTAGACTTCTTCGATCAGGCCAAAGAAGTCAAACTGAAAACGCTAAGGTGGTAGTAGCCTTAGCAAAGAAACCTCAAAGGAGACTGCAAATTCATACTGTTAGTGAGCCAACTGGTGGTCCACCGGATTCTTCAATAGCTTCCGTTACGGATGAGAGGATTTCTGACCCGGCAGTTTGCGTATCTGACAACAATGAACGCGTACCCTCAGTTTCGACAGTGGTGAATGAAATAAGCGCTGATGATTTCGATCTCGTTGCAATGGAGAGACCTTTACCAATTTTCATTTCAAATTTCCCACAAACAACAACTGAATCAATTATACAGTCATATATTATAAAACAATCGCCAAATTTAGACCCATCTTGTCTCAGCATTCGTAAAATGAAACTGAATGCTGATCGTAATTACTCTTCTTTCATTATTGATGTGAAACGTAACAATGATGTTTACAAATTGTTAGTTGATGAGAAATTCTGGCCACTAAACTCTATAGTTCATCCTTTTCGGAAACGACGTACTACAGCCAAAAAAAGATCAAATGCTCGAGAAACTCAATGAGTTATTTCTCAATGTTTTATCAAAATATTGGAGGCTTGAAGACAAAGCTAAAATCAATTTTTTCTTCAAGTCTTGGACTTAATTATGATGCTGTTTTTCTAACTGAAACATGGCTAGATAAATCTATTCTAGACAATGAAATACTCTGCAGTTCGTACCAAACCTTTCGGGTGGATCGCTCTCATCTTACAAGCAGTAAAAAATCTGGTGGTGGAGTCCTAATTGCCATCAAAAATTGCTACAACTCTAAAATTATTTCATTACCCTCTACATGCGTGGAAATGGTATGTGTAATAACTTTACTCAATGGCTTTCATCTATTTACTGTCTGCATCTACATTCCACCAAAAATGAGTTCCACCCATGCTTTGAAGTTTTATTGGAAATACCTAGCAATGCTTGTGCAAGTCAATACACCCATGGATATGAATTTGACTTCAAAAAAACTGATTTTGTAAAACTGAATATGGAACTTTCTCAATTTCAATGGGATCTTGTTTTCCATGATATGGATGTCAACAAAGCAACAGATACTTTCTATGACATTTTACATAACTGCTTTTTGATAACAGTACCTGTTCGTCGCATCAAAATTGTTGATAACTGTGTTCCATGGCTCACACCTTTCCTTAAGAGGCTTAAAAATAAAAAAAATAGACTACACAACAAGCTAAAACTCAAGTTTACTGTTCCCATTGCTCAGGAGTTCAGCAGATTAAGAAGGGAGTTCCAAATGCAATCTGCGGCTGCTTATAGAAACTATATTAGTTCCATAAAAAATGATTTGCTGCAGAATCCTTCTTCTTTTTGGAAATTTGTTAAAAATAAAAAAAAAGTTTCGGAATTTCCATCTTACATGAATTTGGATCAAAAATCTTCAAATAATAGTGTAGAAATCTGTGATATGTTTGCAGAAATGTTTAAAAGTATTTACAAATGTGATAATGGTTTGAATGCACAGCATGAAATTAGTTCTGGCATCAACATAATAAACGATTTACCATTTATTGATGAAAGTGGTGTTCTAAAGGCTATTGGGAACCTAATCAGCTCATTTTCATCTGGACCGGATAATGTCCCGTCCTGCGTATTAATAAACTGCTGTCAGTACATGGTTCCTGCTTTATGTTATTTATATAACTTATCCCTATCGTCTTCTGTTTTCCCACGAGCGTGGAAGTCTTCATTTATAACACCATTGTTCAAATCAGGAAGCCGATGCAACATGCGTGACTATAGAGGAATTGCAAAAATCAGCGTTATTCCTAAGATGATGGAATCCATAATAATCGAAGAGTTGATTCACGGAACAAAATCGCACATATCCGACCGACAACATGGATTCGTCAAGGGCAAGTCTACCATTACAAATCTTTTGGAAATTTCATCTTGCATCACTAAAGGATTTATGAATGGACTTCAAACGGATGTGGTATACACTGATTTTTCGAAAGCCTTTGACCAACTTAATCACCAGCTGCTAGTTAAAAAACTTTCCAATTTCGGTTGGTCTCCAAAACTTGTTCAGTGGATTGAAAGTTACTTATCATCTCGCACTCAATACGTTAAGTTCAAATCTCAAGTTTCCTGCGCAATAGAAGTTAAATCCGGGGTTCCACAAGGAAGCCACCTGGGTCCACTATTATTTGTGATATTCATTAATGATCTACCCTCTGTGATAAGATACTGTGATATACATCTATATGCTGACGATGCGAAAATCTCACTTTCATACAAAAATAATGCTGATCACACTCAACTGCAATCTGATATCGATCATTTACTTCAATGGTGCAATAACAACAGTCTCACACTGAACTCTAAGAAATGCAAAGTAATGACATTTGCTAGAATAATGAATACTTTCAAAAATGATTACTTTATAAGTAACTCGAAGCTGGAAAGAGTAAATTATTTTGTTGATTTGGGAGTTATATTTGATCCGAAACTTGACTTCAGAACGCATATCGATTCCATAACTGCAAAAGCTTCGATTCGTCTGGGAATGATTAAACGTTGGTCTAAAGAGTTCAGTGACCCATATGTCACAAAAAGCTTATTCATTGGGCTGGTTCGTTCTGTCTTGGAATATGGATGTCAAGTGTGGTGCCCGTATTATGCTTGTCACATTGCTCGAATTGAATCCGTTCAAAAACAGTTTCTCATATTTGCTCTGCGTCATCTTAACTGGGATAATCGTCTTCATCTTCCTCCATATCGCTCGAGACTTATGCTGATTGGTCTTAATACCCTTGAGGACAGGAGGTCATCACTTAACGCCACCTTTATATTCAAACTTTTGAAGGGTGAAATAAGTTCACCTCATCTGCTTTCGTTACTAAAAATAAATGTGCCACTTCGGCAAAGTCGAAATTTTAAGATTTTGCGAACTAATGAATCAACATTAAATTATTTGAATAATGAACCTTTTTCTCAATTATGTAAACAATTTAATACTTATACTTCTTTTGTGGACTTTAATCTCAGTTCTTATAAATTCAAAAAGGAATTGTTACTTTATAATCGCCTTAGGCATTAATTATAATCTTTTAATTATTCTTATGCAAAATAACTGTGAACAATTGTGTATCTGTAGTTATAGTTAAATAAATAAATAAATAAAGTGTTCCATGTCTCGATCAACAAACGTTTCAAGTAAAAGAAAGATATCATTATCTCTAATGGTTTCGAAAAAATTATTAAAAATCAACTTATTACCTAAACCTGATATGTTATACGAAAAAATTTTAAATGATATATTAAATAAATTTACAATAAGAGAACTTGGTTTTACGTGGCTGACGGCATTTTTATTAATAATAATTGTTTGGCAGCACCTGACTTTTATTAGTTTGAGAGCTGCTGGCATGGTTGTTGATGTCTGTCACTTCAAAGTTGTCAGTGGTCAGCTGCTGAAGAAACGTCATCCCAGCTTCATCGTCGCATGTCAAAACATTAAATGAATTGAAATAAAATGTCTTCTCATTTATTTTGATTGTATCTCCTCTAATGAAAGTTTTAATATTTCTATTTTTCGCAGCAATTTGGTGTTTAATTTTTATCAATTTTCTTCTCCTCTCTCTTGCCGCGGCAGGGTAGTCCCTATGTATCGATATGCCGGTGCTTTTAAGAGTAGACGCCGATTGGAGAATGCGGCCGACATCATCTTTGCTCTTTAGTTCGACTATAACGTTTTCAGTGTTCGTATTTCTTGAACGGATTGATCGAGTTGTTGCTATAGCTGCTTGGTTTTGAGTTTTGAGCAAATCCAAGCATAGTGATTTTGCCTTGTCCACCGCAGATACACCTACTTCAGCTGGAAAATGAAGAACGATGTTTTTTTCGTTTGCTTTTCTTGACAGAAACTCAACTTGGCGCTCAAGAGAGAGACATCGGGATTCCATTTTGTCGAGCTGACTTTTCAGCAAGTGATTGTTTTGTTGTAGAGCATTTATCTCGACCCCAATTTTATCCACGTCTGCTTTTGTTGGAAGATCCTTTAATTTCTCATCCAACAGTGCGGCCATAGTATTCTGCACAAGGGCTTGTAAATCTGCGATTTGCATGGTACCTACAGACATGTTAATTTTATTTCTTTCTGTGGCTAGCTTTTGCGGCGGGAAATTATCGGGGGAGGTTTCTGAGAGGTCTCTCTTTGCGGATGAACTTGGTGGTGTTGTGTTGTTGTTGGACTCGTTCTTTGTTGGGGTCCGTTGTAGAGGCATATTACATTTATATTTATAATAAAATGTCAGCAAGGAGCGGTTTGCTTTTCGTTCTTTTTTAGTGTTTTTACTAGATTTGTTGGTTTGGTTGAAATTCAATTTGACTCACCCTGAGTTGCAGATCAATCAGAGGTTAAATTTAAGACTTTTATTTCAAAAAAACACTTGGAAATAATACTTCTTAAGGAGCCTTTAAAGATACGTGTTGCTTCTCTCACGTTCACTCTCTCTCCTCCTCCACCATTTTATTGAAAATGTTGTTTCTGGAGTTATGGACACATTCAATGAAAATCGGATGGAATGATCCATTGCCTACGGAGGTAGCCAATAAATGGATTTCCTACCGAGAGGAACTATTTTTATTTGAAAGAGTCGAGATTTTGCGAAGGTGCACCTTGAATGTGAATAGAAAATCAGTCTAATGACAGCTACTGAGTAGACGTACATTTGAGTTCGGCTACCTTGTTTATAATTTCTCTCGTGTTGTGTTAGGAGCTGGGAATCCACAGGGGATGAACTTTGGTACTATCGAAAGGAGCAGTGGCACGCTTGTGGTTGCTCGGAACTAACTCGTCGGATGGGGGGGATTCTTGCTCTTTCTATAGTACCTCCCACTCACTAAGCAAAATTCTCGTGCCTAGGATTAAGGAAGGAATGAAAAAGGGACAGGAAAGGAAACTACTATATAAGGATAGGACGAAGGAAGTGGGACAAAAGGAAATGCAAACCTAGAAACGTGAGCTCCATCCAAGGACAAAAGAAGATGGTGCTTCGATTAAAAAAAAAAATTCAAATTTCTACTAAAAGAAAATTTTTTTTTCCAAAAGAAAAAAAAAATAATAAAAAAAAGGCTGCACACACCTTAGCAAAACATTAAGATACATACGTACAACAACAAAACTAGTAAAAAAAAATTTTTACTACAAAAGAATTAAAATTTGGATTTGTTTTTTTTTATTATTTATTTTTTTTTTATATTTTTTTTACATTTTTTATATTTTTGAAAATTTTAATATATATTTTTTTAAATTTATATTTTTTTTGAATTTTTTTTATTTTTGATTTTTTTTTGGGTTTTATTTTTGAACTTTTTAATTTTTTTTAATTTATTATTTTTGTTTTGAATTCACTTTCCGTTCTTTGATTTTTGATTTTTTACTTTTTTTTTTGGTTCTGGAAAGGTTTGAAGTTTTAGTTTGAATTTTTTTTAAGGAAACAACAAACATTTTTTCTGAACTAGATTTTTTTTTTTTTTTTTTGAAGTTTTATTAGGGTTAGTTTTTTTTTTAGCATCTATACTTTTTTTGAATAGGTAAGTTTTTTTTTTTTTTTGTTTTTGAATTCTTTTTTTTTTGAAATACATTTTTTTGTTGAATTCCAACACAAAAAAAAAAGGGGGTTTCTTAAGCAGTTTTTTTTAGGGGTCGAAGATTGAATTTATTTTTTTTTAGTTGCTTTTTTTCTTGAGTTTTTTTTTTGTGTTTCAAAAATTTCCTTCAGCCTTGAAAGAAAAGAAAGAGGAAAATCTGAGGAGAAATTTCTTTTCGGTGTTTTTATGAATAAGGTACTTGGTTTGAATTCCGTTCCGATTCGTGGTAGGATGGCTGACAAAGCTCGAAAGCAAGGAGCCATTCCGAGAAATGGGCCAACCACGAGAAGTTCGGCAAATCAGGTTGGGGACCCGATCGCAGGAAGATCAGGTGTGCCAGTGCCGGCGGTTGACGTTCCGGAAGGAAGAAACGCGATAGACGGTACTAGACCAGACCAAGACGTAATTGACATGATAAGAAATTTGAACGTTAGATTACAAAACGAAGACACAGACCCAACAGATACGAACAGGAACCAAGAACAAGGACAGTACGAACAGGAAAGGAACCACAGCGAAAATGAAGAAGAACACGGTGAAGAAGAAGACTACTTAAACAACGAACCTGGCCAGACAGAACGTGACAGACTTTTGGAAGAAAACAGGAAACTACAAGAAGAACATTCGAGACTGCTACAAGAACAAAGACAAAACCAGAATAGCACGAGTATAGGGGACGCTGTAAGGCCAAGAATTTTAACAACGACAGACCTGTACGAAAGAATGGAGACGGTGGCGAATCTAGCTGTGAGAGAAAGCCAGACAAGGACGATGGGTTTCTTAGCAGAAGGCTTAAGTAGCGTTATGAAACTACTGGACAAAACGATGACGACAATGGACCAGAAATTCAACGCACTAGAACTCTCGTTAACGGAACACAGAAACACGACGACCAGGAGATCTGACCAAGACCAAACACTGACGAACGAAAGGGCCAGCCACTCGAGAAATAGTCAACCTCGACATGGTCCATCAAACGCTCATCACTCATCTAGGGACAACAACCCGAGGGTTGAAGTTCATAAATGGGGGGTGAAGTTTGATGGAACGTCAAAAACCATGTCGGTTGAAAGTTTTATTTTTAGAGTGGAGACGATACGAAAGAAGACAGGACTTACGGACGATCAACTGTTTGCGAACTTCCACCACCTCGTTTCCGGAGCGGCAGAACAATGGTACTGGCAATATCTGGAGGAGAACCAGGACGACTATCTCCTAAATTATCACGATTTAAAGAGTGAACTAATCAGACAATTTAAGCCGAACAAAAGAGACTTCGAGATCCTGCGATCGATTATGGATCGGAAACAGCAGCCTCACGAGACATTTGACGAGTTCTACGCCGATATCAGAAGTTTGACACTACAAATGCAAGTCAAACCAAGTGAAACGGACTTGATATCGATGGTAAAGAAAAATTTGAAAGAAAGAGTTGCGACGTTGATATTTGGTTGTTCTATCAATAGTCTAAGGGAATTGAGAGAGGAGTGTAGACGAGCGGAGGAACATTTGACTGCTAGAGACGCAAAGAGGAGATTTGTAAATGAGTTAGGAGAAGAGAGAAAAGTTAGTAGTAGGAGATATGACGAGTCAGATGACGAAGAATTAGAAGTAGCTGCTTTTCAAACGAATAGAAACGAAAAAAGACATGACCGATACAATGACAAAAACAAACCAATAAGCAATGACAGGGAAAAACTAAATGACAATTTTAAAAATAGACAACAGACGGGAGTATGTAACTCGACGTTTCATACTCTGACTTGTTTTGGGTGTGGACAAGGTAACATACCCTATAAATGTCAAACTTGTCAGGAAAACTCCAGGGTCGGCAGTGTACCCGGGAGCCAACAGCCGACGAAAATGACAATCCCGGAGAACAACAAGACAGACGACAAACTGACCAAGTAAACATATTAAAGAGAGAGATAGAAAAGACTGAAACCCCAGTCACTCACTTGACCAATGGTATTGACCCTAGGTTGAGCTTACATGAAAGAAAGAGACGCTATGAAGAAGCGCGAAAGCGAATCTTCGGTGAAGAACTGGACACTACAAAGACGAAAAGTAGGAACTATAAGAAAATAGCTAGGCTAAGGGAAATAAGTGCAATAAAAAGACGAATGCATAGCAGGATAGAAGCTTCAATTTTGACAATAAGTGACGACAATAGACCTTTTACAAAAGTGCAATTAGAAGGTGAGGACATTTTAGGTCTATTGGATAGTGGAGCCTCAGTGACGTGTTTAGGGAAAGGTGCAATAGACTTTGTCAAAAGAAAAAACATACAAATGACGAACATGCAACATGCGATAAAAACTGCTGACGGAAACCAACAGAGAATCGAAGGTAGTTTCAACGCAAATGTCTCGTGGGGTGGAAGATCCAAAATCTTAGAAATATTCGTGGTCCCCAGCCTACAACAACCTCTCTATTTGGGTGTAGATTTTTGGAGCTCTTTTAATGTTGCTCCAAATATTGTGAGTGAACTCAATGTAACGACAGTGCCTAGCACCGAGAAACAACAAAACATCGAGCTCACTGAAGAACAGACAAAGCGACTGGAGAGCGTCAAGGTATTGTTTCCTTCTTTCGCTGTACTCGGATTGGGTAAAACCAATCTTGAGGAACATGTCATAGAGGTGGACGACGAAAACATTCCCATCAAGCAGCGACATTACCCCATTTCACCAGCCGTTCAAACACTGCTTTATGCAGAAATTGATCGGATGCTTGAAATGGGTGTGATTGAAGAAAGCAACAGTGCTTGGAGCTCCCCAGTCGTGTTAGTTAGAAAACCCGGGAAAAATAGGTTATGTTTAGATTCACGCAAAGTAAACGCAAGAACAAAGAAGTTTGCATATCCTCTGCCACACATTGAGGGAATAATTAGCAGGTTACAAGACACTAGGTATACAGGGTGTCCCGTAATTCGTTTTACATACTTTGGGATATGATTTTTGGTCATATTCTAAGAAAAAAATTGTTCTACAGTAAAGTCCGTTTCTCAAGTTTGACATCACTTTTTGACAATTTTAAAAAAGGCTAACTTTGGTGTACCCTGACCTGTGTTAAATTCGTTATCTCTGTCAATACTGATGATAGAGACCTAATCTTAGACTCAATTTTTTGTAGTAATAACAACCTTTAAGACTGCATTTAAATTAGGCTTCCATAGTTTTAGGGTTGCCAGATTTTCAATTTTAAGTGGTGTTCAAATTTTCTTCCCAAAACAAAGTTTTGACTTTGAGGTCATTTTTTTGGAGAAAAGGCCTGATAAACATAGAGTTTCTTTATTTTTTACAGATGAACAAAACAATAATAAAGAAAAAACTCAGCATTAAAGGCCCCGGCCCATAGAACGCGGTGCGTGCGTGCGGCACCGCTTTCAACTGACAGCTCGATTAAATACACACGTTCTTATGAGAGGTGACCCATAAGCACCGCGAGCAACGCGCCGCACGCGCCGAGTAGCCGAACTTCTATTTTGCTGCGGCTCTCACGCGGTGACAGAAGAGAGACATGCGCAGTCACAACCAATTTGAAGTTTTCTCTTATATGGAAAGAATGACAATGGGCGCGTTCAAGAACCTATCGGATAGCCTATCTTGGATAGCCGTGTCTAGATACCTTTTTGAACGATCGACAACAGACAACAGCTGTGAAATATTAAAATTCGACTTTTGAAAACAGAAACACATTCAAAATATCATTGCTAGACGATTATAACTTATTTTTTTCGATTTCCCACACGAAAACAACAACAACAAGCTATCCGGATGCGATTCTTGAACGCCCCCATTTTGACTAAATTTATCTGTCAAAACACCGCAACGGATTCTATGGGTCACCCCTATCAGTTGCGCGCGGCAAAACCAACCGCATCAGTTGCCGCGCCGCTTCTACCGCACGCACCGCGTTCTATGGGCCGGGGCCTTAAGTTAGCTCAAAAACCCACACATTTTATGATACTTGGAAAAATACGAAATGGGAAAAATTAAAAAAAAAATAAAAAAAAGTTTTTGCTTTGAGGTTTGTTTGAATAAAACAATAATATGATCGCTTTTAGTAGTTTTTTTATGTATTTAATACAAATACAATTATAACAAGTGCTCAAAGCGCCTTCCTTCGTTTTGAATCCATGCCAGAGCCCGTTTTTGGATTTCATTGTGGATGTTTGTTTTAAATTTGGGGTATGAATGTTCAATAGGTAAATAAGTCGTATAAAAGAATAAGAAAACAAATTTGTTCATTAGTTTGTCAAATTAAGTCACGATTGCAGTTTGATCAGAGAGTTTTTTGAAATGCTTTCATTTACGAGAGAAGAATACGCAGACTTTTTTTTTCTTATATGAGTTTTTAAATGGAAATTGAAGAAAAGCACAACAAAGGATACCAGGAACTTTATACTAACTGAAAATCTGGCAACCCTTAGCCTATAGGAGTCAAATTTAAATACAGTTTCAAAGATTACAAGACTACAAGTAAGACAAGAGTTATCGACAGCAAACACCCACAATGAAATCCAAAAACGGGCTCTGGCATGGATTCAAAACGAAGGAGGGCGCTTTGAGCACTTGTTATAATTGTATTTGTATTAAAAACATAAAAAAACTACTAAAAGTGATCATATTATTGTTTTATTCAAACAAACCTCAAAGCAAAAACTTTTTTTTATTTTTTTTTAAATTTTTCCCATTTCGTATTTTTCTAAGTATCATAAAAGGTATGGGTTTTTGAGCTAACTTAATGCTGAGTTTTTTCTTTATTATTGTTTTGTTCATCTGTAAAAAATAAAGAAACTCTATGTTTATCAGGCTTTTTCTCCAAAAAAATGACCTCAAAATCAAAACTTTGTTTTGGGAAGAAAATTTGAACACCACTTAAAATTGAAAATCTGGCAACCCTAAACCTATGGAAGCCTAATTTAAATGCAGTCTTAAAGGTTGTTATTACTACAAAAAATTGAGTCTAAGATTAGGTCTCTATCATCAGTATTGACAGAGATATCGAGTTTAACACAGGTCAGGGTACACCAAAGTTAGCCTTTTTTTAAATTGTCAAAAAGTGATGTCAAACTTGAGAAACGGACTTTATTGTAAAACAATTTTTTTTCTTAGAATATGACCAAGAATCATATCCCAAAGAATGTAAAACGAATTACGGGACACCCTGTACATCTAGTATAGATTTAAAGGACGCATTTTGGCAGATTCCTCTAGAGAGCAAATCGAGAGAGAAAACAGCATTTACAGTCCCTGGCCGACCGTTGTATCAATTCACAGTGATGCCGTTTGGACTGTGCAATGCGGGTCAGAGGATGTCCAAGTTGATGGACAAAGTGATACCAGGTCGCTTACGCCAGAATGTTTTTGTTTACTTAGACGATCTCTTGATTTGCTCTCCCGACTTTGAATCACACATTAAGACTCTAGATGAAGTTGCGTTTGCTTTGCGTCAGGCAGGTCTTACTATTAACGTAGAAAAAAGTAGGTTTTGTTTTAAGGAGATCAAGTACTTAGGATACGTAGTAGGAGATGGACACATTCGAACGGACAGAGACAAAGTGTCGGCGATCGACGATTTCCCAATCCCGAAATCCCCAAAACAACTCCGCAGATTTCTAGGCATGACGGGCTGGTACAGACGCTTCATCCCGAACTACGCGACGATAGCAGCCCCAATGACTGAGTGCCTGAAGAAACGGAAACAGTTCGAAATGTCGGATGAAGCGGTGACATCATTTGACACACTGAAAAGACGACTTGTAGAAGCACCAATACTCAACAACCCAGACTTTACGAAACATTTTTACATTCAATGTGACGCTTCGACCACAGGAGTAGGGAGCGTGATCTTCCAGATGGATGACGACAAGAACGAGTTACCGCTGGCATTTATGTCCCAGAAGCTTAATTCAGCTCAAATGAACTATAGCGTGACAGAACTCGAATGCTATGCGGCGATTCTGTCGGTGAAGAAGTTCAGAGCCTACGTTGAGGGTCTACCTTTCACTATCATCACCGATCACGCCAGTCTCAAGTGGCTGATGACACAGAGGGACCTGTCAGGGCGGTTGGCAAGATGGAGCCTTAAGCTACAGGCGTTCGATTTCACCATCGAACATAGGAAAGGCGTCCAAAACGTAGTACCTGATACTTTGTCGCGCATCCATATGGAAGAGATCGTGAAAACCGACTTGACTCCTGGAATTGACTTCAGTTCCACGCACTTTTCATCCGAAGAGTACGACGAACTGAAGAAAGTGGTGGAACAACAACAAGACCGACTTCCTGACATTTGCATATCAGACGGATACGTTTACAAACGCACTGACGTACGGACAGGTGATGCAATACAAGAGGACCGTGCCTGGAAACTGTGGGTTCCCGAAGGACTGCGAGAGGAGTTGTTAAAGACTGCGCATGACTCACCAGAGTCTGGACACGGAGGCATAGGTAAAACATTAGCGAAACTGCGTCAGTTTTACTATTGGCCTGGCTTGGCCACCGATGTTCAATACTGGGTGAATTCATGCGACAGTTGTAAGTGCAATAAATCCGTAAACCAGACGACTCGACCGCCGATGGGACAACAGACAATCACTGAACGACCATTTCAACGCTTATACATTGACTTCTTATGACCATACCCACGGACTTCAAACGGAAATACACACATATTCATAGTACTTGATCATTTTAGTAAGTTTGTGTTCTTGAAAGCAATTAGGAAAGCAACATCATTTGAGGTAGTTAAATTTTTAGAAGAAAATGTCTTTCATGTTTTTGGTGTACCTGAATTTGTCCATTCAGACAATGGTAAACAATTCGTCTCAGAATTATTTACCAGCTTTTTGAAAAGATACGGTGTAAGACACACCCGTACGGCCATCTACTCTCCACAAGCAAATGCATCAGAAAGAGTAAACCAATCGGTGTTAGCCAAAATAAGAGCCTATCTAGGCACAAACCAGAAGCAATGGGACCTCCACGTAAGCAACGTTGCATTCTCACTTCGTAGTGTGATGCACGAAGCAATCGCGGTGGAACCATATTACGCTGTATTTGGTTACCACATGATACAAAATGCGAAATCATATGATCTCCTTCGAAGACTTGACGCGGTGAAAGAATCCAAGGTTGAGATTCTAAACCGAGAAGATCGATTGGAATTGATTCGTGCGAAAATATTTCAAAATTTAAAACTAGCGCACCAAAAAGGCCTGAAAATCTATAACACTAGAAGTAAGGATGTAGTATACCAACCAGGACAAATAGTATATCGCCGAAATTTTAAACAAAGTAATGCTGCCGAGAATTACAATGCTAAACTCGCTGCTAAATTTACGAAAAGTATGGTTTTGAGAAAGATAGGCAACTCCTTGTATGAAGTTGGTAACCTAAGAGGCGAAAAAGTAGGAGTTTTCCATGCCAAAGACTTACATACTTAAAGTACGCATGGTCATGACTCATGACGCACTCAGATGATGTTGTCTTTAGTCGAATAGTACCTGATAGTTTTAGTAAATGTTTAATTTATTTATTTATTATGTATTTGTACCTATTTATTATAATCATTATTACTGTGATATTTTTAGTTATAAGTATATAGCCTACTGTGATATTTTTAGCTATAAATATATAGCCGCCTACTGTGATATCAGACAGCACCGCTGGATAAAACGTATTCTGTGATATTGCTAATTATTAGCACCATTTTTTCTGTGATAAACCTTTTTATTTACCTCTTATTCATCTGTGTTATTTTTTTTTCTCTTATTTATTTATTTATTTATATATATTTCTATTTATTTATTTATATATCTATAGTTTTATTTATTTATTTATTTACTTATTTATTTATTTATTTATTTATTTATTTATTTATTTATCAGCGTATTTATATGTTAATTTATTTAGTGAAGTTCAATTAGTCCGACTTCGTTCATTATCCATAGTGCAATATAGAACTCAGACATTGAACAATTAGCATAGGTATCAAAATAAATAGTCAGAACACATTATATATATCAGTTGCATAAGTTTATTTCAGTTTAAGAATATTATAAAAATAGGAATTTAAGCTTAACTCAAAAATAAAAAGATAGAATGAGACTTAATAATTAACTCAGGGAGTAGGCTCTACCACACGATACGAGACCCTATTTACAAACAAGGTGTTTTGCAACGCATGAATTTTTTTACGATGTAAGTGTTCTCGCGACCACTCATCCACTTCCACCGAGTTGCATGGTCTGTGCAATGCGGCTCAGAGGATGTCCAAGTTGATGGACAAAGTGATACCAGGTCGCTTACGCCAGAATGTTTTTGTTTACTTAGACGATCTCTTGATTTGCTCTCCCGACTTTGAATCACACATTAAGACTCTAGATGAAGTTGCGTTTGCTTTGCGTCAGGCAGGTCTTACTATTAACGTAGAAAAAAGTAGGTTTTGTTTTAAGGAGATCAAGTACTTAGGATACGTAGTAGGAGATGGACACATTCGAACGGACAGAGACAAAGTGTCGGCGATCGACGATTTCCCAATCTCGAAATCCCCAAAACAACTCCGCAGATTTCTAGGCATGACGGGCTGGTACAGACGCTTCCAGGAGTCAAGTCGGTTTTCACGATCTCTTCCATATGGATGCGCGACAAAGTATCAG
This sequence comes from Melanostoma scalare, assembly GCA_949752695.1. Taxonomy (NCBI): domain Eukaryota; kingdom Metazoa; phylum Arthropoda; class Insecta; order Diptera; family Syrphidae; genus Melanostoma; species Melanostoma scalare. Next base: position 119,012,239 of record OX456984.1, on the reverse strand, counting down.
GTACTACGTTTTGGACACCTTTCCTATGTTCGATGGTGAAATCGAACGCCTGTAGCT